>JALGBA010003639.1:2117500-2625000 GCA_023970755.1 Azemiops feae
AATTACATAACTAAGGGTGAATTCTCACATTACAAACATGTAATGCATGAATTCTTTAACAATTGGTGTATGAACTATGGATTATTCCCATTCTCCATCTCAATTTGCATTTTTTTTTTACCACTGCCCAGCATTTTATTCTCCTGTTTAGCTAGACCTGGGATCAGCTTAGGATGAGTACATAGCTTAACTAACAGAAGACATTCCTCCACTTGAAACAGTCCATTTGAAGTCAAGTTTCAAGACAAGGAGCCATAGACAGGAAGGGAGAACAAGGCATTCAACATTTCAACCAACAGTAAGACTTTTGACAGCTGGTGAATGTGTTGGCCTCAATTCATCAAAAGTGATTTCATTCAATGGGATGGTGTTTAGCTGAAAGCTAAAGACAGAGTGCCTGAAGAACTATGGATGGAGGTTCGCAACATTGTACAAGAGGTAGCAACTAAAACCATCCCAAAGAAAAAGAAATGCAAGAAAGCAAAATGGCTGTCTGAGGAAGCTTTGCAAATAGCTGAGGAAAGAAGGGAAGCAAAAGGCAAGGAAGAAAGAGAAAGATACACCCAATTGAATGCAGAATTCCAGAGAATAGCTAGAAGAGATAAGAATGCCCTCTTAAATGAACAGTGCAAAGAAATAGAAGAAAACAATAGAATAGGGAGAACCAGAGATCTCTTCAAGAAAATTGGAGATATGAAGGGAACGTTTCATGCAAAGATGGGCATGATAAAGGACCAAAATGGCAGGGACCTAACAGAGGCAGAAGAGATTAAGAAGAGGTGGCAAAATTACACAGAAGAACTATACAAGAACGAGCTTAGCATCCCTGATAACCATGATGGGGTGGTCACTGACCTCGAGCCAGACATCCTAGAATGTGAAGTGAAATGGGCCTTAGGAAAGCTGAGCAACAACAAAGCTAGTGGAGGTGACAGTATTCCAGCTGAGCTATTCAAAATCTTAAAAGACGATGCAGTAAAAGTGCTACACTCAATTTGCCAGCAAATTTGGAAAACTCAACAGTGGCCACAGGATTGGAAAAGGTCAGTTTACATTCCAATTCCAAAGAAAGGCAATGCCAAAGAATGTTCAAACTATCGCACCATTGCACTCATTTCACATGCAAGTAAAGTTATGCTTAAAATCCTACAAGCTAGACTCCAGCAGTATGTGAATCGAGGACTTCCAGAAGTACAGACAGGATTTCGAAGAGGCAGAGGAACTAGAGATCAAATTGCCAACATACGCTGGATTATGGAGAAAGCTAGGGAGTTCCAGAAAAACATCTACTTCTGCTTCATTGACTATGCTAAAGCTTTGATTGTGTTGATCACAACAAATTGTGGCAAGTTCTTAAAGAGATGGGAGTACCAGACCATCTTATTTGTCTCTTGAGAAACCTATATGTGGGTCAAGAAGCAACAGTGAGAACTGGACACGGAACACTGATTGGTTCAACATTGGGAAAAGGAGTCGGCAAGGCTGTATTCTGTCGCCTGCTATTAACTTATATGCAGAGCACATCATGAGAAAGGCAGGGCTAGATGAATCAAAAGTTGGAATTAAGATTGCCGGGAGAAATATCAACAACCTAAGATATGCAGATGATACCACTCTAATGGCAGAAAGTGAAGAGGAACTAAAGAGCCTCTTGATGCGGGTGAAGAAGGAGAGTGCAAAAGTTGGCTTGAAACTCAACATTAAGAAAACCAAAATCATGGCATCCGGCCCTCTCAATTCCTGGCAAATAGATGGGGAAGAAATGGAGGTAGTGACAGATTTTATCTTCCTGGGCTCTAAGATCACCACAGATGGAGACTGCAGCCAAGAAATTAAAAGACGCTTGCTCCTGGGGAGGAAAGCTATGGCAAATTTAGACAGCATACTAAAAAGCAGAGACATCACCCTGCCAACAAAAGTACGTATAGTCAAGGCCATGGTTTTCCCAGTTGCAATGTATGGCTGTGAAAGTTGGACCATAAGAAAGGCTGAACGCAAAAGAATTGAGGCCTTTGAACTATGGTGCTGGAGAAGACTCCTGCGAGTCCCTTGGACTGCAGGCGATCAAACCGGTCAGTCCTAGAGGAGATCAACCCTGACTGCTCCTTAGAAGGCCAGATACTGAAGTTGAAACTCAAGTACTTTGGCCACCTAATGAGAAGGAAGGACTCACTGAGAAGAGCCTAATGCTGGGAAAGATTGAGGGCAGTAGAAGAAGGGGACGACAGAGAATGAGGTGGCTGGATGGAGTCACTGAAGCAGTAGGCATGAGCTTAAATGGACTCCAGAAGATGGTAGAGGACAGGAAGGCCTGGAGGAACGTTGTCCATGGGGTCGCGATGGGTCGGACACGACTTCGCAACTAACAACAACAACAACAACATCCCAAGAATACATAAACTGTTAATTCACTGTGATGAATTCACATGTTTAATAGTTATTGTCATTGAAGATGACTAAATAGTCATTTTGTGCAGCCGTTTGGAGAAGTGAAGAAAATTTACAATTTTGTTTGTTTGTTTGCATGTGCACTCAATAACTTTCCTCTGCATAGTACTGCAGTGTAGTGGTGTTGGATTACAACTCTCAGAATTGCTAGTATACTGTTCAATGACTAGCTGTGATATGTCCTCCCCACCTCCAGCAGCTGATTACTGTCCTGGCAGCCCTTTTTGTTCTCAGCTGCTGGGAATCTATGTTCTCTGCTGGTTCTTGTTTTTTTATAAACTTGTGAATGATGCAAGGATGGTCTGTTCAGTCAATGAACTATCCTCAATCCTAGAAGCTTACAGTATTTTCCATTCAACGCTTGCATTGACAGTTGGCGCCTTTTAAAATTTCTGTCCACTTTGCTTCCCCCTATCCCGCCCGTACAATTGCAAAACTCACTTTTTCCTTTCCTTTGTTTTTTTAAGTTGCACAAAGAAACATTGCTACTTGGTTTCTATGAAATTGAACCACCAGTTCTTTTTTGCTGTGGGGTTTCTATGGATCCATAAAGAACAAGGAATGAAAGAACAATCAGTTGCCTGTTGTTTTGAATATGATGGTACCATAAGAGAAAAAAGAATGTTCAAAAAGGTCTTTGTTAGTTCAAAAGAGATTATTTAGGATGGGGAGGTGGAGGCACCCATGAGGTTTGCAGGCATCTGGAAAAGCAAAAGAAAGGCCTAGAGATTAGTGAGATTAAACGCTGGTAGACCAATCCATATAAGAGTCAGCTAGCAAGGCTTTCCTTCACTGCATGGATGAGAAGGATAAGACAGCCTTCCAGAAAAAAATATGAGACTCCCATATGATGTTGCATTGAAGAGGATCTGTTTCTATTCAGACTTAACCATGACATCCAAGGCATAGCCTTAGATCATTTGTGGATTGGGGAGTACCAGTAAAACAAAGCATTCTCCTAAGTGCTCTGAATTTCCCAAATCATAAGTGTGGCTAATCATGATATTGGTTGCTCCAGAAGAATTAAAAATATACATAATAGTAATAATTTTCTTTGAAGAAGCTATGTTGGTTGTTTCTTATCAGCAATATTTGTTCACTTTTCACCATTATTTGAGATAGAAATTAGGTTGATGGGAAAGATTTTTTTCTGAAAACTTCTGGATCAATTTTAAGAATTGAAATGGTTTTGACAACCTTCAAGTCTATCAGGAATATGCCTGAGTTTTTTTAATCAGTGGACATTTCAGTTAATAGATCAATATCTGAGTTTTTTGCCACTACCACTTCCCATCCTCAGTAGCCTGTTGGCTGGAGGACTTTATTATGTACCCTCATTCAAGATATTTCTAAGTTATACAACAACACGTTTGTCATTCAGTGGTCATTAGGATGTTTACCTATAGATGAAAATCACATGATGTGAATTAATCACATGATGTGAGTTCATGTAATTATCATCTCAGAAGCCACCCTCAAAGATGTATATACGTATTTATATATTGGATGCACATTTAATTTTCCAGGAAAAAGTACTGACAATTGCTGTTTGGCTAATACGTACCTTAACTGCAACTTACATAATAACTTTGGTGTGTGCGTGTGTGTGTGTGTATAGAAATAGTAAGCACCACAACCAAAACTTGTACCACAGCATATAGGCTAAATGCCAAAAGGACAATCAAGCCAAAAGTGGAGGAAATATATAGAACAGGGAGTAGAGATTTACAAAGTTGTGGTGTTATAGTACAAGTTTTGGTTGTGCTGCTTACTATTTCTAAATCACATTGTCTTGTTGCATCTTCTCAGCTTGTCCAGGGCTATCATGTTTCAAACTATTGTTTTCTACAGGCTATAGTAGTGAATAGTATACTATTCGCTAGGAAATTCTTAATTCTCCCTGACCTTTTCCTTATCAGAAAAATACTGCTCACAATTGTGGAACTAACAGTTGTATACCTCATGCCACTTGAAGAGAGACTAAAGGAGCTAAACACGCTTAACCATGAAGACCGAGGATCGATATGATAGCACGTTACAATACCTGAATGGATGTCACACAGAAGCGGTTCGACAACTTTTCTGTATCATTCCAGAAGGCAGGACATGGAACAACAGATTTAAGTTACAGGGAGGCAGATTCCAATTGAAGGTCAGAAATATCTTCCTGGCAGCAAGAAGATATTTGAGAATGGATCCATGAGGTATAGCATGGCTCCCTTTCACTCTGATGCCTATTCAATCATCTTGCGGGCAGGCTTTAAGTAGATTGCTACACTGAGTAAAGAGAGAGACTCAGTAACTTAACTGACCCTCCCCAATTCTATGATGTTATAATTTCATATTATGGTTTCCTATCTCATTGTACAACAAAAGAAAATTAATACATGAATGGATAACATACAGTGCAAACTAGGGATAAATGCATCTGGCAATGCTTACATACCAATTTGAACCTATTACCAGAATTCATCTGTAATCAAAGATGAATCTATGCAATAATTCATTTCCATTATCCCGAGCTTTTTTTATTCTTTTTTTTTCTCTCAGATTATTTTATGGGATACCAATATACTAGGTTTTTTTATTCATCTTATTATTATGTATTAATTTATAGTCCAAGACCAAACCGGCAAGCATCAAAGCATATACAGTAGTTAAACATTTTACACACTGTATATAAATTCCATATATAAAAGCCATATATAAAATTCCGTATATAAAAACTCAAAACAATCAAAACTCTGAGAAAGGAATTAGTTGATCCCTATAAGCCAAAGCCATAAATATTTTGCCACTGCCCTTGATACATTTAGAAATTGGTGAGTTAAAACAAAAGCAGTGATCTCCCCATCATCAGGAAGACTGAACTTTGTGTATAAGGTATAATAAGTTTTAAGATGTTTAGGCCATTATTTAATAGAATATATTCAACCTCCATATTTGAACATATACAAATATGATTTTCCATGGGAAATTGATATGAGGGAAGGGAAGGGAAGGGAAGGGAAGGGAAGGGAAGGGAAGAACTCATGATAATACTGTAACTTGCAAACTAAATACAGATAAAATAACCCCATATAAATCTCTCTTTCAACGTCTGTCTTAATATTTTTGCAAGTGTTATTAATGCAAATGCCCTTGCTAATGTGTCATTTGGCTAAAACATCCTATATGTGATGTCACCAGCACTACTTTGAATGTAATTATAGCACTTGTCTAGTTAGTTATCACCCCTTCATTCACCCTTGGGAAAAGGAAAGACCCAGAGAATTGTCCGTCTGTTTTCTTTCTTTATCAAAGCTTCTGTGTCTACTTGAGCAAACTTAACAAAGACTTACTGAAAGCTTTCTGAAATCATTCCTGAAATATGGTATATAATCTCCAGAGATTAACTGTGTGACAAAATTTAAATGCAAGTTTAATTTGGCACCTTCCACTTAGCTGATTCCAAACACATAAAAATGCTTCAGTTAAGTACTTAAGATGACATTTAATTGGTCTCAAATATGATACCACTCTGTATAAAATCTTTGTGCTGCTTAAAAACTCTAATCACTGCTTTTCAAGCAAGGGTAGATTTACTCTCCAACTTGGGCATATAAAAGCTTTAAAGTGGTACCCACCCAAAGAAAAGGAATGCATTGCTTTTCTCACAAATTCTCTATAACTTCTAAACTATAGAAACAAGGAACAAAACAGATGTGTGAGAGAGAATGGGCCTTTCTCTACTATTGAGTTATATAAAATACTGGACATCCATCCTTAGGGCTTGCAGAAAAATATACCAGAAAGAAATGTGATGCTCCCTCTCCTTTATTATCTCTGTCACTGTAGTCTCTTGTCTTCCCTCCAAGGGGAATGGGTGACAAAACTTAACAGATTTTACCCACCTTGAAGCTGCTGTTGGATGGTGTCAGAAAAGGGATAGGAGAATGCTCTTTACCATTCATTCAGCTAAGGCTGATTTAAGCCTTTCTCACTCATGATCTGGAATGAAATGAAGGTAACACCATGGAAACAAGAAGAGAAAACGCTGTTATCAAGGTATGATAGTGCCATGTTTAAATGCAAGGGAAGATTTGGCCTATGAGTGTGGTATTTCTAATCATATGAATAAACAGCCAAAGAAATAAAGTGTTAGTTCTTGTGTGAGATAGCAAGATATGGAAAGATATTTTAGCCTTCTTCAGCTTGCTGTCTTTCAGGTGCCACTACAACTCTTAGAATAACCATGGCAGCTGAGAATTCTGGAATTTACAATCCCTACACATCTGGAGACTGCCACTAGGGTAAAACAGATAGAAAAAAGTCTTAGCTTACCAGTCTTGAGATGGTGTTCTTCTGATTCTATTTTAGAGTAATTTATTACTGATTCATTGAACAACGGTGAATTCTAACTGCTTTGGGTGTTTTGTAGAGTTGCCTATAGTAAAAAAATGAAAGAAGATAAAGAATAAAGAATACAGTGTTGTTTTGAGTCTCAGGTACTTGAGTACTGATACCAATATACTAAGGATGATCTCATGACTCAAAGGGAGAATGTATTTTTGTTGACTTTGTCCTTCCTTTACAATTCATTATGACCATTGAAATTACTTTGGAGGGTTAGGGAATCCTTCTGAAAAATATGAGAGGTGGAGGTGAAAACTGTAGTGGGAAATTGGTTATAATTAATCATGTGCTATCACATTGGTTTTGACATTTAGTGACCACAGAGAAAACACCTCTCCCAGGATGATCTACCCTTTAGTCCTTTCAGTGGCATGCTATCTTTGCTGTAATCAAGTCCATCTACCTTGTTGTTGGTTGTTCACTTCTTTCCACTTTTCCCAGCATTGTAGACTTTTCAAATGAGCTAGGTCTTCACATAGAATAGAATAGAGCTGGAAGGGACCTTAGAGATCTTCTAGTCCAGCCCCCCCACTCAAGCAAGAAAACCTATACCATCTCAGACAAGTGACTGTCCAGTCTCTTCTTAAAAACCTCCAGTGATGGAGCGCCCACAATTTCTGAAGGCAAGCCGTTCCACTGCTTAACTGTCCTCACTGTTAGGAACTTTCTCCTTAATTCCAGGTTGTTTCTCTCTTTGATCAGTTTCCAACCATTGTTTCTTGTCCTGCCCTCTGGTGCTTTGGAGAATAATTTGACCCCCTCTTCTTTGTGGCAGCCTCTCAAATACTGGAATACTGCTATCATGTCGCCCCTGTTTCTTCTTTTCTTTAGACTAGCCCAGGGGTAGGCAACCTTGGCTCTTTTATGACTCGTGGACTTCAACACCCAGAATTCCTGAGCCAGCCATGCTGGCTCAGGAATTCTGGGAGTTGAAGTCCACGAGTCATAAAAGAGCCAAGGTTGCCTACCCCTGGTCACTAGCCAAACCCAAGTCCTGCAGCCGTTCTTCATATGTTTTAATCTCCAGGCCTTGGATCATCTTAGTTGCTCTTCTCTGAACTTTTTCCAAGGTCTCAACATCTTTTTTTGTAGTATGGTGACCAAAATTGGTTGCAGTATTCCAGGTGTGGTCTCACTAAGGTTTTATAAAGCGGTACTAATACTTTGTGTGATCTTGATTCTATGCCTCTGTTTACACAACCCAGGACTATATTAACTTTTTTGGCGGCGGCTGCACATTGCTGGCTCATGGTTAAGTGATCGTCCACTAGGACTCCAAAGTCCCTCTCACAGTTACTATTTTTGAGCCAGCTCTGATGGATTTATCTATGATTCACTTGTTTTCTTGGTTATCCTTTAGCTTGGTTTCATACTTGCACATGGGCAGTTTGTGATTTGTTCCAATCAATCCCTGGCCACAGCTTTGCTTTTATTAATTGAGCAATTTCCTCCTCCTTGTAGCAATAATATAGTTAATTCAATTTCTGTGTCCTCCATCCAGTGACATCAAGGTATTTAGGTATCGTTTTGATTGTCTGAAAACTCTTAGCAATGAAGATGCCCTTGGATTGGCAGAAACCGATGACTCATTCTCCTGCTTTGTTTCAATTTCCTACAGTAGGCCCTATAGTCCGTCTACTTTTTCCTCTTTGCTGTTTCCATTTTTAGCATGCCAGTTTCCAACCACAAGCAGCACATCTTGCTTTCATGATCTGTTGATTTTAGATTGAACTTGACCATAAAACACATCAACATCCTCTTCTTCTGCATCAGTGGTTGCAGCATAATCTTGGATATCCGTCATATTAAAAGCTTGTCCACAAAGTTTAATTGATATTATTGGGTCACTGGCTACATGGTACGCAAGTACTGTCCTTGCTAAATCCTTCCTAACTATGAAAGCAATGCCATTCCATTTTTGTTGTTCATGTCCTAAGTAGTAAATTGTATGATAGTCTGACTGAATGTGCCAACTTCCAGTCTTTTCAGATTGTGTATACTAAAGATATCAACGCATCGTCAATTAATTTCATCTTTCACTGTGATGAGCTTTCCCATGTTTCTGCTTCTTATGTGCCAGAATTCCACTGTAATTCTATCTTTGCAGCTCTTTGATTTTCTTTTCTTGCATGGCAACATAAGTAACTAGACACCTGGAAGGCATTAATGTAGCCACATCATAAATACCATTAATACTCTAAAAGATCTTTAGCTCTTCCTCAGTAGCATGTTGAATGCTGTCTAACCTAAGGGGTCACCACCCAGCACTATATTGTCAAACACTTTATATTTATTTATACATTTTTCTTGATAAACCCTTCTCCTGTGCATTATTGTATAAAACAATGCCTTTAGCATTGTCACTAAAGTGACCATATACCTTCAGCATTTATCTATATTGCTGATGACCATTATACAGTAGGTTCTTGCTTGCTTTGTGATTTTGGTGATCTTGCTGGGAATATATACTTGTGAGCTACATTACGATATTCTTCATTCATTCCTCTCAGGAAACTCCTGCCACAATGAAGCAGCATAGTAAAATTTGGGAGGAGGAAAAGAAAAAGGAATTGACAAAACTGAATATCTTTGTCATTTTCATCAGTGAAGGAGTTTCCAATAGACTTCGATTCCTTCTCTTAGTGGAAGACATGGTTCCATTCCTGCACAGTCGTCACTGGATTCAGACCCAAACCTTAACAGTAGAATTTTACATACGTTTACTCAGAAATACATTTCAATGATTGTTTACTCTGAAGTAAGCAAGTATGAGATTGTAGCCTTAGGTCATTTCCACACTAGTGATTTTTAATGCTTTATTGCATCATCCAGCCATTGAAGAATGATATAAAGCCTGTCTGGATTATGTTATTTGGGCATAGCAATGGTTGGGTGACTCTAGAAGATGCTATAAATTTCCAAAGTGTATTTTGGATTGTGGCTTCAGGCTGCATAAACCATGAATGGCAATGATGGTATTATTACTGTGTAAACAGATTGGGTGTGCTGATGTTCCAATAAGCTCTTAAAACACATATATGCAATTTTGAGGTAGAATGTGAACGTATGAAGAGTTGGTTGATTATTTCTCTGAAATAATACCCACATAGCCGATTTCCTTGCCCAACTGCCCCAAATATTCGTCTAATCAAGTGAAAAAGTGTATACAGTATGATATATCTTTGAAAGAGAGAGAGAAAAGGATGAATAGCCAACATGCATCTTATGATTTAACCGTCTTTAAAGGGCAACCCATTTATCTGAACCATGGGAGTCATCCCAATAGCCTATCCTCCAATCCAGAATTATATTTGAACAATGAGGGATACTTTACAAAGATATTTTTAATTTTAATTTGAGTCAAGAAATCACGTTAGGTAGACAGATTGAGATTCCTACTATGTCGCATTTGGGAAATAGCATTATTATGTGAAAACTGATATACAAAAATATTCCACATTTGTTAAAATGGGGAGGAATTATACAGAAAGGTATGCCAAATGCTTCTGCACATCATACCAGCTGATGATCTTATGAAATAAGCTGGTGAATGTGGTTCGTCTTCTCAAAATCACATTGCAAATGTCTTGTGTTTGTGTTGCCTTTCAAATCTTGATAAAAAAATCCAGCCCAAAAATCACATAAAAATGTTTGTGTGTGTGTATGTGGGTGCACAGTTGGATAATATCCATTCTAATCTAATTCTATGGATTTTGAGTTTTAGGCAGCATTTCAACTCCATCCTCACTTCTCTCTCTACAAGCTATATTAGTATTTGCAATTGACAGTAAGCAACTTTTTATCTAATATTTAAATTTTACGAACCAATGTTCAATTATTTGAATTAATTAGAAGATAAGAAAGAGGTTTCTGTTTTAATGCATTTTGGTAATTATTCTTAAATGCACTTTTATATCTACTGATCTATAAATATTGAACTATATTTATGCAAATTGGAGATACCTTCAGAGTGCTATAGATAGTTTGCAAGGGTATTTTTAGCACAAATCCACAATAAGGGCATCACACAATGTAGTTCACCCTAGTTTTACCTTATTTTTATAATGTTTAGAATTAAGGGTTGTTTTGTTTTATCATATCAACTTCTTATGACTGAGAATTTTATTTCAGTAACTATCAGGCTGCTCGCATGAAAAGAAATATTCTATTTAAAATGCTGTTGGAACTGTCTTTGGAATTCCTCCTAACCTTTATTAATTATTTCAGATGTGCTTCCTATCAAGACCAGTTTACTAGAACATGGGACTAGTCTATGAGACTAACTAAATCAGAAATGAGACTGTTTAGCATCCCATTTCTTTATTTCAGGGGCAGTGATCTTCTCCCTTTTAGCTGTTGATTAATTCTAGATCCTATCAATTATTATCAGCATTTTACAATGCTTACAAATTGTAGACTGATAGGCGGATGGCTGGAGATTCCCCATTTCTTGAGGGCATCTTGAATGCCTTGGTAAGACCACACTTGGAATACTGCATCCAATTTTGGTCACCACAATATAAAAAAGATGTTGAGACTCTGGAAAGAGTGCAGAGAAGAACGACAAAGATGATTAGGGGACTGGAGACTAAAACATATAAGGAACGATTGCTGGAATTGGGTATGTCTAGTTTAATGAAAAGGACTAGGGGTGACATGATAGCAGTGTTCCAATATTTGAGGGGCTGCCACAGAGAAGAGGGGATCAACCTATTTTTCAAAGCACCAGAAGGCAAGTCAAGAAGCAATGGATAGAAACTGAACAAAGAGGCTTCCGGTTCCGTGTCGCGGTGCAGGCGGTCGCGCGAAGAGACTGCTCTCTTCACCGGCCGGTTTCCCTCCGCTGGTAGACCCTCGATAGGGTCGAAAGTCGCCCTGGAGGGGCGACCACCATTGAGGAGGCTCCTTGTCAGACTGCAGAAGCGCGGCAGCTCCTTCCGCGGTCCGAGCCAGCTCCTTAGGGCCGACAGAGAAAAAACCGGCCAGTAAAATGGCCGATCACTTAGCCGCACCAGCCGAAAGCCAGAAGAACAGCTAAGCATCAAGAACCACCGTGGAGGATCCGGGTGAGACCTTTCCTTCCCTCCTTTTGCCCTAACTACTTTCCTGTAAAAAGCTTTTGAATTACTTCCCTGCTTTGAGAGAGCGGCGTCTGCTTACTTGGGAAAAAGAGCCCTACAAAAGAAACAAATAGCTAATTATATTGACTATTTGATTTTTGGGATACCTAGGGGTCCTGAAAAAAATTCCTATTATAGAACATTCTTATTATTTTACTTATTATGTTGGAGATATTTGCCTTCTATTTTCCAAATGAGAAAAAAACTTATTAATTTGGGAAAAAAGGATCTTACAGTCTACTGAGGACATCTTGTGGCGAAAATTGTTACTGCAATTGTTTTTCATTTTGGTGCTTGAAGATGGATTTGACCTTCAAGTGAAAGGGAAAAAGATAAAGGACCTGAAACAGCTGGGTGGTGAATTTGTTTACTAGTGTGGAGGTGGATATCTGTTGTCTTTAGTAAATATAGCCTCTACTAAAAGATTAAAAGTATTTCACCACTGAAATGGAGGAATCTTACCCACAGCTTGACTATGAGCTTATATTGGAAAAAATTCTGGAAGCTACAGAATACATGAAATCTTGGAGAAAGATTAAAGATAAAATTTCAGAATCACAAATTGAATTTCAAACATCAGTGGATCATTCTATAGGCCAAGGAACAATAGAGGAGGCACAGATTAGCTCTAAAGAGGTCTCTACGCAACAAGATACACAACTTAAAGAGAATCACACCACAAGTCAAGAAACAACAGAAAAGGAACTAATTAACACAGAAGAAGAGATTATACAACCTAATGCACAATTTATGGAGAACTTTGATGATCAAAGAATGACTTTAACTAAGATATCTGCAGTATCAAAAACAACAGGAATTGACATTCAGACATGTTTTACTGAAAACTCAGAAAACGTGGACAATCAACTAGTAACTACAACATGGAATAAAATTGATTACATCATCCAGATGATACTGGAAGAAGAGGAAGAGAACTTTGACCAGGCAGAAGTGTCGATAAATACTCCTATGCAAATACTGAGATTCGACGATACAGAAGCTTTATTATGGAAACCGGTTTGGCACAGAAAGAAAGCAAGAGTTAGATTTAAAAACGCGATTTAAAATTTTACTTAATGGGTTAAAAAGACATTAGAGATCTGGACTGATTTAATAATCAATGGAGTATGTGAATTTAGTAAGAAAATGTCTTTCATAATAATGTGTTTGTCTACATGATAATTGTTTGGAGGGAATTTGAATTTTACTTAATGGGTTAAAAAGAGTTTTTATGGATATAGATTGAATAATAGAATTTATATTTAAAATAAAGTAGAAATGTATTTTTTTGAGTAATATTTATATTTTAGGCAGGATAATTATTTTGTAATGGAAGGAGGATAAGAGAGATTTATGATAAGAGAAGAAATGGTATTAATAAGATTAAGAAATAGAATATATGGGGAAAATATAAGAATGTTACTGTTGGAATAATATACGCATTTTAGATATATCTATTACGTTAGGGGAAAAAAAAGTGAAACGAGAGATACCCGAAGTGTTAACAAGATGTTTATTTAAGGCTAACTGGAATATGGTAATTATAAATTGGTAAAGCTTAAATACAGGACTTGGTTTTTAATAGATGAAATAATATTGATGAATGTTTTGATTGATTGAATTTTATTTAGGATTGTATTAAATTTGAATATGTCATATTATATGTGGGAAACAGAGAGGGAACTTTTAATGAATTAATCTGAGTTATATATGTATGATTTTGTATTTGGATGACTGACTTCCCCACCACCACGTTGTTTCTCAAGCACCTTGATGTAAAAAGTAAGAAAAACCAATAAAACTTGTTTTAGAAACTGAACAAAGAGAGAAGCAACCTAGAATTAAGGAGAAAATTCCTGACAATAAGAGTAATCAACCAGTGGGTGCTCCAACACTGGAGGCTTTTAAGAAGGGCTTTTAAGAAGCTTTTGTCTAAAATGGTATAGGGTCTCCTGCTTAAGCAGGGGGTTGGACTAGAAGACCTCCAAGGTCCCCTCCAACTGTTATTCTGTGTTCTGAATCTTCTCTTGGTTTTTGAATTCTGCAGAGATGGTCAAACTGATTTTTTTTGTCCAAAGAAGAGAATATACTTAATCTTGTTTCTGTTTTTGAAATTGTTTCCAGACTTTGTGCTTGCAATGAAAAATAAAAATAAAATTTTGTTTTTGTTTTTGCTAATTAGATGGGTTTATTGAAATAGAAATGGTTTGTACATATTGTTGTGTAAAAGTAAAAAGTTGTGATTGTAATGTTGGTATTTTTAACTGTGCTAAAGAGAGCTGGAAGTTGGTGCCTTTTTCTTTTCCCTCTTTACACTATCTTTTTTCTTTTCTCTTCTCCTTTTTCCAGTTTTCTATTACTTTTTTGAATTGTTCTTTGTATTTTATATTTTGAGAAAACAATAAAAAAAAATTTTTTTTTAAAGTTGTAGGAGAAGAATAGACAGCAGTAATTTTACCAAATGTAAAATAAAAAGGTTAAATTATTAGAAGAAAATGTTTTCAAAGGGAGAATGAATCAGAGGGAGCAAAAGTCCCTTCCTAGCACCCAGACAACTGAAGCTGTCCGGCAAAAGACAAGTGGCAAGAAGAAAGAGAAGAGCTGTAAAAGCATTAAGAGGAGGAAACCACAGTGACTTTAGATTGCTTGCATCACTTTCATGTTCCCTGAAACACTTGCTTCTGAAATGCAATTTGCTGCATGGTTAAGCAAGGCTGAGGAATTCCAGATACTTTCCTTGGGCCAATAGTTTCAGTCCTTGAGCTTACCGCCTTAGTATAACCTCTGCCTTGGCAAACATTTTTTTAAAATTGACTTTTTGTGGTTGTTAATTGACTCTACCTGGGAACTGTTTTAAAAGGTTAATAAGTGGCATATAAATATTTGAAATACAAGCACGGAACTGTAAACATATAGGGCTTCTTGTCTGATTCCTTGCTCGAAATAAGGAATATCCATAACTAGATGTTCCAGTTATTTCCAGAAAGGGGCATTCAGTCACTGAACAACGGTTATTCCTCCTGTCATGATACTTCTTCTAATGTTCCTTGAAAGCTGTCCTTCTGGGATTAAGTTGCTGAGATCTAGACTTACCTGAGATCAGCAGCTTTCAAGAACTCCTCACCTAAACTAGACTAAATTAACTTAAAAATAAAAAAGGGGAGAGGAAAAGAAAATGTGCTATTTTCTTTCCTCTCACCTTCCTTCCCCCTTTTTTTGTGTGTGTATGTGTCTTGGTGATTGAGTGTGTGTATGTGTATTAAAGCTGTTTAACACAGATGGAAAGCTAGCATACTTTTTCTTAAAACTAACATTGGCTTAAAACAAGTTTTGCCTCAGTATGAATTTAACTTTTGTTTTTCAAGTCCAAGATGTTGGGATCAGATTGTTCAAACAGCTTGTATGCAAGGGAAAGTCAGTCTCTCTCTCTCTCTCTCTCTCTCTCTCTCTCTCTCTCTCTCTCTCTCTCTCTCTCATAACTCAAGTCCAAATTTTGGTGCAGAATAAGCATGACCTGCACAGGTTTATCCAGTGGTAAATTATGTTCAGTTGATTTGCGAATACACTACTCTGGTTCCATATTTTAATAATGTTACCAACTAGTTGTGGAGAAGATTATGTCACCCACTAAAGCCTTCATAGAGCAACAGCACTGGGAAATGGTATCTTATCCTAATGATTCACCACTGAGTTTCCTTGATGAGTAAAGGTTTAGATGATGGACTGCAGGCATTCTACAAGCACTCTGCTATTCTGTTGCTGTTTTAGTTTCCAATATAAATATATTTATTATACCTATATAATAGATGCTTCTCAAATGCCAGAAGTACTGCAAATATTTCAGGGCAGGCTCTCAACTGAACAGAGAGGAGAGAAACAACTTTTAAAGAACCATCAAGGCAAATGCGTCCCACTATTTCTGCTTGTGGCTGTTTTTTTTTTTTTAAGAAATCCTAAAAAGCTTCTCCCACAGTCTTCAATCAATATTATCCCCATCTCAGCACACCTATTGTCTGTTATGAATCATTGACAAAATGCATACTGTACAGCTTTCTCTAAGCCTTCCAATGGAATGTTGACAAACTGCTGAGCTTTCACCTGTCAGACGCTGGTTATCTTTTCAAATTCTACATTCGAGACTTAGTTTTTGAATTTAGGTGTGGGAGGAAAATCTGTATTTTGCGCAGTTAAAGTAATGACTTTTCCTCTCAGCAACTTGCAACCATAAGAGGTGTTCTTTTTCCCCTTCATGCTGTTTCTGGATCAAAAGGATCCACACTCTTAAAATTTAAACTAAGTGGGAATAACGGCACTATAATACTCAAGTGAACATCAAAACCCAAAGTTTTTTTTTTATCTGAAACTGGAAAATAGATGTGTCAGGTGACTTACTAACCATATCTGGGTTCCATAAATATATCTGGGTTCCAACATTTCAAAAGGTGCATTGGGACTACTTCATAATAATTATAATTAAGCACATGGATGAGGTGTATTGACTGGGAAAATAGATGGATTCTTCTTTCCATTGAGTTCTTAGGCATTCCTTTGTTAAACTATAGAATTTGCTCTCAAGGAAGGGATGGCGACTATTTGGTTTGTTTTAAAAGGGGGACTTGATCCAATTCAAAGACAAGTGGGCTATCAGTGCTATCTTCTAAATCACTACCTTCTAGATCGCAAATCTTTGATAACTAGTTGCTAAGGAGCAACAATGGAAAGAAATCTATCATTTTCCTCTCCATGCTGGTAAATTTATCATATCTGAATATCTTTGGTTGACCTCTGTGTGCCACCGTGCAAGATAAGATGAACCCATTTCAGCATGATTCTTTTGAATACAGTTACATTATTAAAGTTTACAAAGCACATACAAACTAAGACAAATGAATAAAGCACAGAAGCAATAAAGGAAGAAAGAAGAAAAGCAAAAGTGCCAAAAAGAATTGAAAAGGAAAAATGAAAAAAAGAAGCTTCTGATTTCTTTTGCAGCAAATACAAGTACATTTATAAAATTATTTCTTATTCTATAATTACAAAAATCCTTCACTTTTTTTCTATTATCCATTTTTTTCTAATCTTCAGAACCACAAATCATACAGTAACTACATTTTTTTCTGTTTCATGCAAAAAGTCTATAAGGGTTTTCCACTTGACCATAAAGGTAGATATTGTTTTTATAGCATTCAAAGAGGTTAATCCAGCTATCTCCGCAATTTCCATCATCGTCAACAATTATCCCTCTGTTGTAGGTAAAGTCAAGTCTTTCTATTTTTAAGCATATAATAGTCTCACTGCAATTGTCCTATTTAAAAACAAAGTTCTGTGACTTTTTTCTAGTTGCTTGTCCATTAGTCCCAAAAGAAACGTATTTGGTTTCAATTGTACTTCAACCTTTAAAATCTTATGAATTAATGCATCTATTTGTATCCAAAATGAATTTTTTACATGCCCACCAAACCTGATAAAAAGTCTATAAGGGTTTTCCACTTGACCATAAAGGTAGATATTGTTTTTATAGCATTCAAAGAGGTTAATCCAGCCATCTCCGCAATTTCCATCATCGTCAACAATTATCCCTCTGTTGTAGGTAAAGTCAAGTCTTTCTATTTTTAAGCATATAATAGTCTCACTGCAATTGTCCTATTTAAAAACAAAGTTCTGTGACTTTTTTCTAGTTGCTTGTCCATTAGTCCCAAAAGAAACGTATTTGGTTTCAATTGTACTTCAACCTTTAAAATCTTATGAATTAATGCATCTATTTGTATCCAAAATGAATTTTTTACATGCCCACCAAACCTGATAAAATGTGCCTCAGCCTGACTCTTCTCATGCTTCCAGATCCCTTCGCCTTAGACATGAACCTTAATCTCCTGACCTCCAGCTATAATAGGACCATTACTTACTGCATTATTACAGTGAGCAAGAAACTCAGGCAAAAAATGCATTTGTGAAGAATAACAAGCCAGATGAAGTTATACCTCTTTCCTTCTTTGCACATGCTGCACACTTTAATATTAATATTGAAAGGTATCATTATACAAATATAGTCCCTTATATTTAGATTTCTGTTTCATCGTGATACTTACTAATTCCACATATTTTTGTGCTGGGACATTTGAAGATAGAATAGATTTCTTGCTCCTGGCTTCATTTTAATTCCATCAGGACTCAAAAGCAATGTACTTGTAAAGACAATCGCTTTATCACATGAGTGTGGGCTGAGAAGTGTGCTTATTTAATATGATCGCACAGGCCGTATGCCCATGCCAAGTACATGAAAGAAATAATATAGGAGCCAACGAGACCTTTAGAAAAATGACCATGTCATCTTGGGATTGAAGAAAGTACAAAACAAGTTCTTAATACTTTGCAGGAGAATCAATTTCAGCAGGCTTAGAAAAGAATTAGGTGGTTCCCATGGACAGAAGTCCTCAGTTTAAAGCCTAGGAAAGCTGGGATCTTTTCAGAAACAAGATACTCAAACTACAAGTGCACATTATTCCAGTGAGTGGGGAAAAAATGAGGGCAGCTTAGGAAGCTGCTGTGGATGTATAGGGAGCTTTTGACAAGCTATGAATTGTATGTATGGAAAAATACATGGACGAATTTCATGTATAGAAAATAGAAGGTGGGTGGAATCACCAAGCAGGGGTACCATCAAGTAGTTAATACCTGCAGAAATTAAATTAGAAAAGTTAAAGCATAAGAGCGTACTCAACAGTAGCTAAAAGCAACAAAAATAGTATTTTGGGACTATGTGAGCAATAAAAAGAAGAGAAAGCACAAAGTAGACCCATTGCAAGAGTAATTCAGAGTGCAGGGCTTCTCAATTGCTATTCTGCTTGTTTTCCAAAAGTGAGAACTCTATTCAAATGGACCTAAATGAAATGATCAACAAAAGAAGGAAGTGGCAACCCAAGGTAAATAAAATGGTAATTAGAGTCACTGTTATGAGATAGGTGGCTATATGAATCATTCAAAATAATAAATGAGCTTAAGGCTGTAGAGCCAAACCAATTTATATATAACAATTTCTTACATTTTGATGCTGTCCAACTAAATTGGGACTCTGGGCAGTTCTTAAAGACACTTGCAGATGTTATCTCAGAGCCCATTTCTGTGATCTTTGAGAAATAATGAAAATGGACCTAATGTCAGAGGACCCAAGAAAAGGAAATACAGGTAGTCCTTGACTTACAACCATTAATTTAGTGACCGTTCGAAGTCACAATTGAACTGAAAAAAGGGACTTATGACTACTTTTTACATGACCGTTGCAGCATCCCTGTTTGGTCATGTGATCAGAATTTGGATGCTTGGCAACTGGCATGTATTTATGACAGTTGCCAAGTCCTGGGGTCATGTGATCACATTTTGTGACCTTCTAACAAGCAAACTCAATGGGGAAGCCAGACTCACTTAACTGTGTTGCTAACTTAACAACTGCGGTGATTCACTCAACAATTGTGGCAAGAAAGGTCATAAAATGGGGCAAAACTCACTTAACTGTCTCAATAACAGAAATTTTGGGCTCAATTGAGGACTGCTTTCATTGTTCCTATCCTCAAAGAGGTGGGTGGGGGAAAAAGACTTGGGTAACTAGTTGAAATTAATATCAGGCAAAACCCTAGGATGGACTAATCCAGGGGTAGGCAACCTTGGCTCTTTTATGACTCGTGGACTTCAACTCCCAGAATTCCTGAGCCAGCATAGCTGGCTCAGGAATTCTGGGAGTTGAAGTCCACGAGTCATAAAAGAGCCAAGGTTGCCTACCCCTGGACTAATCATTCATTACATTTGTATCCCTCTGCAATTAGTATAACTCTTTGTTCTTAATAAGCCTTCAATTTGTGAGCACTTAGCAGAGAACATATTACTTGGCAGGAGCCAGCATACGTTTATCAAGAATAGATCATGTCAAAGCACTATGTTCTATTTTGACTGAGTGATCAGCTTAGCCATCCATGAGACTATGATGGCACCTTGATTTCAGCAAAGTGTTTGACAAAGTACCCTGTGAGATTCTAAAACAGAAGATGGCAGAATGTGGATTGGATTATGCTACTGTTAGGTACAGAATTAGTTGAAGAACTGTACCAAACAAGTGTCCTTGTCTCCATGTCAACTTGAAAGGATCAAGTAGCATAACATGGATGTCCATTGCTAAATGTCTATGGAGATTCTCAGTCATCCAGGTCATGATTGTCCCAAAGGTGCTTTTTCAAGAGGCAACTGGACCTACTTGTTTTTCTTTGAAGAAGTTTCGCTTCTCATCCAAGAAGGTTCTTCAGCTCTTCAGCTGAAGAAGTTTCTTGGATGAGAAGCCAAACACCTTCAAAGAAAAACAAGTAGGTCCAGTTGCCTCTTGAAAAAGTACCTTTGGGACATGGGGCCCCATTCTACACTCTGTGCTGATCAATAGAAATGATTTAAAGGAGGGGTTTTTTTTTAGAAAATATGAATAATAAATTTGCAGATGAAACAAAGATAGGGGGAATAACAAACATGGTTGCCTGGGGAATTCTGGGAGTTGAAGTCCATAGATCTTAAAGTTGCCAAGTTTGCCAAGTTTGGACACCCCTGCCTTAGAACATAGCATCAAGATTTGGGAGGGTCTTGACAAGCTGGAATGGCAGAAATCCAAAGATGACTTCCAACAGAAAAAGAGGTAAATGTAAGGTTCTTTATCTTGGTAGAAAATGTTAAAGATACATAGGTAGGGTGGACGAGAAAACCAAACTTGGAAGCAAGATATGCAGAAAGCATCAGGGGGTAATGACATTGGCAGATATTGCTGAAATGGATAACTAACTTTGATTAGAAAAACAACATTAGCTACATTTGTTGGTGACTGGAAGACTTCTATGGACTTTTTGTGTAATAATGAAAAAAAGAATCTCTGATTCCCAATTTTGATTATTAGATAGGATATATTATAGAAAGAATAATATGTTGTCACTTTAGGGTAGGGGTGTCCAACCTTGGCAACTTTTAGACCTGTGAATTTCAACTCCCAGAATTCTCCAGCTAGCCATGTTGACTAGAGAATTGTGGAAGTTGGCGTCTACAAGTCTTAAAGTTGCCAAAGTTGGATCTCCCTGAGAGAGAGAGAGAGAGAGAGAGAGACAGACAGACAGACAGACAGACAGACAGACAGACAGAGAGATATATCAAAATCTATTTGTATTTATAATGGCTGTGAAGAATATCAGAAGCCACTTCTTTCTCTTTTTCTTTCTTTTCTATTTTTCTTAAAAAAATTCATTTCCTTGCACTTTTGCTTTTTTTTATTTCTTTCTTTTTCTTTTTTCCTATATACTTTAGATTAGTTTGCATTGGTTTTATCTTCTTGTTTAAAAGTTTTATTAAAATTATATACCAAAAAAAAAAAGCATCTGAGTGCGCTGGATAAGCTGAATATGAGCCTACAGTACACAGGTGGTCCTCGATGTACGATCAAAATTGAGCCCAAAATTTCTATTGCTAAGCAAGACATGTTGTTAATGAGTGTTGTCCCATTTTATGACTTTTCTTGCCATTGTTGTTAAGTTGAATCACTGCAGTCGTTAAGTTGATTACATGGTTGTTACGTGAATCTGGCTTCTCCGTTGAGTCTGCTTGTCAGCAGGTCACAAAGGTTGATCACGGGACACTGCAACCGCCATAGGTACATGCCAGTTGCTGAGCGTCTGCATTTTGATCACATGAGGATGTTGCAACAGTGATAAGTGGGAAAAATGGTCACAATTCACTTTTTCCAGTGCCGTTGTAACTAAATGAATGGCTGTAAATCAATGCTTCCTGTAAAAAAAAAAAACAGTCCTAAGTGTCAAGATCAGGATAAGTCAATGGTTTGCTCTATTAAATATTGGTCAAACTACACACACACACATATAAAATATTGCATTCAGTTTTAGGCAATACAATATAGGGAAGAACTGACAAATTAGAGACTGTTCAGAGAAGGACAATTAAGATAGTAGAAAGAAAAACATATGAAATAAAGTTAAAAGCTTAACCTGAAGGAGATGGAGGGAAGTCATGAGTGCTGCCTTCAAAAAAAACTTAAGGTCTATCATGTAGAAGATGTGGTGAACTTGTTCCAAAAGACAAAACAAGAAACAATTAGTTACAGCTAGTCCTAAGGTTATGACGGCAGTTGAGACTGGAAGTTCCATTACTAAGTGACGCAGTCAAAAAGCACGACACTATATGGCTGCATCGCTTAGCAACAGCAATCCTGGTGCTCTCCATTGCTGTCATTAAGAGAGAATTGTGGATTGTTAGGTGAGGACCTCCTCACAACTTCCTGCTGGCTTCCAACAAGCAAAGTCAATGAGGAAGCCAACAGGAAATTACAAGTTCCAGGTAGTCAAACAGGTCAGCAAGCAGGTAAGTGGCTATGCCAGGTGGGAGAGGTTGAGCAGGTGGCCACTGCAGGCAGTGGGGTGCTGTATCTGGGCTCCTCAGGGGAGAGAAGTCACTGGAATGCAAGCAGTTTACCAGACCAACTCGTAACCTATCCTGCCAGCTTTCCCATTAACTTTGCTTTTGGGAAGCTGGCAAGAAAATTTGCAAATGGCTGTCACATGACATTGCAACCATCAAGTATGAGCCAGTTGTCAATCAGCAGGATCATGATCACATAACTATAGGAGTTCTCAGTCAGCCAGAACGTTGAGGATTGATTGTAAATACCATTTGCTCAGTGCTGTCATAACTTCAAGTGGTTGCTGAACCAGTGGCTGTTAATCAGGGACTACCTGTAAATGGTAGGATAATAGATTTTTAATAAACATCAGGGGGGGGGGGAATCCTAACGTCTAAGAGCTATTACAGTGAAGCTGATGGAAGGCTGGAAGGACTCTCCTGGAAGGCTGATGGACTCTCCTTTCCTAGAAGGAGGTTAAATGGACATCAGTCAGTGAAATGTTAATCCCGGATTCCTGTCCTGGGTGTGTGTTTAGATTAGATCAGGGGTGTCAAAGTCGCAACATCACGTGACGTGTCGCGATGTATTGCGACTTTTTTTCCATTGCCAGCAATGGGGTGGGCACAGTTTTGCCATGACGCATCTGGCCTGCGGGCCAGCAGTTTGACACCCCTGGATTAGATTATTTCCAAAGTTCCTTCTAATTGCATACATTAAAGGATTTTACGATTCCACAGCCAAGTTGCTTTCCATTATGAATATGTAAGACCACAAATATCACCCACAAAATGCCACTGATCTGACACTAGTTATGTTACCCTGTTACTTGTGTGTTTGTTTCTAGAACTGCATTATTAGTCCGTGAGAAGGGAATACTATTTTAAATGTCTTGGCCTAAATTGGTTTTGAAAAGGAAAACGGCTAAGCATAAGTAATAATTATATAATGCTTTCCTTAGGATAGGTAGCCTTTCACTGAATGGGAGCAACTCTTCATTTTTGAGGGATGAGCTTCGTTTAAAATGAGTGGGGGTGCTGCCCACCTCTAAACAGCAAGGAACTATGGTACCATTTTTAGCAACACTTTCAGCAACATTATCAGAGGTTACTCTAGAGCAGGAGTATCAAACTGACGGCCCGTGGGCCGGACACGTCACCAGGAAACCACGCCCACCCCATTGCCGGCAATGGAGAAAAAGCTCCGATTCATCGCACGACGTCACGTGACATTGCGAGTTTGACATGTCTGCTCTAGAGGCCAATCCTCTCTCCCACAGTGCATGTGGCCCTGGAGGCATCCCTTGTGTAAATCACGGATGCACATTTGCCTTGCATCTTTTTACAATATCCCTAAAAGAGACTTTAATTCAATCCAATATCCAATGTACTAACACAACTCAGTTCAGGGAGGTATACTAAAGCTACTTTCTTTAATTCCTTTAATACCTGTGAATTCACAGTAAACTCACAAGATTTCACAGCTTAAAAACTGAAGTACCAGTCTTATGTTAGAAAGGCATTGCAAACATATTCTCTGGAGAGTTAATGTTATGAGTTGTCTTTCATCTTGTATTTTTCAGAATATCAAAAGGAAAGCTGTAGCTAAAACATGGGCAATTTTACCAAAACTATTCTAAACTCAACATTTCAAAGTGCCTTTACTTCAAGCCACGCAGTCAATTTTCATAAACAAGGCTAACTGTCACATGCAATTAAATGTGGTCAATTTTAGGGCATGTTCAGCCCCAGAACACAAGGGCTGATATCTAAGACAATATTTCAGTGTTCACATGAATCCCATGAGCATTAGACGTATAACCATATTTTGATTCTTTCTCAACTGAGGCTGCATTTTGTGGTATGGTTTTTGTTTTCCGTATATTTAAAGAAAAAAAATGCAACAGTTTGGCCTAATTGGAGCTACTATATAACCACAAGAGAGCCAGTGTAGCAGGGTGATTAAGAGATTAAGTTAGCTTCTCAACTGTCAAAACTTTAAGACCTGTGAACTTCAACTTCCAGAATTCCCCAGCCAGCATATTGACTAGGGAATTCTGGGAGTTGAAGTTCACATATCTTAACTTCCTAAGGTTGAGAAATATTGGATTAAGGTATGAATTAGAAGATGTTGGATACATCATCGCACTCCCCGAATCTTTTCCTTTAATAATGCAGAATAGAGGATTTTTTCTAGAGCAGATGTGAAACTTCCCAAATTAGTTAAATTTGGTGACACCTTTTTACCCTTTCATAGCATGCCACTTTGGTTGCACTACTGCAATATGGTCTCTGTGGGGCTGCCCTTGAGAAAAGTATTCAGAAATAATAAATGGTGCAAAAATTGTACTGGGAAAATAGCAAAAACGTAACTGTTCACCTAGCTTTTCAATTTTAATTCATTTAAATAATCTTGATTTTAATGCTTATTTTTACTGCAGTGATTTTACTGTTCTGTTTAACACTTTGTACCTTCTTTAATTGTTATAAGCCAATTTAAGTACAGAAAGACCATAAGAACATAAGCAGTGCCTGCTGAATTGGAACTCTGGTCCATGTAGCTCAGCAGCCTGTTCTCACAGTGGCCAACCAAATGCACAAGGAAGTCCACTAGTCACTCAGCAGATAGACTTCAGAAGCAGTTTTAGTATCATCCCTAAAATGCTGTTGCCTTTTTTTTTTTTTTTTTACAGTAGATGCACACTGAGTGAGCACCTTCATTGAACTCTTTAGAATGGAGTATAAATGTAATAATAAACACCCCAAATGTGGCAACTAGGCTGTTAATTATGCAAGATAAAGGAACTTTGGATGCCTGAACTGAAAGATCTGCACTGATTGTCATTTGCTTATTTGACACAAGGTATCACTACGAACCATTAAAGCCCTAAAAGGCTAATTTTTTCCTTTCTCAGAAGCCCATCTTTCCATCACAAGGGAGAACACAAAGGGTCTTCATCTGACTTGTTCCCAGGTTTTGGAATATTCTCTTCAAACCTTCTCTTTGGTCCAAATCAGCATGTAAAAGATCTATGATATTTAATGTTAATTTTAATCTGAGGTCAACTTAGTGGCCTCTTATATGTGGAGTGATGTAGACTTTGATCCCGGCCTCCTTATTTTTAGCCTCTACATGAAACTGCCAAGGTCACCTGTCTGCTCAGGGGATGGTAGCATCAATTTGATACCCAATTATATATCACCACCCTGGACTACACTGACAAAGTAGTCAAAGACATGTCCCCATTATTTAGAGGTGCCAAGGTCTGGATGGGAATAAACCAGTTGTAGTTCAATCTAAGCAAAACAAAGTTGCTGCTTTGTTTATCAAGGTTCTCTGCCAGCTCCAATACTGTCTATTGAAAGGACTGTACTGTCCTTGAGTGAGCAGCTCCATGTCTTAGTAGTCATCCTGGATTTATGCGACTGCTGATGGGGAGGTAGAAGCCCTAGAGAGGAGATCATATGTCCAACTTCAGCTGATGCGACAGTTCTAGCCCTACCTTGGTAGGAGGATCTTGCAAAGTAATTCATACTCTCATCACCACTTAATTGGGCTATTGTAATGTGTTCAACATAGGGTTGCCTTTAAAAATACTTGGAAAGTATAGTTGGTTCAAAATACAATTTTTCTATCTTTCTGTTCAAGATACTATTAACATATGACATCTGTCCACAGGTGCTGCAAAAGCTGCTAATAGGCTTCTGGGTGCAGTTTAAGATCCTGGTTTTGACCCATACAGCCCTATATGGCTTGATGCTGGGATACTTTCAGAACTGTTTCCTTCATCCACCACTGATCATTCATGAACCATCTGGAAGAATTGTTGGCAGTTCCCTACTGTCATGAAATCAGAAGAGTGAAGATGTCAATGGAGATGTCAATGCTTGGAGGAAATGCTTCTCCACTGTGGCCTCCATGTTATAGAATAGATGTCCACTGGAGGTCAGACTTGTCCTGAATTTGGTGGCCTTCCAGAAGCAAGTTAAAAGTAGATGTCTCTCCCAGGATTTTTAGGATAGTTAGGGTAACACTGAAGGAATTGTTTGGATATTGCTTTACAGTACATCAATTATCAGTCTTGCTTTTGTGGCCAATTTTATTACAATGTTACTTGTACTATGGATATTTTTATTCTTTGTAAACCACTGGGATGTGCATTATTGCAGCAGGCTGAAACTCCAATAAATAAATAAAAAGTTGGTCTTCTGAACACACACACACAAATATTCTATGTAAGAAAATGATGAATAAATTCATCAAACAAATAAAACATCAAAGTAATTCATAACATGGAAAAACAATCTAAAACTCCAAGTCATGGCTGAAGTGAGTTGGTGTGCAATTTTGTGAAATCTTTCTCTCTGCTTTAACATACTGAAAGAATGGAATTGTGTTTTCTTTCTTCAGTAGCTTATTTGAATAAAACAAAACTTTAGAATAAAGTCTTTGACATCTCTTGCAACCCAAATGACCATTTTGATTCTTTATTCACAACTAATGCAGAACTTACTCACGTTCATTGACAATGAACCACCATTAACCATCAGGCTATAGAATTAGTAATGTTTATAAAACTATAAAACTGATGAAGCCTTAATTTATGAGGCTAGATTCATGGGCCATTTAATTCATGATTAGGGAGGAGTATTCAATATGAATTCATTTTTTTAATCCACAAAATTCTGTATTTAAACCCTATCCTTATTTGCGAACCTTCAGCACATATGTAGAGATCATACTAGATTTGAAATAAAGGCAACTTGACCTATTCATGAAACTGGGAGTCATACCAGTAATAATAAAGAAGAAAGCAACATGCTTTTACAGTTGGACCCAAACAGCATTCTTTTTCCTTTAATCATGTATCAATATGATTAATCAATCAATCAATATAAGTCACTTTCTCCAGTGCCATTGTAACTTTGGTCACTAAACAAACGGTTGTAAGTTGAAGACTACCTTTACTACCTGTAGTTACAGGTAGTCCTTGATTTATGACCTCAGTTGAGCCCAGAATTTTTGTTGTGATGTAAGACAGTTGCTAAGTGAGTTTTGTCCCTTTTACAACCTTTCTCGCCACAGTCCTTAAGTGAATCACTGCAGCAGTTAAGTTAGTAACCCAGCTGTTAAGTGAATCTGGCTTCCCCATTGTCATTTGCTCATCAGAAAGTCGCAAAAGGAGATCACATGGCCCCAGGACACTGCAACCGTCATAAATATGAACCAGTTGCCAAAAAGGAGCATTTAAATGTGATTCACCAAATCCACTCCCCAAATAGCACCCATACCATAGGACATTTACGTTTTAATATGGAGTAATCCATACCATGTTTAATTGGATTAGAGTCGTGGTAGCGCAGTGGTTGGAATACAGTATTGCAGGCTGACTCTGCCCACTGCCTGGAGTTCAATCCTGACCGGCTCAAGGTTGACTCAGCCTTCCATCCTTCTGAAGTCGATAAAATGAGGACCTAGATTCTAAACCGCTTAGAGAGGGCTGTAAAGCACTGTGAAGCGGTATATAAGTCTAAATGCTATTGCTATTGCTAATTTAAACTTAATTTTGGTTTACTATTCTTGATTTGGCCTATTGTAATTTCTGTACTGGTGACCCCACTCTGGTGGGGTCTTTCTATGGCCATTAGGCTAAAAAGGTTTGATTTTCTTGGTTAAATCCTATGCCTATCACACTGTAATCTGCTTCTCTTAAAAATGTGTAATTGCACCTGTTAGAACAAATCACCTTCTCCTACCCTTTTGTTATTCATAGTCCGTCCTTTCTTTGGTAGCTTCTAAATTTAGCTGTGATTATCTACTTCTTAAGTGAAAAATTCATACTTGTCACCAATCTAATTGCATCCCATTCAATTGAGACTATATGGTTCTCATAAATTTTCTCATTCATAAGGCATTCAATTTGAGCCCTCATTTGAAAATAGAGCATAACTCAATGGTCACTTACAATCTTTTTTTCAGTAAAGCTTCGGATGCAGTCCTTACTATCTTCACTTATAGCAAAGCTCAGAATGGCCTTTTCCAGAAACTTGGGGTGGGGGGGGGGACTGCTGTTATTCAGAACAGGGAATTTTGAGCAAGAGAGCTTATTGATTCAGTTTTGCATAGGATGGTTTCTCATAGCGTAGATTTACATTTAATCCAAATCAGGTTCTTTCCCATTTTAGATATTGATCAATCATTGCAGGAGTTGAAATAAAAGTTCTCTATGTAGGATCAACTCTACAAGTGTTATCCCCTTGGGAAACAGCTCAGTGCAAAATGATTTCTCTGCGTCTTGGTATTTCTCCAGCTCGGTTGTATTCTTTCAAAATGTGATTCGTTGAGTTAAGCAGGTCAGGTCCCTGTGGATACAGTATATGCCATCAAGTGAAAATTAAAGACCAGAAAATTAACAGGGTTTGTTGTGTTACCAAGCTGAAGACATTTTATCCTCATGCTCATAGAAACACATCCTGAGCTAATGGAACACAGTGCTGTATTCCAAGTCATATTTATACTTGCAAAAAGCAATGAGTGTACTTCTGTTAAGCTCACTTGGCAACTATCTTGCTGGGATTTTTTCCCCCTCTCCTTGGCTTTAAGTGATACAGACAAGGTGTGCTTTAAAGATAATGGAAAGCATGGCCAAATGAACCCATTTAATTACGGAAGTCCTGCCATGGGTGAATAATATAATGATGTGGGATTGTGGACACCAGGCCAAAAACAAAACCAACCCTCCAACTGAAATACAAGGGCTTTAGTCAGGGATCTCCCCCTCTTTCAAAGTTGTTGATAATTTGAGTGTGCTTCATCAAGAGGAACCATCCTGAACCAACCGGATGAAAACCTAGCCAGATGTGGGGAGTGCTGGTGGATAAACTAAAACCCAGGATGAGCACAGTTAATATTAGCTTCTTGATACAGAAAGCCAGATGGATTAATGGATCAGCTCATGCATTGCCTAAGGAAACAAAAAAAGTATCTTCTATACTTCGGCACACATTGAGGACCCTGACAATAGCAAGTAAAAACTCCTAATTTGGCACAAAGGAGCGGGGAGTGCAGGAATAAATTACAAGCTTTATTTAAAATGTCCACACAAGAAAACCAATGAAAGAGCCTGGAAAGCAGCAAGTCAACACTTTTAAATAGCCTGGCAAAAAAAAAGAAGGGGGAAGGGAACAGTATGCACATGCTGACTATGATTGTTAATGTCAGCTGTATCTAGTCTTCCTTTCAAATGAGCAGAACTAGCATCTGGTTTCTACTAATGGAAAATCCAACCCATTATATGGTAAATCATAGGAAACCAGTGCCTCAGGAATTCAGACTGTAAATTTTCAATTCCTGTTAGTCCTGAGCATGGAATAGTTGAGTTTGCCATTTTCTCAGGGCCATTCCCTTCACATTTTAGGAAACAAAGCACAGAGGCAGTTTGGCTTTGCTCACTACCAGTCTGCCAGATAAGCAATTCTGAAATCTCCTTCCAAAGAACCTGAAGAGTTCCTTGTGAACCCTTCTTAAGCCCACCATGCCCTCTAAATTCATTCCATCTCAACTCTTTCTCTGCAGTTCTGGAAAGTTAAGGTAGAGGGGGAGGGAGTTAGGGAGTCAGACAGAATGACAATAGTTTACACAGTAGCACGTGTTTCAGCAATAAATGCTCCCCCTCCCAATTTTCTCTTCCCCCCCTTTCTCTCTCTCTCATACACACCCACTTTAACTGTGCTTTTGTGTTTTGTCAGAATTAATGAGAAAAGTTCCCTTGCCCTAGGGGTAATTAGTGTCCTTGGAGTTAAATAAGCTAATACTTAGACACCTCTGGCACAGGCAATTATGTTTGTGTATTGAATAATTGATTCAAAGAGAGGGGGAAGGGGGCTGCTAATCAGATCTGAGCATAATGAATTGATTTAATTAACAGGGGAATCTGAGGGTCCCTGGGAAATGTGTGCATTTATTCAGCAGCAGGAGAGAGTGCAAGCACATAAATTGAGAGAGAGGGCAGCAGGCAAGCACATTTGCTTCAGTGATAGCTTTGCATCTTCCCATCCTGTTCTTTCCTTTTTTTTAAAATATATATATATAATTTCAAATTTAGACTCAAATCCAGAGAAAAGCACTTTAGAAGCTTATCTACCTCCGCAGTAGCGACAGCAAAAGAGGGTTTAGGGAAGGATCCTGTGGGCTCGCATTAAGATCAGGGGCACTGTTATTGCTATTGTTCGGAGGTTAAGGGAAAGACAAGAACGGGAGAAGCTGAGCCCCCCCACTTTGTACCTTACCTTCCTGCCTTTCCCCCCCCCGCCACCCCCACTCCGTGCGTGCCATCTCCAAACTGGCATTCAGTTGCAACCCACCAGAAGGATAGGAGTCTCCGAGGAGGTGGTCGCTGCTGTCTCTGCCGCTTTAGGGGGGAAGGGGTGTCGGGGGGAGACGCCGGCAAAGCCAGCTCCCCGGCGGGATTTGCCTCCTTGGGTAATTCTAACTGAGCGCGATCCTAGGTTAAAAGTCGGGCAAGTGTAACCGGCTCGGCCGGGGGGGGGCTGTCTGTGCGAGAGGGGGCGGGTGGGGGGGGGAGAAGCTAAGAAGAGAAGGAACAGGGAGGATAAGCCAGGCGGCGGTGGCCGAGGCCCGCTTCGCCAAACCTTTCCCCCCTACCCCCCACCCCGCGCTCCGAGCCTTCCTTTCTAACGGAGAGAAGGATCAGCAACCGGCGGCTTGGAGGGCGAGCCAGCGACGGAGCGGCGGAGGCAGCCGATCCCCGCCACAATGGTGCTGGACAAGGAGGACGGTAGGTGGCGGGTCGCGATGCGGCGACGGGGAGATTGGGGGGGGGGGTTGGTGGTGGTGGTGATGGTGAAAAAGGGAGGGCTGCCGCGATGCCCTGCCGGCCGGCGCGTCCTCTCTGGCCGGCAGCCTCAAAGAAAAAGCCCGCCTCAAGTCTCGGCTGGGAGCGCCGGGCTGAGCGGCGAGACTGAGTGCTATGCGGCCACGGGCACATGCGCTGCTCCGCTCGCTCTGCAAGGGACGGCTCCGGAAGTCAACAAAGCTTCCAAGGACCGGCTTATTTACCCGCCCCACCTCCCGCTCTTGCTGCCGGACCCAAAATGTCCGTGTGAATGCGTGCGGACCCGCGTTGACGACTTTCTTTTAAGATCGCTCTGTTCCGGGGTTGTCTCTTCTGTCCCTCAGATCCCGCCAGGCTTGCCTTTTGCCTCTCTTCCGGGAGCGTGCGCGTGTATTTTCCCCTCTGTGGTGTTTTCTCTCTCTCTCCCCCCCCCCATTTCTTCAAAGCAAAGGGGGAGAAAAGGCTATTATTGAGGAAAGGAAGAGCTGCCAGCTTGACTTAAACTCCTTCACAAAAGACAGCTTGGCGTCTGAAGGGGGAAAAGGATTTTACTTTCCAAAAAGAGCTCTTCTGCCCGAATGAGGGAGAAGGTGCTCTCCCCTGGGTGTGTAAATGGGGCGCGTGGGGGGGGGGGGAAAAAAGGGGGGGGGAGAGAGAAAAAGAGCTGCCTGTAAGTTTCAAAGAATCATGCGGGTCATTGTCAAACCTCGCTCGAAAGTGAGATCGGGGCTCACTTGGGGGTTGGCGTAGAGGCAGGACTTTAGGCGAGGGTTAAAGACTAAGCTAATTAAAAGGGCAATTACTGGGGAGGAAAGGAAATCGGCTCGGGAGGGAGCTCCGCCAAAGCAGCCTCCAGAAGGCGCGGAGGAATAGCTCGGCAGAGCTGGTGGAGGGGGGGGGGTAAGCAGTGAGAGAGGGAAAGATAACTTAAGAACGGCGGGATCCACTTAAAAGATAATTTCAGCTGTCAGTCTTCCTGGCTCTAGCACTCTGGGGTAAATGGCTTGAGGCAGCCTTTGTTAGGGCACTGAGAAAGTTGACGTTTTAAACCACCACCTTCCTCAGCTAAAATCAGTAGGGCGGGGTGTGGGACGGGATCTGGGGGTTCTCCTTGAGTCCTGTCTGCCTTCTTTCCTCCCAAGGATACGCAGCACTTTTCTGACCCTGTTAGTTAATGAGGTCCAAAACAGTTTTGTTTGAGGGTCGCCCTGGGAGGACTTTTAAATAACTGCTCAAAACTAGCTGAGTGAATCAACGAGCTGAACCCTGGTATTTTGACTGTGTCTTTGGAATTATAAGATAAATTTATGCTTTTTCTCAGGTTTATGAATAGGAAAGGAAATGCCTGCGGGGGGGGGGGAGCTCCAAGTTTTCAGAATGCTGTCTCAAGGCATCTGATGGCAATCTGTGTTGGGTGTCTTTTTGTTTTGTTCTGTGACAGGGAACAGCTGAGATATTCCCCCCAACAAACACACACACACACACACACACACACACACCTAAAACTGCAAAGCACAACAGGTGTTTGAAAACATGGATATATAACATAGATTTGTTTCTCAGAGAACTGGATTGGCTCTCAACTGTTTGGTAGCAAACTTGGAAAGGTTGTTATATAGTGTGTAAAAGGGCTTTTGGACTCCATAAATGTTCTGTTTTGTTTTGGTACATGGAAGGAATGCAGGAACAGAGTTATCTGTTTCCATGCTTCTCCTGCAACACAGTGGATTTTTCTTCAAAATATCAATGCAGGCAGGTAGTGGGCTTTTTCACTCATCCATTCATTAATTTGCACATTATTACATTTGCAGTGAGAATTCTTCAGGACTCATTAAAAAAAAAACATGTTAGTCTCCTTTTTCATGCTCACATAGTGGTGTTTTATATTTAAAATATGCATCTTTGAGCAAAGCAGAAGATACTGGAAAAGTGATCTATTGATTTGATCTTTACATTTAGGAAATGGGATACTAGTTCAGGGTTTGGGTTTTTGTTTGGCTATTCATAATGGGTTTTGGGTTTTTGTTTGGCTATTCATAATGTGATAAAGTACAGCTTAAAACAAAACTGGTTTTATAACCGCTCATAAAATGTTACTACAGCCAAGAAATTTAAGTAGCTTTTCATCAGCTAGCTTCTAGATATTTTATATATGTATATTTCTGCTCACAAAGAATTTTTCATTTACAGAGAAAAGCTCGGCTGACACAAATCTGGTACATTTGTTGCTATGTTCTCTCCCCTCTTTCAATTTCAAAAAATTTAAAAGTTGGATTTGAAAATGCTAGCAATTGAAATATGTTCCCCAGCTTTGTGTCATCAGAACTTTGGCCTCCACCATCAGGAATGATGTCTATATAAGCTTATTGAAGACAGAGTCTAGGATCCCCAGAGTAACTCCAGTATGAATTTTTAAAAAGTCTCCCCTTTGTATGTTCCCCCAAAGACAAAGATGTAAGAGGTTAAATAATGTCAGTATAATTAAGTAAGGTTAATTCATTACTGCTTTGCTCCTCTGGGATTTGACTTGCCTTTCCATCTGCTTTGATTTCGATGTGGGAACTGCACCAAATTATTGTGGTAGTACTCAAGATTTATTTGACTAGATGGGGAAAAAAGTCTCCCTCCCCTTACGCTATTAAATAATAAACTAGGTAATGTTCTGTCCTCAAGTCTTAAGTTTTACTTTTCTTTCTTTTTTGCCAAAGGTTTCTATCAGCTTATATCTGTTTAAATCTGATTGACAGGTCAAACAGCAGGATATTGCCTCCATAGAAGTAGTAAGGGAAGCAGGTGAGCAATGAGGAAAGGCTGAGATCTAAAGAGTTTCCTAATAGGGGTATTTGGGTTCTTTCAAGTACGGCAGACATACTCATTAAACATAAGGAGCTCAGGGGCTAGAAAGATGGTGGTATAAGGAAGTGAAACTAGAAACATTGATTATCCAGACAGTTCTCAACAGCCCTCATTCCAGGAGCTCTCATGAATGGCTGTATAAAAGGAAATAATGGTGATAGTAGTGAAGGAAAAAAGGAAATTAGAATGGGATGCACTTTACAAAGAAAAAAAAAAGTTAAGGGATAAACCCCTGATTAGAAGGATATGGAGATCACCATAACAAACTGAAGTGGTATGTAGGAATTTTTTTTTTAGAATTGTTTGTAAAGAAGTTATTCCAGTAGATAGAATTTGTGCCTTTTTAAATGAAGGGCAAAGGTAGGGAGAATAATGCTTTTCCATTTTTATCTTTATGCTGGTTCCTCTTCACTCTCAACTCTTTCTGCCTGATCTAGGCCTGATCTAGCCTTAGAGACATTGGAAATAAAGGCGTGGCTATGTATTTCCAGAATAAGAAATATAAACATTTTATTGGTTGTTGAAATACATGTCTAAAGGGCAGTGGAGAGATTTTGGTAAATAATAATTTTAAAAATTACTGTGTTGCAAAATATCAAATTATCACCAGCTATTTATTGCAAGGATACCTACCTTTTCTTTAGTAGCTCAAGGCAGCATTGATATCATGTCTCCTTAACAGGAATTTCATCTGATAGGCTGGCAACCAGCCCCAAATCATCCACTGAGCTTCATAGCAAAGCGGGGATTTGATCCTGGGTCGCTCCGATTAAAGTCCAGTCAGTTACTTGTCTTTCCTTTAATACAATCTTCCCTTCTCTCTCCCACTTAAGTTCCCTTTTGACAGCCAATAAATATTCTGTGGCCATTGAACATATTTGGCCTCTCAAAGTTCTTTTAGGAGTTTTTTTCTACCTCCTGATAACATTGATTACAGGTAGTCCTAAATTTATGATGATAGTTGGGACCAGAATTTCCAGGGCTAAGTGATACAGTTGTAAAATATGACTGCATTGCTTAGCAATGGCAATCCCTGCACTCCCAGTCGCTGTCATTAACTGAATCCCGTGGTCGTTAGGAGAGGCAACTTCCTGCTGGCTTCCCACAACCAAAGTCAGTGGGGAAGCCATCAGGAAGATGTAAATCCAAGGCTGGCAGGCAGGTAAGTGGCTGTTGCTGGGCGAGGGAGGGAGGGAGGGAGGGGTGCATGAGGGGATGCACAAGAGGCTCAGCATGGGTTGGGTGCATGAGAGTGTGAGGGGGTGCATGAGGCATGGATTGGGAAGGATACACGAGAGTGTGAGGGACAGGGAGAGTCTGCAGGAGAAAATGAGTGACTCTTGCAGCATAGGCAGAGAAAGCTGGTAGGTGGGTGGGTGGAGGAAACTTTTCCCCCCATTGACATTTGGGGAAGCTGGCCGAGAAGACTGTAAATGGCAATCCTGTGATTGTGAGGCACTGCAACCAGTCATAAGTATGAATGGGTTGCCAAGTGCCCAGATTGCAACTGTGACCGTAGGAGTGCTGGACCTCTGAAGACCCGTCATAAGCACCATTCATTCAGCACCACCATAACCTTGAACAGTCGCTGAACCAATGGTTGTAGATTGAGGACTACCTGTATCTAGTTATGCCCCATGCATTTGAGTACTGGAAAAGGGTTCAAATGATTCTGAAATAAAAGTTGGTTCTGCTGATATTGGTATGAATGTCATTCCTCACAAATGGTCATTGGACTACAGTACTCTTGGACAATCTGTCCTAGGAAATCTTGAATATTTTTCTACAGTGAGATAATGCAATCACCAATGGAGTTGGGTAGTCTTACAAATGTGATAGATTAACAAGCAAGCAAGCAGACAGACAGACAAACAAATAATACTTGTAGAATCTTAGTTTCCTAGAAAAGTTTGTTTTCATAGCCCAGTTATATTTCTGACTTTGTAGAAAGATAGACTCAGTGTGGCATAGTGGTTAAAGTGTTGGACTGGTATTGGGAAGACCCAGGTTCTAGTCCACAGAAGCTCTCTTTTAGCCTAAACTCACAGGGCAGGGAAAAATAGGAGAAGGGAATGCCCACATACATTCACTTGAGTGCCTACAGAAAAGCAGAATATAAATCTAATGAATAAATAAAAATCTGGTCACCGTGACTGGCAAACGTGATACCCATGGGATACTTTACCATTTAGTCTTGGCAAATGTTTCTTCTAGTTCAAGTAAAGGCTTATGTGTTGGCATCCAGATTAAAGCCAAAGAGTACAGGATAGGCCAGGAGAATTGTTGTAACTATATGAAAAGTGAAGCAGAGAGAAATTTAACATCTCTAATTTGACATTGACAACACTGTTCAACAACAGTGTTGAGCTACATCAGTGAGGGAGCACTGCTTTTTCTCTGCCCAAATTCATCCAGTGTAAGGGAAACTGACAAAATAGAGGTGACTTTGACAAGGACAAATATTAGAATTCCAATGATACATATAGATAAGAGTTGAAAGTTCAACTCCTAAGAGTTGAAAGTGTAGAGAGACTCAGGTAGACTTTGAATTGTTATTCCTCTTGATTAGCATAAAGGACAAACCAACTTCAAGCCAAATCCAAAGTTGGGATCCTAACACCTCATTCATGTTGGAGCGTTGACTATATTTGTAAAAATGGACTGAGTCCTTGTTCCACCTTTCACTTCTGAACAACAGTAGTAATCCATCTTAAAGCTTGGTTTAACTCAAGCACTTTGGTTAATAATTTGAGTTGCTACTCTATCAAAATAGCACATTTTTGAGTGCCGCTGATTACATGCATAAGCATGCATTTTTAAAATAAATGGAACTTTTGAAAGTGCAGTTTTGTGCAGTTCTATGTTACGTCAGGAATAACCTCTTCTGATGCAATCGTGTGTTAATGGGGAAGATAGTTTCATATATCCCCAAATGTAAATACAAATAATATATGGATAGTATGGTTATACTGCTCTTTAAATTAGTGGGAAAAACTTAGAAAACATACATTAAGCTTTGCTTCAATGAAATATTAAAAACTAAAATGTCTTTTAAATTATCCAGCTAAAAGAAGTGTGTGGGATTTTATTTTCAGCAAATTCTTATAATTTGATATCCATTTAAGTTTAATATTATATTAGAGATGTATTGTGTTTGCGTTCATGATTTCTTGAAATGAACCTAAGAGGCTGAAACCAGCTAAAGCAGTTGCCATAAATGTTTGTTTGGAGGATGTGATACTCTAAAATATGGTGGTCCAAGGCCCCAGTTTACAATTAATGATAGCAGCTTTGATGAAAATGATTCAACCCTATCTTCCAAAATAAGTTCATTTAGGGATCACAGTATTTAAATCCTCCTCGCTGCATATCATAATTCTCCTTTTGCAAATAGTAGTGATCAAATGAGAATGCCTGTTTTTTAAAGTATTGAATGAAACCTTTCTCTATGCAAAGTGATACATTTGACATCAAATATGTTCAAGGACTGTTAGGATTAAGCGTTCAAAAATGAAAGAGGAAGGCAAAGCCATTTGAGTTAAGGATAAGGAATCTAATTAAAATAGGTATTAAGCGTATCTGACTTGAGCTTGCTATCATGCTTTTGAAAGACTACCCTTGTATCCGTTGTAAAATAGAGGAAAAAAGTATCCTGAAAACCGGGATGAGGTGTTTTCCTGGATTAAGCATGCAGCAGAAGCTTGTACTGAGTATTTAATTATCTCATTCTGTAAGGGCAATCCTTAATTTTGGAAATAGAAATCCAAATATCTCTTATCTCTCTATAAATTTTTGTGGGCAAGCAAGTATTTCACTTTAGACATTGATGTCCTCTGCAGGACTAGCTGACATAGCTTGGAATGGTGGAGTAATTCAATTACAGGAGAGATACCCCTAGCCTCTTAATATCAAGGGATATTGCAACAAAAGTTCTGAGTAGAAAGTATCCTAAATCTCAGTCTGCCTTATTATCTCTTCATCCAAAAGGTCAAGCATCTGATTAAAGCAAGCATGTGTGAAAATGCTTTTCATATATATTGCAGTGTCAAAATATCAGAATTGGAGTATATTTTAGAAAGGTGAAAGAAATAGAAATGAGTCAGGTTTTGACTATACAGTAAACACACAGTAAAAGATTCACCTCTATAGCTAAGGCAATAAAATCTTTTCCTTCTGATTTTCTCATGGCTGCTGTTAACTGGGGTTTTGTTTGGGTGAAATTAATTTCTGTAACCTATACCTGTTTTATATAAACAAAAAAGTTCAGAAAATTATTTTGTATCCTAAACAAATCTGAGCCTGGTCAACTTTAGCAAAAAAAAAAAAAAAAAAAAGGATGAGACTCAAAACACACGTGGATCTTTTGCCTGGTGTAGAAAAGTTGATGTCAGCAATGATTTGGTGGAAGTTGGCAGCTGTTTAAAAGTCAAAGATGGAGGGAAAATGTCTATAAAACAATATGCATAATGCAGATTGAAATGTGCACATATTCAGTTGTGTCTGTCTTTGTGCCTGTGTGTTTCTCTTCTCCTAACAGTGAACTGCGATGTTCAAGAATCAATCAATAAAATTGCTGGTAAGTCCAATGTAATGAAAGTAGAGCCGACCTAAAAAGATAAAAGTTAATCAGAATTTCTCTATTTGATGGGGGGGGGGGGGGGGGCTTCTAGTCATAGCAAAACCGGAGCTGCAGATGGTGCTGCTGAGCTGGAAAAGCTCTCAATTCTCCATTAAAACCTGGCAGAAGAATAAGCGGGGGTCCCTGGGAGAGGAGGGCATTTATTCAGCGGCAAAGGTGCAACGCTCACACAAATGGAGAGGCAGAGGCAGTCGTAGCAGCTACGCTCCGACATTTCTTTCCCCTCCTCCCTCGCTTTGAGTGTAATTTTAGATTGAGATTCAGCTTAAATTCAGGGGGAAAACACTTTTGTCAGGCTGAAAGCTGTATAGCTGCAACAGCCGAGGTTATGGGCTATCAAATGCAATTACATTAAAACAGATTATACTGTGCAAATTGAGCCATTTAGAAGGTGAGAACCAAAGAAACCGCTCTGATCTCCCTCCCTGGTTGTTGTTTTTCTCCCTCTCTCTCTCTCCTAAATTGCAGTTTTAGTTCCTTGCAATTCCGAGGTACAAAAGTAGGTGAGACTGCTTTTGTATCTGCAAAGTGCTTCATTTCTGAAGGTAATTCTAAGCGAGTGCAATCTAGGTTAAAAGCTGGACAACCGGATAATTAGAGCGCTCTCGCTGCTAAAGGACAATCAGCTGAGCCCCAGTGTCTGCTCTAGGCGCTCACGCAGACCAGGTCCCAATCTTTCCCCCTCTGAGCGGAGACGGCGATTGGAGACGGCGCATCTGCACCCGGGCTTCCTGGGAACCCTGAGATGATGGTGCTGGACAAGGAGGACGGTAGGTGAGCTGAGATTCCGGGAGCGCTGCTCGGCGCCTCCACTTCTGCGCCGTTTGTGCAAGGACCTGAAGGGTGCAGCGTTTTCTTTCCTTCCACTCGTTTTTGTTTCTCCGTTGGATGCAACAGCAGGCTTCCTCGTCTGCTTTTGGGGGAGGCAGGAGGGAGGCAAAGCAAACCAGCCCAGCTGTTTTACTTTAGATTCTAAGCGGTGGGGAGCCCGTAAGTTAAGAACGGCTTAATTCTAAAAGCGGGGAGAGGGGGGTGGGGGTGGGGACTTCCTTTTATAATCAGGATCCCTTCCCTTGCTGTTGCTGCCGCCGCCGCCACCAAGGTAGTGTTAAAATAAATCGTCCTTTTCCCAATGCCAGGGCAGAGAATAGAATTTCCAGACGTTCTGCCAGGCTCCTAAGCCTTCTTTCTTTATTCCTGGTTAATAAACAAAATGACAGTGAAAACGAACGGCGTTACTTGTTAATTAATGCTTCTTGAAAACAAGTGTTGGTCGGATCGCTGGAGGCAGGAAGGACTCTTGGTGTTTTGATTTTGTTTTTCCTGTGGCGAATTAATATAAGTTTGGGAAGTTTTTGCTATCTGAAAAGAAACGGAAATCTAAAACTATTTTCACATTTATTTGTGGAGAATAAATTCAGACTGGGTATAAAGAAGGAGCGTGTAGACTTAATAGAGGGAAGAATTCCAAGTCGAGCTGTGCTGCTGAGGTTAGATTGACAGGCCCCCGGATAGGCAACTTAAGGAACGGGGGGGGGGGCGGGGGGCGGGGGGGTGTCTAGGAAAAAGACGGTGAGTGGGCAGCCAGGTTTTGCATACTGTTTCTTCTTCAGCAAGAGGAAAAAGGAAGATTTAGAGAAAATAGAAGATTATTTGTCAAGTTTCAGGCTAAAATATAAAACGTGTACAAAAATGTGTACAAAGAAGTCAGTGAAACTTTTGTACTATAACAGGGGAGTTCAAAAGTTTTTTTGTTCCCTGCCCCCCCTTCATTCCTTTCTTTTCATTTATCAAAATCAGAACATACTGAACATACTGTACACTGCAATCAGGTGCCAGTGCTGCCATTTAAACATGTTGTCTTTCCTGTTTTTTTAAATCATAGTTGGAATACATGAGCCAAAATGCCTAGTTTAGGTAAGGCTTTTTGGGTGAGAAAGACAAGTGGGCCAAGGGTAAGTACAGGAATTTCTGAGGTTTTCAGGGTGAAGATCAACATTATCCCCCCCCCCTCTTCTAGCTTACTTAAGGTACTGCTTAAAAAATGCTGCTGCTCAAGAAAGTTTGAGTTCAGCGGAACTTTTCGTGTGGGTTACTATATTATTTGAGATATTGTAGGAGCAGAACATGGTTAGCTTACGATAGCCAAAATCAGGAGAAGTCAGATAGCATCTTTTCTGACCAATAAATTTGTTACAAGGCATAATACATCTGTTGAGGTAAGCTGCAGGTCACGAAAAACGCCTTTTAATAATAATTGTTAGTCAGGAAAGGTGCTATCAGACGCCTTCTGTATTGTTTAAGCAGTGTATAACTAAAAGAATATATTGCTTACAACATGATCAGCTGTTTTGTTTAATATCCTTTTCCAAAATGCTTAATTAACACAGGGTGCAGCTTAGCTAGAATAATATCCAGATATTAAGCCTAAAAATGGATTTCTCCATTTTGTTTAAAGGTGACAGATATTTACAAAATATTTGCATTTTATACGCAAGTGTCAATATATAATCCATAAAAATCAGTTATTGTATAAGTTAAAAATATAAACTTCCGTAATTTAATTTACTGAACATTGTAACAACCCAGTTTGCCTGCAACAAACTAAAACAGAATGTTGCATTAAGTTTCGTGGCATACTTTGTATTGAATCTATATTAATTTACCATTCTGACTATATTTTAAAACATCTGAGGACTTCAGTAATGCTATTATCTTAATTTGGACAGATAGGTGAGTGAAAGTTACAATGTAGAGTTCCAAATTAACTCCGGTTCTAAACAATATCCAAATGTTCTGGGTTTTTTTTTTAAACTTTCCAATCCTCGACCAGAGATTAAAAAATAAGTTGTCCAGAATCAATTGTTTTAGAAGCTTCTTCTGAGTCATCAATAGATTATTAGACTATATATAAAAGTGGCAAAGAATTGTTTGGGGATAAAAAAAAAAAGTCCTTGGCACAGTTCAGGTTGGAGGTAAAAAGCTGTTTCTAAGGGCTTTGCAAGTGTGTCTCACACTAAACATGCTGAAGAATAAAATGGTAATACATTTTTTAAAAATTATGTTTTGTCAAAAAGGTGTTGTGCTACCAAAAGCCTGCACATCCTTTTGCCTGGAGGTTACACTAGATGAATGGCTCTAATGGATAATAACATAATAGCTGTCATAATTCTCAGAGGAATTTTAAGGTTGCTGAATCAAATAGTTTGTGACACAAAGGCTATTTAAGGGTGGCAAACACATTTTAAAAATCACTGCATAAAGTAATTGTAAAGCTGTGCCTTAGATGAGTCTCGAACTGATGGTTACTAATGCTGTGCGGTATTGTGCTCTTGGCTATCCTAAACTGGGGAGAAAGTTTCCTTGAGGACTTTACAAGGAAGCTTGTTGACAATCAGAAGTTAATGTGCATACAGTATGGATAAGAACTATATGGCAAGCTGCCCTTGCTTATTTTTGTTGGCACACACCCCTTTCAGAACTGAAAGGAAAATAAACATTTGATGCTAGTGGTTACTTGTCCTTTTTAGTTCACACTTAGTTGAAAGTGTTGCACATTTGAGGCAGAGCTTGGTGCTAAAGTAAGAAGATGCTTCGTGGAAAGATCAAAGAGAGAGTTGTTATGCTCATGTGAAACTCAGTGAAATCAATAGGAACTGTCTGCTAGATTTATTACATAAAGCAAAACAAAATGGACTGCATGGAGAAATTTAGGGGAAATGAATTTATACTAAATATTTTCAGCAAACAAGAAAAGTCTGAATAAATAAATCTTTTTTTTCCTCTCCTGCATCCCCATTCCCAGCATATTAACAACTGAAAAACTTTCATCTTTTAAGCATATCAGGGCTTTTGTGTGTGTGTGTGTGTGTGTGTGTGTGTGTGTGTGAGAGAGAGAGAGAGAGAGAGAGAGAGAGAGAGAGAGAGAATAACAAACATGGGCATTCTGCATAAATTGGGAAAACCATTTCTAGTATACAACCTGCATTTGCAAGTTGTACAGTAAGTGGATAATCTCTATTGTACTTAGTGCTGAATAATGAGGGGGAAAGTAGATACTAAAATTCTTGGAATGAAATCTTAAATTTGGCTGATTTGGGCTTAAATGGAAGCATATAGAAAGGATGAAATTGGCTAGTAGATCACAAATGAAGCTAGTAGATCAATGTAGTAGATCAAAATGAATACGAAGTACAAATGATCACCCTGATAAGTAATACTGAACAAATGAGTATACAGTATACCAAAACTTTTTTTAAAAAAACAGGGACTCAATTTTGAAAGTTCTGGAGAATATCGGTTGCTGAAATATAACTAATTAAAATAAAAGCCTTATGCAAAATATCAATACATGCTGAGTACACAAATCTTATATTTCATTTTAAAATTTATTCAGTTGAATTCTCAGCCTGTATATTATGGTGATGCTTCTGATTTATTTCATTTTGAGAATTTAGAAAAAAAATCATGGTGTTATATGGGCATCCCGGTAAAAGTACTTTACGTCTTAAATAAAATTGAGTTGTTGTAATCTCTATTCAAACATTTATTTATTAAAACCCAGTTGGATGTATTCACATAAAAACAAGTACAACTATCATGCATAAATGGTATATACAATTTTGCAAGGAAATGGAAGTGGTTTAGGAGGAAATTGGATTCTTTCTCGCATTTATTTCAACATTATTTTGAGAGAAGGAGTGCTATACAATGGGAGCACTGAAAAAGAAATACAGAAAAAGAGGAAATTATGTAAAAAAAGAAAGGTGGTTATAGAAATTAAAGCTTTCGGGAAAAGATTTTGAATATGTGTAAAAAATTAATTATCAAAGTTTATTTATACTACAGATCCGAAGAGAAGAAAGATAATTCCATTACAGTGGTGGGGACAATCGGAATCTTTTAAAGAGCTTTAGGCACTTAGTGTTGCATAGATTTCTGTAATAATATCACAAGTCAAAATTTTGTTGGTAAATTGATCAAGAAGGTATAATCCACTTGATGGGAGACACCATTAGCTTATTTAAGAAAGCACTTAATAGACAAGTAGGACAAAGAGGTAGATACCTATCATCTTAATGGTGAATGCATGAAGATGAACAAGGGAATTGTTCTAAAATGTCATTTTAAGTACTCTTCATCTTAAAAATGCACGTGTAGCATAGCATGCATACAATGAAATGATTGAACAAATAATTATATATATTGCAGAGTGCTTTCAGTCTTCCCATGATAAGCCCTCTTGCTTTGAAATGGACATGCATCCATGAGATAACAGGTGAAAACTAATCCTTAATTACATGTGGCAAAATATAAATTGAATGAGCAAGCGATTGCTGCCAAGGGACGGTATAATGCAGCTGTTCCAGAAAACTATACAGTCCAGGAGGAAGAATAAAGGTACTTTATTTGAAAGTTTATTAACTGGATTTATTATTGATGATAGCAATTGAAAAAATAGTAAAGGTAAATAGGAATGGACAGTTGGAAGATCTGGCAAAACATGATGAAAAATCAATAAAATTCTTCACTATACTGATTGCCATAGGTAGCACTTAGACGAGCATTTGACATTTAGAAAAACAGAATATATCAAATTGATAATATTAACTATCACATTCTTAGTTAAAAACTTTGCAAGCTAAAAGAATAAAGATGATGGAGATTCAATATCTGAACATGTATTGGTCTTTTATAATTAATAACACATCTGTCTTAATGGTTCCCACAAAAAGCTATTCCGGTAGACTAAAAATCTGGAAATTGTTTCTTGGTGAACAGAAAGTTTATAAGTAAGAAAACATGTGATACACAAATTCATACCTAAAGGATATGATTGATATCAAATTAAATTGCTACTTTTGCCAATCCATTTTATCCATCTTAAAAAAACAAATAAGGCATCCTCACAAATACGATGGGACAGCTTGTAACTGCAAAGATTCTCTGCTTTCCATTGATTAGTTCATTATTTATTCTCCAGGGATTTGGATCACAAAATCCATATTTACTATCTGTATACTTAAGCAAGTTAGTATTTCTCATTTTCCACCTTTTTTAAATATGGGAATACAGTACTTCTATGATAGTCTAGGATACACAAAACTTGTAATGTACTTGACACATACAAAAAAACTGCTTATTAAAAAGATACCAGGAAGACAGCTTCTCTTTACTTTAAGATGGTAACTTTGAAGCTGTAATTGACTGTGGTTAGATTTAATTGAAATTAGCAGGAATTTGAGAGAAATTGCTGTTTCAGAATGGCAGACTATATGACAATGTTTGCAAATACAATCAATGCCTACATCTTTTCTGGGAAATAAACATCTGTATTCCTTCTTAATATTTTGCTGTTTTCAGTGATGGCTGTATAAAAAGAACCCAGTTTGGACATGTTTTTGTTGGGAAAAGGGTTAGTGAAACCTGATGGAACTACCATATATATATATGAAGATTGCATTACTTATAACTGCAGTAGGGAAGAATCCCCAATACATAGGAATACAGATTTTATCTTTCTAGAGACTGGCATTCAATTTTCATGCTGTACTCATGAGAGATGATAAAATATCAATCTCTGCACTGTAGCAGCTCTTGCAAAACACTGGAACGACACAATCTTCAAAAAATGTTCCTTTTAAGAGCAGTACATTATTAATAAAGTAGTCCATTAGGTCTCGTGATAAAGGGTCAGAGAGTCTGAAATATCTGTCTCTCAAATGGTTAAGGAATTTATCACGGTTGGAGGATTAATTGATTTCATTTGGGAAGCATTTTAGTTCTTCACTTTTCAGGTTCAGAGATAGCTATGCTTTGTAAATGTGATCGCTACTGGACAATTTTTTTTTTATAACATCCAGTTGATACTTTGCCGCATAAACAAGACTAGGCTTGGGATACTCGTTTCTTCATAATTTTGTTGTCCTGTTTTCCCTTGAAGAAGTCAGGAGGTTTACAACCCTGTAAAGCAAGTTTGCTTAAGAAACACAACTTTTTCAATTCTACTTGTAAACTTTTCTTCCAGAGTAGGATTCTGAAGTTGGGCCTCCAGTCCAGATCTAAACTTAATATTATATTATATTCTTAAATAAACAGTTTAAAATGTTTGTAGACAAGCAAGATTTGTATGTATTGAAGCTAATACATTCAGCTGATAATAGATAATAAAAGGCTGCTTGGAGTGGGATACTTGATCAGATGGTATATAAAATGAACAAAGGGTATAAATGAAAGAAACTGCTCTTAGTTCCAACTAACATTTACATTTAAAATTGGGGGTTAATTAGCACAATAGCTAATAAAAATAGCTCAATATGTCCAGCATATAAATGTATTTTGGCCAGTTATCTTGAGAACAGCTTGCTGAAATGTGAATATATTCATAAGCCTTGCTTACCATTTGGTGTTCCAATTTGCAAATATGTCTCAAGATTTTTAGTGGTTAATGTTAATATTCTTCTTTGCATGCTGTCTCCCTCTCATTATGGCTTGCAAATACCTTTTCTGTGAGTGGCTTAATACAGTGTCAAATAAAGATCTAGTCAATTATTTTAAGATACATTTTTTTAAGAACCCAAAACCTCTGCATAGCATTGAAAGATGTGACTCAAATCCTAAAAAGGAAGTCACTCGATGGACTCACACTTAATGTTGTATTTTATTGATAAAAATGATTATTATATTCTTAGAGAAGAGAACTGAATCACAAATATGGAAGCAACCGCTGTGTCCTTTTTCACGAAAGAATCAAGGACAGTGATCTTGAAAAGCTGGGCTCAATTTGGATGAAAAAAAAAAGGAAACATATTGTAGCAGACTTGATTTCTAATAAATAAAAGCAAGTATAATGAGTGTGTAACTGGAAAGGAAGATAAAGGCAGCCATGCTTTAAATTGTTAATGACGGTGCCAATGGCTGCAGCTTTACCACAGCTGTTTAAATTGATCAATTTTGTTTAGGCCATAGTCCGGCATTCAGTCATTTCCAGGGAGCTGCAAGATATTTTTAAAGACAAATTGGGATCTTATTAAATGGGCCTTTTGAAGCTCCAGCATTGTGGATTATTTTTAAGGGCCCATTTGCTTTCTGTTGTCATGATTGTGACAGAAGCACATTCTGGATAACTCCTCCAAGCCTTGCATGTCCAATAAAACCACAACCTTTGAATCACTTAACAATTAAAGCTATTGGGATTGTCTGTGAGTGGATTCCAGGCTGCAGCCCAAGTGTTTCACTTGCTAATTTTTAACTAATGGTATTCAATCTAAATAATGGAATTGAATAAACGAAGAAATATGCTTCCACTATGTCATGAACTCCTGGCAGGAGTCTAGTGACAAGCTGTCATCTGATTGGAAAAAATGCTGGACAAAATTCTTGTTTTCATTGTATAGATGCACCATTCCTTGGAACGACATATGAAACTTAGCAATTAGTTAATTCTATATTTCTATATTGTTTCAATTTATTTATATTATCTTACTGAAAATCTGATCACAAATTCATAAATTTTTGGTGCCTTCAGTTCAGTGTTGACACCTGGCAACTGTCTGGACAAGTCCTTGCAGTTTTCTTGGCAAGTTTTTTTTTACAAGTGGTTTTCATTGCTTCCTTCTTAGGGCTGACAGTATCACTTGCCCAATGTCTGGTTTTGTGCCTAGTCTCCTGGTTTCTAGCTTGGCATCTTAATCACTATATCAAGGTGGCTCTATTAAATTCAGATTATTATTGTTAAATGCCAATGGGCAGAGTTTACATACTTGCTTGATTTATGCAGCTGTGCATTCTATTTTTATGTGACTCCAAGTGGTTTAAAAGTGCAAAATACATAATAGAAAACAAAAATAAAAGCATACTGCAGCTATTACCTATTCAACCAGGAAACGAGCTCTAACCTATCCCTAGGGCCCCAGGCTTGAACATAAAGGCTTTGGGAAAAGTCAATGGGAACAGGGCCAATCTAGTCTCAGAGTTGGGCCTTAAGATGGAAAGATATCTTAACCAAGGGGAATTGGGTGGTCTTTTCTAAAACCATTGTTTTTCTGATCTGGCCCAGTTACTGATGATAGGAAAGTCCCATAGTGAACTAACCAGCTTTGGAGCACCATGGAGACACTTAAAGAAGCAAGTAATTTTTTCAGATCCACCCACATTGTCCAGTTAAGTCTTTAGGTAGGAAATAGTGGACAGATGAGGAAGTGAAATCACATTTGCCAGTGGGTCTTCCAGAACATTTGGGTTCTAATGGTTGCTCCAGTTGCTATTAGTTAATCACATCGTGAGTTATTGCTGATGTAAAAATTGGGTCCTTCTCGATGCTTCTCAGTCATTGTTCTAGGCTGTAGCTTTCTGGTCTTCAAAATAAGCAGAACGTTCAGCCAGGTTGCCTATTTTTAAGGACCACAACAGGTATTTTGCTTTGCTTCCTTAATTTTGTAGGGGAACTGATAATCTGAATTATGCATTTTGATGCATATATGGGTTGAAGGGCTCTGAACGAGCAGAGATATGGCTGCCAAAACTCATTCAAGAACCCAGAGATGAAAAGATCTTGCTTGATCACTAGCCTCTGATTTAATTACATAATATATTTATAGTTGACCATTCTTAAGAGGAATCCAACTTTTAACTTTTTTTTTTTAAATCAACCTTTATGGCAAAAAAAAAGAGAAAGCTTTGTATAAATACACATCTACAGAAACGAATCCTGTAGGAGACCATGGCATCAACTTTACACCTTTTGGCTTGTTTGTGCAGAATAGAGACCCTTTTTGAAAAATAATCCTTTCTGCCTTTTCTCTCCCTTTTTTTTTCTTTTTTAAGCTGTGCCCTTCCATTCATTTGACTATACAAAGCAATAAAGGGTAAAACTAAAGTAACATAAATTGGTCTGTCTTCCTGAATCCATGTCTCACTAATGTACCCAGATTAACTCAACTGTAAATTGTCTCCTTTGGATGTCGTGTCTTGCTGAAAGTTTCCTATATGATTCATGATTTGAGTTGCTTTTAACAGCTATTGGCTAAGCAATATGGTAAATGTACAAGGTGATGCAATTGGCATTAGTGAGAGAGAGGATGCACAGGAGCATGTAATGCAGTCAATACTACATTAACTACTGATGCCCAATTACAGAAACTGGAAGAGTGGCTTTTAGGAGCATTAGGACTTGTAGAAGAGCTGAGATCACCTGCCGCTCCTTGCCTAAAAGCTTCACCCTTTATGCGCTGGGATCAAAGCAAACATTCAGTTGCTATTTTGTCATGTACAGCAACAAAGGGGATGTGGGGAGAGGGAGCTAGGCTTTTCTCTTTTCTTCCCCCTCTTCCCTAAAAAGAAATGTCACATTAATGCTTCTAATACATGTAAATGCAAATCTCCATATTTCAAGATTTGCAGAGTCTCCTGGGGAAAAAGGCTTGAATAAAGACTTTAACCACCCTTGTGTGTAATACTTCTCTTGTTCTATTCCTTTTTCCATTTAAATTTGGAGTCTTATCAATTTTTTTGCCCAGACTTTATCTCAGTGAGTTGGATGGAATAGGCTCTTTCTTCTATCCTTCTGGGTTTGTTTTTTTACCTTTCTCCTAGAATTAACTTGCTTGCCTGAGACCCAAGTATAGAGAAGATGATTTAAATAGAAACTATGATTAGAGTCCTTACTATAGTGGTGAACCTGTTCTAACTGTACTATTTTGTCCTGGAAGAAAGGGTGCATGAATGATTGTGCCTTTCTTCTTTAGCTCAGCGTCCATCTACACACACACACACATATATATAAGTAATCAAAAAGAAAGATAAGCTACAGTCCAAGGATTATTCATTTTCTCCAGGGTGGGCCTTTTCAAGGAATACACACACACATGTATATGTATATACATATACACATATACATACACATATACACATATACATTCATACATGCATACACACATACATACATAAGAATTCTTATTCTAACCTCTTGTTAGAAAATTTTCAATACCACCTCCTGGTTTATGTGGACATTCATACAGTATAAGAGCTGATTTGGTGTAGTGGTTAAGGCAGCAGGCTAGAAATCAGGAGATTGTAAATTCTAGTCCTGCCAGCTGGGTGATTTTGGGCCAGTTACACACACTCAGCCCAACACACCTCATAGAGTTGTTGTTCTGGGGGAAATAGGAGGAGGAAGATGAGTTGGATATGTTCGCCACCTTGAGTTATTTATAAAAATAATAAAGGCAGGATACAAAGGTAGGTAGGTAGGTAGGTAGGTAGGTAGGTAGGTAGATAGATAGATAGATAGATAGATAGATAGATAGATAACCTTTATTGTCATTTTTTACTGTGGGCACAATGGCACACATTAAAAATGAAATTTAGTTGCTTGCTCTCCAAGTGTACACATACATAACACACATTTAAACATACTATATACAACATATGTATAAACCTACACCCTTACATATAAGTAATATATAAATATAAGTCAACCACTAAATTAGTACAAAGTATTTTAATTACACCTTTCCTATATGATGGTTCATTCCAAAAGTAGGACAAATTTGAATAATCTTGTAATAGCCAATTTGCAGTATTAAGCACAATCAAATTTAAGAATGATGGAGAAACAAAGGTGTTTTATTGTTGAGGACCAAGTTGAATCTACACTGCAGAATAAAAGTTTTATACCATAAAGTGTCTTAGATGTACAGACTGAGGAAATAATTTCTTTTCCACTTATGATGAGAATGAGAAATGCTAAACCTGCTGGCTGATCCATCATGACCAAAACATGAAAGCCACAGAACGGACCTTTTACGTTTTCCACTGTGATATGACAAATCGCTTTATGTGGTCATTCCTCCAAGGCCAAATGATTGTCACAAAGCAGCCATATCATGAGATATTTCAGTGTCCTCAGAATTGTTAAGTGTGAGAACAGATATTACAAATGTCTGTATGAAGGAAGTTCTTGGCTAGTCTTCCATCTTTTATGCACAGAGTTACTGCACAAATGTTCAGAAGGCATGTAGTAGAAGAGTAAAGGCCTACGGTAATCATTTGGTGGCTTTTGAAACGCCTGGGAGAACTCAAGCTCACTAACTATATTTTAAAACTTCCATCACATGCTTAATTGCTCCAACAAATAAAAACATTTAATTGATCAAATGTGAATCTAGAGATTAATGTTTAATCAGTATGATTTATAACAAGATTGCTTCCTTTTTCGGGTTAAATACTGTAGGCATTTGTGAGGTATGCTGAGGACAAATAATGAGATATAAGTTAAATTTCATCTCATTTAAATGTGTTAAATTTCTTCATTGTGGTATATAATGAAAAATAGATATTTTTTTTAGGTAAATAAAAATATAGAGGCTACAGTTTTAACAGAATTCCCCATGCATTTTGTGTATGTGTGTGTGTATGTGATATTAAACAGTTGAACAGAATTTTGGGAGGGGGTTTGAGACAGGATGTAAAGGTGCAAATGAGTCCAAGTACATATCTGATTGTTATCCTGGACTAAGAGCGCAGCTCTGTGACTTTCCACATAAGAAAGGTGGGCCTGGCTTGCTCCTTTTTAAAGTAAATTTCTGAACTTCACAGATTCCCCCCCCCCTTCATATTCTTATTAAAATATCTATATGAGATTCAAAGATAGATGCAGGTACACACGTGACTCTTCGGTTAGCCTTTTGGAGACATTTCTTTTCCAAAGTGCACTCTTTAAGTGGGCTGCTCAACGAAATATGTACATTCATAAAATAGCTGATTGAAAAGCAATATTTCAGATAAATACAAGCCAGCGATCTATCAGCAGGTATAATAAAAGCTGGGCTTCAGGCTGTGATTTTATTTTGAAATAATAAGAATTGCTTTATTCTTTTTACTTGAGTTACCATGGTAATTCTGTCGTGTAGCAGTGTTATATTGATTTAGAAAGTGGACAGTAATATTTCTTTTGTGTTACTCTGTTTCTAGGGGTTGATTTCTAATTTCCACTTGGAGATTACTTTTATAAATTTCTTAAGTCCTTCTTTTTTTTTCTCTCCAGAAGTGTATTTTCCTCTTACAGAATGCTATTTTCTGAGCTTATTGGTTTGCTCTTTTTTAAAATTAAACTTGCTGGTTTCAAATATTGAAATGACATCTTTGTCTGTGTCTGTACTTTGGTTTAGCAAAATATTACAATCTAGTGCTTTATGCTTAATAATTTAAGGGGAGCTTTATGGCTGTCATCAGTGGTTGTTGAGTAACATATGATTAAATTAATAGAGAACATAGACCTCTAACATTTTAATACTGACTAATGAGGTCTCAGCCTTGTTAAGTGTTGCTTTTAAAAAAAACTGGTACGCAAGGACAAGTTTTAATAATGAAGATATAAAATTATCTGTGTTGCATAATAACTTATTACATTTTATTTTGTCTAAAGTTTCGAGTTTTAAAAAAAGCACTAGTTGAACATGAGAATATTGGCAAGATGGAAGTGTCTTCATTTATAAATATTTATACGAATGCATATTATATTGCTAATTCTTTTGCATCTTTACAAAGAGAACAGTCCAAAAATTATTGGAGAAAAATAACATTTAAATTCAATGTGGTTATATGTGGGATTGTTCTGCAAGAATCTGAGAAGTCTAGTTTTTCATTTGATACATGACTTCAGTAGGAGGCCACAGAGTTTTTGGTTTGTATTTTTTTAAAATGCAGCTACTGTCCAGATGTTTAATGTGAAAATCCAAGAATAACAAACATTAAACATATTTTACAGATCATTTAAATTGAGGATTCTCTATTTGATGTCAAATGGTCACAGTTTAAAGGCCAGTGTGTGTGTGGTTAAGAAGTCTCTGTCTCATAGCCCTAAGCTTCAATCTGAAAGCTATTATTCTAGCTATATTATTTAGTCCCCTCCTATTTTAAAACTCAAAAATCCACTTAGTGTGAAAAACCCAATACATTGCCTTACAGCCTGAAGATATTTTAATCCTGAAATCATTTCACTCTATATTTCTTGCTTTGCTTGATTTCTGAAGACATAATTTACAAAAACTGAAGGAACAGCAGATCTTGAATGCCCAAAGAAATATTATTTTGGAACCTAATAGAGCTCTGGAAGTTTGCACTATGTTACCTTTCACAGCAAATATTGCAAGTTGCATGATTGGCAAACAGAATCTAGAACAGTGCCTCAAATCATTAAGGCAGAAAGAAATGCTTGCTATCTATCTATCTATCTATCTATCTATCTATCTATATCTATCTATCTATCTATCTATCTATCTATCTATCTATCTATCTATCTATCTATCTATCTATCTATCTATCTATCTATCTATCTATCTATCTATCTATCTATCTATCTATCTATCTATCTATCTATGAATGGTTCTCATTTGAATGATCCTCATACATAATGTTGCTGGACTGCTGTTTTTCATGTCATTCATAGCAAGTCAACCTAAGGTCTCTCTCTCTCTCTCTCAAACTGACCATTAGGAAGATGACATCAGTTCAAAGTGTAACCATTTAACTATTATAAAACACAACTCCAAGCAGTTTAACCAATATAAATAATGATGGGAAATTATAAAGCTTCCTTAGATCTTGTTTAGACAGTCATTGATTGTTGAAGTATATCTACTGATGTTCTACTTTTCAAGCTTAATATGGTCCTTTTGACTGTTGTTAACTGGTAGAAGTACCATAGTCATTATGCTGTTTTCTTAAATTATGGAATCAGTACTTAACCAATTGGGTTCTGAAAATGTCAGGTACGTCTTGTTCAGAGGCTTGATTATACTTATTTGGATTTGGAATGAAGATATATGGAAACTATTTGGTTTGGGGGCACTCCCCCTTCCAATAAAAGGAGTAGGGTGAGAAGCTGAATATCCAGATTGAAGTCAACAGTGTTCACAATAATCTATATTTAATAGCTATTTTAGTGGCTATGTGACTATTAGCATTGAGGTTTAAACTAGATGAAACAGTCACATGGTTTATCTAGTTTAGCATGCTGTCTCCACTAATTGATGGAACGTGACTATTTGCAACATGCTGAGCTTCATAAATTCCCTCAGTGTTTATTTTTTCCCTCCAAAGTACTTGTGAAGTACACTGTCTATGGAGATTCTCAGTCATCCAGATCATAGTTATCCCAAAGATGTTTTTTCACGAGGCAACTGGACTTTCTTGTGGAGTACACTATAAACTATATAAATATTGGACTAGATGACCTCCAAGATCCCTTCCAACTTTATTATTATTATTATTACTATTATTATTATTACTATTATTATTATTACTATTATTATTATTACTATTATTATTTTCTGAATGAAGTTTGGGAAGTTAAGTTGAGTTTTTCTTTCAGAGTTCATAAACCCTTGCAACGTTTTAGAAATTGATCACTGGGTTTTAAATTGTGGGAATCAATGCTCTATGTAGTAATATTTAACATGTGTCTCTTCATAATTTTTAAATTATTTTTTTCCAATAATGTTCAGAGTCCTAAATTCCACGGGGAATAAATCTATCAATAATTATTCAGACATTGCATACAAAAACATAGAAAACTACTTAAATCATGGAATTATATGGAAACTTTGGTTTGGGGACATTCCCCCTTCCAATAAAAGGAGTAGGGTGAGAAGCTGAACATCAGTTTCTCTAAATCAAGTCAGTTTATTACATCTGGATTGGATAAGAATTGGACCAAGCTCCACTACATTCAACACATATGTATTTGACCACTGGGCTAATGAATTTCTACAACAGCTGCTGTGAAGTATCAGAACAGAAGGCCAGGCATAAATCGAGACAGCATGCTGGACTACAGAAAGCATAACCTGGCCCAAGAAGAGAATTCATTTGCTCTTAATTACCAACTTCCTTAAGTGAGATGATTGGAAAATCACTGGAGTATTTGTTTCAGCCAACTGCTATGTTTCTCAGATCCTAGTCTACCTTCTTTCCTTGCTTTCTTAACTCTTTACAATTGGCTGCTCACAGCTTCTCTGAGTTTAAGGCAAGGATCGTTCTGTCTCTTGTTTTTTAATTGTTGCAAAAGGTTACAGTAACTGCATATTAGAATCATTCTCATTTGAAAAGTTGGCTCATTTCTAAAGTTTGGGTGTTTTTCTTAAAAGTGATGAGTTGAAGGGGATAATTCTTAAATAACAGAGATTGTGAAAATAGGATAGCCTCATAATCTGTATTACAGTATACAGAATAGATTCTGTGAATTAAAAAAGGTTTGCCCAATCACCATCAGTTCGAATTACAGTTTGAATCGCACATTATTAATTGATACGGTAGCAGCATTATATGGTTTTACAACATCTATTTTCTATTGTGATATTTGATTGCATTCTTCCATGTATTAAGTATACTGACTACCTTCAACTTCTCTGTCTTAAGTCAAACAGTGTGAAACAGATTTGGGGAAGTAACTTTGTGGCAACCTGGTTGCTTAAATGTAAATTGATTTATTTATATTTATTGCTTAATGTTTACAATGCTGAATCTATCAAAGTTAAAAATAATATTTTTGACCACCTCAAATACAATACTTCGCCATCAGAGACAGCTGTTTCATTTACTCTCTCTATATTTGTTAATATTAAGAAATTTCATTTTTATAGCATGAACAAAGCCCCAGGTGGTTTACAACAAATTAAAAGCCCAGTGCTACCCTATAAACATTTTTAGGTCTTTGGCAGCTCTTTGAATTGGTTCCAGAAGCCTATTAGCAACCAGGGCAGTGATTTCAGGAGAGGATTATGGTGGGACTAAATTGCCAATAATCTCACCATTTCAGTCTGAACTAGTTATAGCTTCCAGTCATCTCTAAAGGCTGTTCCACATGGAGCCTGTTGCAGATTGGTGGTGATTAAGGAATGGATTAGCTTAATCCTAACTCTGCATATTTTACATTTTTTGTGCAATACATTTTTTTGCAAGTCTTCTTAGTAAGATCATAATTATATTTATTTTATAACATATTTCAAGAAATTGATTTGGTGGGCAAAGATGCAGAAGACTAATTAAGCATGATTCATCCACTGAACATTGGACCTCCCGGGAGGTCCACAATTGTAAGAACTTTTTCAATTGTAAGAGCAACATTATAACACTTCTTCCTTCAGAAAAACTACTACATTTAATTTACATCCCCTGTTTATTTACATGATCTGGTATCCTTTTAAGAAAGGGTGAAAAATACCACTTTCACTTTGGTTATTAAATAAATGTGTTGTTTAAAAACTAGTAGTCATATAATTTAAAAATTGCTTAAGATATGATATACGGAAGAGAATTTGATGTAGTGGTTAAGGTGCTAGACTAGAAACCAGGAGTCTGTAAATTCTAGATCTCTCTTAGGTGTGAAAACCAGGTGGATGACTTTGCACAAGTCAATCTCTCTTTCAATCTCTCTTAGCCCAATCCATCTCCTCACAGGGTTGCTATGGGGAAAATAGGAGTATTAAGTATGCTTGCTCCCTTGACCAAAATATATTGAAAAAGATGAGATATTATTATTATCCAAAACATCTGGTGCATTACTTGAATACCTTAGGAGCCCTGGTGGCACAGGGGTTAAAGTGCAGTATTTCAGGCAAACTCTGCCCACTGCCTGGAGTTCAATTCTGAGGGGTCTCAAGGTTGACTCAGCCTTACTTCCAAGGTTGGTAAAATGAGGAGCCAGATTGTTGCATGGTAAACTCCCCATCGATGCTATAAAGCAATATGGAGCAATGTATAAGCCTAAATGCTATTGCTCTGCTATCAGCATTGACAAAAATCACTATCGGTCAATTGCAAAAGGCAGCTTTACTTGGAACAGCTTACATCCTGCAATGATACCTTTAATATTATTAAACCACAACATCTGCCTATCTCAGGTCCATGGGAAAGACTTGATACATGAATAAAAATGCCAAATCCAATATAAATATCTGGCTGACTGTGCAACCAATATGTTGCTTTAGAGTGTTCTTGAACTTTTTAGATGACCTCTGTGAGTTAGAATTAGGCAGATGGCATCAACTGTCTGCACTGATAGAAACAGGTATGTTTTCTTTTTGCAATATGAATGGGAAGGTAATTAAAGGAAAAATAGATATATCTCAGCTGACGCTGTGTTTATAAGCATCAGGAAATTTCCACTTCACTTTCTATCCCTACCCTATTTATGATTCTTCCATGAAAATATTTAAATTGAGGAGGAGGAGCTTTTTTGTTTGTCTAAAATCATCTATATTTATTATTTGATTAAGAATTACTTGGAGATAATAAATTATCGGTTACAATTTTAGTTGAATCCAAGATACAGCAAAATTAGGGAAGAGTTTGCAGCATAATTTCTCACGGTTCTTGTTTGGAAGAACATTTTTTCTAAAGTGTGACCTTCTATAAAATAATGTTGCTTGGTCAGTTCTTTTGCTGAAACTTTCACACTCTATTTTAGAATATCTCTTCAATTTGTCTATGACAGGGGTCTTCAAACTTGGCAACTTTAAGACTTCCTCAGCCATAATTAATCAATTATGATTAAAAGGCACATCTGTTGGATAGTTTGAGCTAAGAAGTACATCTTAGCTTTCACAAGAGAGCAATTTGCAGACAGGACATGTAGTAACTCTTCGGAACTCACTAAGAATCTTAAGATCTATATGCAGATCTTCTGTGAGGACTAGGAGCTCCCAGTTGGGTTTGGAAGGATAGACAAGAGTCTATGTGCTAACTTAGGCTTGATTCAGATAATATTCTTTGTTCCTCATATAGACTCTTTTTTTCTCAGCAATGTGATGCCCATTGGCTTTTCTTTCAGCTCAACAGTGTCAATGGTTTATAAGTGACAAGAGAACACAACTATTTCTACATCTTGCTTCTTCTTTGACATGTGCCCTTACTTTCTAACCTTCCTTCTGACATATGTTCCACACCATTTCTTCTTTGTTTATCTCTTTTTAGCTTTCAGGTTTTCCCCTCCTGCCTGCTTTTTCGGCATCTTTACTTTACTCAGTTGTTGCATGGAAAACCTGTGATTCCTTCTTCTTCATTAGTGTTCTTAAAAATTTGATTTTTCTGACTTGTAATAAAATTGAACTGTCATCCTCTCTTGCATAGACTGGCAAAGTACTATTGATTTGGTATTGTGAATGGGATAAAAAAAGACTGATTTCTTTTGGATCTTTTTTTAAAATAGATATTTTATTGGTTTTTAACTATAACAATCTCCTGGTGTACAGCATGTTGTCTTGGTTTATATTTTAACAAGAAAAAAAAGGACAGTAATAATTAACGGTCAATAATGATTAAATTTGATAATTTGATAATTAATATATTAATTAATGATACATTTCTTTGATCTTCCCTTCTCCTATTTGTATTTTCCTTCTTCAACCTTAGCCAAAATATAATTCTTAATATTTTCAATATATAAATGATTAGGTATAGGCATTTTTTATATTTATACAAATAATAATCTCTATATATAACATTTTTTTCAGTTTATATTATTCTCATAACCATCATCTCATTAGTTCAGCATACATCCTATTTTTATAATTTTTGTTCACTTAGATTCCCTTATATTCAATCCAATTCTTATCAGTCATAATTTCTTCATATTAGTCACCTAACTGTCTAAATTTTCCCATTTAGGTACATCATCCCAATATTTTATGTCATGCATTATAAAAATGCTATACTTTTTATCTGTCTTATAGTATCTAGATGTAACATCCTTTTTAATCAGTTTATATTTTACTTATATATTAATAAAAGTTACATCAACCTACTATTTTAATATTTAATATATTATAAAACATACTATATTACTTAAATCTCATTATCCTTCTTGTTGTAAGGCCCCTTTATGTTCGAAATTTTCTGTTCTTTTAGCCATATTCAAACAAATGTTTATTCACGTAATAGTCCATCTGGTAGGGCGAGTCAAATCTCTTGTATCTGTCTCTGATCTTCTTCTTTTCCAAGTAATTTTCCAAGTTGATGTAATCTGCTTACCCAACAGTTTCTGTATTTTTACAAATGTTGTTGGGAATACAAAAGATGAAGTAAGTAAGATAAATTCTTTCTGTCCCCCAAACTTTAATGGTTCTTCTAATAATTCCATTTTTCTTTTTGTATCAGAACCTTGTAGATTTTTTCCTGTTTGTGTCAAATTGTAATTTTTTTCCTTTGTTATTTCATCAATTTGATCATAGTCTTCTAGTTTGTAATCTGCTGTCTGATTTGTTTGTTCCTTTGTTGTTATTTCCTGGGTATTTTTTAATTGTAGATTTAGATTGGAAATTGTTGTTAGTTGCAAAGTCGTGTCCGACCGATCGCGACCCCATGGACAACGTTCCTCCAGGCCTTCCTGTCCTCTACCATCTTCTGGAGTCCATTTAAGCTCACGCCTACTGCTTCAGTGACTCCATCCAGCCACCTCATTCTCTGTCGTCCCCTTCTTCTATTGCCCTCAATCTTTCCCAGCATTAGGCTCTTCTCCAGTGAGTCCTTCCTTCTCATTAGGTGGCCAAAGTACTTGAGTTTCAACTTCAGGATCTGGCCTTCTAAGGAGCAGTCAGGGTTGATCTCCTCTAGGACTGACCGGTTTGATTGCCTTGCAGTCCAAGGTACTCACAGGAGTCTTCTCCAGCACCATAGTTCAAAGGCCTCAATTCTTTGCGCTCAGCCTTTCTTATGGTCCAATTTTCACAGCCATACATTGCAACTGGGAAAACCATGGCCTTGACTATACGTACTTTTGTTGGCAGGGTGATGTCTCTGCTTTTTAGTATGCTGTCTAAATTTGCCATAGCTTTCCTCCCCAGGAACAAGCGTCTTTTAATTTCTTGGCTGCAGTCCCCATCTGTGGTGATCTTGGAGCCCAGGAAGATAAAATCTGTCATTATCTCCATTTCTTCCCCATCTATTTGCCAGGAATTGAGAGGGCCAGATGCCATGATCTTGGTTTTCTTAATGTTGAGTTTCAAGCCAACTTTTGCACTCTCCTTCTTCACCCGCATCAAGAGGCTCTTTAGTTCCTCTTCACTTTCTGCCATTAGAGTGGTATCATCTGCATATCTTAGGTTGTTGATATTTCTCCCGGCAATCTTAATTCCAACTTTTGATTCATCTAGCCCTGCCTTTCTCATGATGTGCTCTGCATATAAGTTAAATAGGCAGGGTGACAGAATACAGCCTTGCCGGACTCCTTTCCCAATTTTGAACCAAATTGGTTCCGTGTCCAGTTCTCACTGTTGCTTCTTGATCCGCATATAGGTTTCTCAAGAGACAAATAAGATGGTCTGGTACTCCCATCTCTTTAAGAACTTGCCACAATTTGTTGTGATCCACACAATCAAAGGCTTTAGCATAGTCAATGAAGCAGAAGTAGATGTTTTTCTGGAACTCCCTAGCTTTCTCCATGATCCAGCGTATGTTGGCAATTTGATCTCTAGTTCCTCTGCCTCTTCGAAATCCTGCCTGTACTTCTGGAAGTTCTCGATCCACATACTGCTGGAGTCTAGTTTGTAGGATTTTAAGCATAACTTTACTTGCATGTGAAATGAGTGCAATGGTGCGATAGTTTGAACATTCTTTGACATTGCCTTTCTTTGGAATTGGAATGTAAACTGACCTTTTCCAATCCTGTGGCCACTGTTGAGTTTTCCAAATTTGCTGGCAAATTGAGTGTAGCACTTTTACTGCATCGTCTTTTAAGATTTTGAATAGCTCAGCTGGAATACTGCCACCTCCACTAGCTTTGTTGTTGCTCAGCTTTCCTAAGGCCCATTTCACTTCACATTCTAGGATGTCTGGCTCGAGGTCAGTGACCACCCCATCATGGTGATCAGGGATGCTAAGCTCATTCTTGTGTAGTTCTTCTGTGTAATTTTGCCACCTCTTCTTAATCTCTTCTGCCTCTGTTAGGTCCCTGCCATTTTGGTCCTTTATCATGCCCATCTTTGCATGAAATGTTCCCTTCATATCTCCAATTTTCTTGAAGAGATCTCTGGTTCTCCCTATTCTATTGTTCTCTCCTATTTCTTTGCACTGTTCATTTAAGAGGGCATTCTTATCTCTTCTAGCTATTCTCTGGAATTCTGCATTCAATTGGGTGTATCTTTCTCTTTCTCCCTTGCCTTTCGCTTCCCTTCTTTCCTTAGCTATTTGCAAAGCTTCCTCAGACAGACATTTTGCTTTCTTGCATTTTTTTTCCTTTGGGATGGTTTTAGTTGCTACCTCTTGTACAATGTTGCAAACCTCCGTCCATAGTTCTTCAGGCACTCTGTCTATCATATCTAATTCCTTAAATCTATTTGTCACCTCTACTGTATATTCATCAGGGATATGATTTAGTTCATACCTGAGTGGCCTAGTGTTTTCCCCTACTTTCTTCAATTTAAGCCTAAATTTTGCAACAAGAAGCTCATGATCTGAGCCACAGTCAGCTCCTGGTCTTGTTTTTACTGACTGTATAGAGCTTCTCCATCTTTGGCTGCAGAGCACATAGTCAATCTGATTTCTGTGTTGACCGTCTGATGATGTCCATGTGTAGAGATGTCTCTTGGGTTGTTGGAAAAGAGTGTTTTCTATGACCATCGTATTCTCTTGACAAAATTCTATCAGCCTGTGCCCTGCTTCATTTTGTACTCCAAGGCCAAACATGCCTGTTATTCCATTTATCTTTTGGCTTCCTACTTTAACATTCCAATCCCCCATGATGATAAGGACATCATTTTTTGGTGTTGATTCTATAAGGTGCTGTAGGGTTTCATAGAACTGGTCAATTTCATCCTCTTCAGCACCAGTGGTTGGGGCATAGACTTGGACTACTGTGATATTGAATGGTTTGCCTTGGATTTCCACTGAGATCATTCTGTCATTTTGGGGATTGTATCCCAGTATTGCTTTTCCTACTCTTTTATTGACTATGAAGGCTACTCTATTTCTTCTGAGGGATTCTTGCCCACAATAGTATACCTGATGGTCCTCTGAATTAAATTCACCCATTCCTGTCCATTTTAATTTGCTGATTCCTAAGTTGTCGATGTTCAGTCTTGTCATCTCTTGTTTGACCATGTCCAGTTTGCCTTGATTCATGGATCTTACATTCCAGGTTCCTATGAGAAAAAAATCTTTACAGCATCGGACTTTCCTTTCACCACCAGATGCATCCACAGCTGAGCGTCCTTTCGGCTTTGGCCCAGTCGCTTCACTCTTTCTGGCACTACTAGTACTAACCCTCTGCTCTTCCCCAGTAGCATATTGGACACCTTCTGACCTGAGGGGCTCATCTTCCAGCGTCATATCTTTTTGCCTTTTGGTACTGTCCATGGGGTTTTCATGGCAAAGATACTGGAGTGGGTTGCCATTTCCTTCTCCAAAATCACATTTTGTCAGAACTCTCTGCTATGACCTGTCCGTCTTGGGTGGCCCTGCACGGCATAGCTCATAGCTTCATTGAGTTACGCAAGCCCCTTCGCCATGACAAGGCAGTAATGCATGAAGGAGAGATTGGAAATATGCTTATTTAAATCCTCAAAGTTGTTTTGAATTTTGTGGTTTGAGTCTATTGTCATTTGTATTTGTCCTAACATTACATATATTTCCTCCGAGAAAGTATTTATCTTGCCTTAAAGTATTGAAGTATTGCTTCTGGAGGCCCTTGATTTTCCAGGCTAAGTCCTTCAGGAGAAAATATTAAATGTGGCATCCTGTCATTTTTTAATATGTATGTGATATCCATGTTGTCTCCCCCTTTCAAATAATCTTTCATCAATGTTTTAATTCAAAAGTCAATTTATCAGTCAGTCAAAATTACAGCTTCAGTATATTAAGCCACTTTAAATCCTTCCTGCAGATTCTCCTCTAAAAGATTACCCCCAAAAGCCAAAGTTTTTCTTTTCCATAAACAGTTCTTAAGTTTAAGCAACAGTCCAGGTGTTTTTTTTTCTTTCAAATACTTTTTAATCTTATAGCTGGCTCTTCCTTTGTTCCCAGTTGTCTTCAAGGTTATTTGAAATTCAAAGGAAAAACTTTTTCTTTATTTCTGGGCATTCTGCCAATTTCTGAGTCCTTATTGTTAGTGTTCTATTCTCTGATTCTCCACTAGATGTCAGCAGTTATTTCTTTTTTCTGTTTTTCTTTCAATCAAAAAGTTATTTTTGTTATATATTTTATAATTCCATCAGAAGTTTTTTAGGGTATAATCTTGACAGTTTTTTAGTTCCTAGATTTGTCCAGACTGAAATATTTTAAATCAAATTTTAGTATATCTCTTTCCACCTTTTATATTAATTCGCCACTTCCATCTGTAAGGGAATGGGGATATAGTCCCCTCCCTTCACTTCTGGAGGTTTTCTTGCTTTGGGGATCTTTTCAAGGATTTAAATAGTAGATAGAAGAAAGAAGATTAGTACTCTCACCAATTCCAAGCACACTGTTCATCAATGTTTAGGTTCGTGCTCTGGGACTTTGGCTGCAAGCAGCTTGGGCTAGACACTGATCTCATGCTAGCCTTTCTCCTGTCGGGTTCAGAGGGCTTTTCTTCAATGACCAAAAACAAATATTAGGGAGGTTGACTACACAATCATATTTATACTGTGCCTGTGCTTGTATCCATGTATGTGTGCGCGTATGTTTAGAGGTGAGTCCCTTTGACAGCAGTGATGCTATGATAAGTGGCTGTGAAAGATGATAGGTGATGGAAAAGGTGAAAAATTCAGATTGGACGATTGATCATTATGTGGTGCTGGATAAGTATGGAATACTTTTTGAAGAAAGGCATGTATGATGGACTTCTGAGGGAAAGAAAGGACAAAAATATCTCCTCTCCTTTCCCATACAATTCCCACGCTGAGAAGATGCATGGGCTCTAATATTCTGCAGGGATGAAGAGCAGAACAGATGTGGGAGAAAAGAGGCAGAAAAAGGCCCACAAGAGCAGAATATTCCTGCAGCACTCAGCCATAGGCCCTCGGAATTCAAGATTCTAGTCACAAAGGGACAATTGAATGCATTAAACCCATCCAACCTTCTTTTAAAATTATTCAAATTGGCTGCCATTATCATGGTTGCTAGCAACAAATTTCAAGCTTAATTATCTTCGGTGTGAGAAAATATTTCTCTGGTAGGCCCGAGCTTCCCTGTTTTTAGTTCCAATCCACATGTAGTTTTCTGTCCACATCATCTATGCCACACATGATTTTATGCACCTTTATATACCTGTTTGGGTTGAGCTTTTTGCCCCTTTTCTAGAATTAGAATATCCTTTTAAAGGTATGTTGATAAGGTTGAAGTCTCACCATAACTTTGTATCAAGGCATTATTATATTAGCAGTTCTACTTTCAAATTCTCTTCTTTGTGATTCCAAGGAAGGAATGTAGCCATATTTTTTTTTTCATCAGGTCCACCAACAAAGTACTGGAAGGGAATAGTCTACATGTGAATGTGGAGCAGAAAAAGCCCATTCAAGTAAAGTAGCCTCTGACCTAGTTCGGAGTTCATTGAAATGGGCTGAGCATTTCAACATTCGATTTGTATCAGTAAGTGGAAGACCTGATATTTCCAAATGGCAAATAGATCCATATTTTACTCATCTTTCAGAAGAGGAGCTAGTTCTGTCCACTGTACTTTATCAGAGGTATTCTATGAAAGTCCATAAAAGTAGTTTAAAAAAAAAAAACCAAAACAAAACCAAAGAAGGAACAAAGTTTTAATTGTTCACTTTTTGGAAGATGGAGGAAGAGGACCCCTCCCCAAAATCCCACAGAGGAGAATTCCATCTGAAAGAAGTCGCTTGCATACAGAGCATTTCTGCCTCCCTCCATCATTAAATAATATCGGTTAGAAATGCTTTAGACTATGTCCTTTGCAATTTTCAATAGGCTTTTTTTAGTCAAACAGTATAGATGCTAGCAGGTGGTATTTTTTGCAAATGACCTCTGCTCAATACATGTATGTTCCGAAGTTGGCCTTTTCCCTCTTTTATTTTAATGTTGTGCTCTGGGGGAAAAAAAACCCTCTTGCCTTCAGAAAAGGAAGACTGAAAAGATTTGCTTAAAGAGAAAAGAAGAAGTAGGGTGACTAGAAATATTCTCTAGTTATTTAGTGGATCAGCTCCTCTTTTCCACATCTGGAGTTCTACTTGTGGTTCATGTATTCATACTCCTGGCAGATCCAAAAGACCAAGAATGCAAAAAGCAACTCAAGGTATGTTTGGTCCAAAAATATGCTTTTAGAAAAAAAAATACAGCTATTACCAATATTTTTGTACATATGTGTGAAAGAAGCACACAGAGCAAAAATTCCACTTTATATCATTCTATCTGAAATTTAGTTCTAGCTTGAATTATCATTTGATTTTCCTCCTCTTCCTGATTTTTGTATTTCAATTATATTAACATGTAGAGGCAATTATGGGCCAGTATGAGAGTTTCCTCTACTAAGCTTCAATGATCAAATTAAACATTTTTAATTTAGAAATACTTGTTTTTTTTCTTTTAAAGTTAATATTGGCTGTATTATACTGTATAGACAGTATAATATCATTCTTTCTCTCTCTCCTTTATTTTAAATACTAGTGCAATAAATAATAAAGGGGAAAAACATATTAATCATATAGCAAACAGCTCATTTTAAAATGCTGCATTAACCCCTGGCCAGGCAGAGTAATATTAAGCTTTCCTTTTGATTGATAAAGAGCCAGCTCAAACACACACACATATACACATGGAAAGCACCTAGAACAAAACCTTCCCTCCACCCCTACCAGAGGGAAGGACTTCTTAACAGGTATACTCTTGAAATTAAATGCAGTGTGAGAAACCCAGGAGCCTAAAACTGCTGAAAAGATGATTGTGTCATAAAAAACAATATGCAATTTCAAAAGCCAAACAGCTTGCATTTGGGTGTCAACATCTTTTTCTTTTCCCAAAAAAAAGTAATTTCTTTAGCAGAATTAAATGATGTACTAATCAAAATCCTACTACTCCTCTCCCTCTCTCGAATGCACCTTAACTGAAGACTCTCTGGTTTATTTAATTACAATTTCTTGTGATATCTGAAGCTTGGATCATGAGCTCAAACTGATGCTTGATAATGTTATGCCTTATAAGCATTGCTTGAAAATCATGTATCCCATTCTTAACATCATGAAAAACTATTTTAAGAAACCTAGAATTAATTGAAGTAGAGGAAGGAATAAAGTTGTGAGGAACCAACTGTCTCACTTTGGTGGACAGTTCCTAAATGGTTCCTAACACAGATCAACCATGTTAGAAAGTGATGGAAAAGACCTCTTACGTTGTCCTGAAGGTAAATGAAAAACGATTACTAAAACTTCCTAACCAGGTTTTTTTTACTTCATACCAACAGGAAGTTACGGTTTTGTTTAATTGAAGATATCATCTATTAAAAATTGATTTGCTTGTTTAGGACAACCACTCTTTCAGTTTACCAATCAGCTGGGGTGAAATGAGTTGGGGATTATTTTCTAGCCTAAGCTTCCAGCCTTCGGGTCAAACGTGGCCTCAAAACTGCTCCATCTGCCCTAGAACTTTCTGCTTTCACCCAATCATTGGGAAATATTCCTTATATGTTCATGGTTATATCGGAAGCAATGCCCTGATGTTTCCCTAATGATGGGGTTTCCAGCTCTTCGGATCTCTGACTAGATGAAACATATGAATTGTTTGTTTGAATATAATAGTGGACACGTAAAAGAAGAGTATGTAAGTTACTTTTTTTGACGCTTCTGTAAACATCAATATCCAACCACTTCTGAAACATGAGACCTTTTATCCAAAACATCGAATTTAATGTGTGCTATAAACTAGCTTTTTGCAATCAAGAATTCTAAAACGTTTAAGATAAAACTCCAGGCAAGAGAAAAATGCAATTCTTCCAGGGTCTTTACTTTTTTTTTTCTTTGACATCTTCAACCCCAAAAGGGACAATTTAATGGAGTCTGATGCTTTCAAACTTGGAAGTGATATTAAGCATCAATTAGCTGACCAGCTTCCCTGGTAAAACTGAAAATGCTTGCCAAAAATCTTGTGGTATTTAAACCCTGTTTCAAGTCTCTTGTCAAATACTGAAATGGATCATTTCTTTTCCTTTCCCCCTTTTTCCTCCCCAGCCACTTTCAGCCCTACATCTGGCTTAATAGAAAGGGTTTTTGCATGGATAGCTTAGTTAGGCAGAGTGGTAATAAAACACTTTAAATTTATTGTGACATTTGGATTTAATTAAAAAGTACACACTTAGAAAAGTAAAACATAATGCAAAGAGAGAGTTAGGAAGGGGTTTTTTTTTCCTCTCCTTTTCTTCCAAAAAATTAATTAGAGTTGTTTTGTAAAATTGTTTATGTGCTGCTAATCATTGTAATAAATCATTTATACTGAAAAAGACACACTCTAATGTGTCTGTGTAACTGTTTATGTTCTCAAGTTTCTATCATGAACAAATTGATCTGGAAGTGAATTTATTAACCACAAGGGAAGAAATCATTAGTGCTTTCTCTAAATATTCCCCAGGTGCATTTTTATTATCGTAGTTTACTGCTTTAACTAAATGTAACACTATGCAGTCTTGGTTGTAATTATGATGCAAATTGAGTTTCCATCACCTAAAAGTGAAGAAGTTGTATTTTGGGGGGGGGGGGGGAGGGAGTGGCGGATCAGAACATTTTATCCCCAGATCAGAAAATGATGTAACTTCTAAGGTAAATTAATATTGACCAAATCAGTTCCTTTGTAATATTGCAGCAACTAAAAGAAGGGTGTGTGAATGTGTGTGGAAATAGTAATGTGTATGTAAGAGAGAACATTTTATTACATCAGAGATCTAAGCAGTTCCCCTTCAGGTTGAGGCTCCAGAGTGACCAAACTTTTATGGGGAAGGGGAGGGGGGCAAGTGATCAACCCCCCATCAAAGTGCTTTGATGGGTCAAGGCAGAGAAACTTGCCTCTGTATGGCCAGCTACCTCACCAAAACAACTTATACCTTCTGTCCACAGTGGATCAGGATCAGTCATGTTTTAGTTTGAAGATCCTAGAGGATTTCACAATTTTGTAACAGCTAGAGCACATATTTATATGTGGTCCTCGATTTAAAACAGTTCATTTAGAGACTGTTCAAAGTTACAATGGCACCGGAAAATGTGACTTATGACTGTTTTTCACAGCTATGACCTTTGCAGCGTCCCCATAATCATGTGATCAAAATTCAGACTCTTGGCAACTGACCCAAGTATATGACGGTTGCCGTGTCCCAGGGTCATGTGATCACCTTTTGCGACCTTCTGACAAAGTCAGTGGGGAAACCAGGTTCACTTAACAACCACGTTACTAACTTATCAACTGCAATGACTCACTTAACAGCGGTGGCAAGGAAGGTTGTGAAATGGGGCAAAATTCACTTGACAAATGTCTCACTTAACAACAGAAATTTTGGGCTCAGTTGTGGTCATAAGTGGAGGATTACCTGTATGCTGAAGCAAAGCTAGATGCACATCTCTCTTGGTTTTTCTTAAGCGAAGAGAAGAGCTCATTAGCTTCCAAGAATCTAGCCAAACCAACAAAGCTTCCTAAAATAGTGCTCATATTATAACCCCTTTTCCATTAGTGGGTTGCTGCTTTGGAAACCTGTGATGCTTATAACCCTTTTTAGCCTCTTTAATTAGTCTCTTTAGTGGGGTGGGTGGTGAAGATATAGTACCATTGTGATAAGTGGTCCAGTTAGAATTGTGTCCTGTTAGATTTGATGGGAATGTTCAAAGAATGGTATGAGCAAGCTTCTTCTTTTTTCCAAAATAGCTACAGTATTGCACTGTGTTCCACTACATTAGGTGTTCCTAATAATCCATAGGAGAATATTATAAAGATGTATTACTGCTTCCTGATATGTAGACTGTGATCATCACTAAATTTTATCAAAGTTCTGCAGTGGTTGAGATACTTTAATCTGCATTTTGATAACACCATTTAAAAATAATCAAAAAAGAGTAGTTTCATCTTTTGAAGACTGTTCATCTGAAGAACATATCTAGAATATAATTAGTTGATACAGAACCAAAGATTCAAATGCATATAATTGTGTGAACATTTTTGTAACCCATGGAACAGGCACCACAATTCCATTAATATTCTTCAAGATAGATAAATCATAGAGTAATAAATGTTGGAAATGCTATGAAACAGAAGGTATATTTTACCACATGTGGTAAACATGTAAAAACCCTCAAAATTACTGGTTAAATATACATAATACAATGCAGAATTTGTTGGAAACTAAATTTGAAATTAAATCATAATTTTTCTTACTAGGTACAATCCCAGAAAATACTAACAAGAACTATCATAATTTACTAAGACACATGCTCACAGCAGTGGGAATACATTTTTCCTAACACTGGAAGAAGAATAGAATTCTGACATCTCACTGAGGACTTAAATTTGGAGGATAGGGCAAAATTAACAATATATATTCACAACAAAAGTTTAACCAAATTTAAACAGGTACGTTTAACCAAATTTAAACATATTATAACATACATATAATATGTTATGCTGTGTGACAAATTTAAAGACAGTTGGATATCTAAGGGGGCCTAAATATTTATAAACGTCACAAATTAGTAGAGGCATAAAAAAGGAGAAGTTAGAAACCAAATAATCTTTAAAAAACTTTTTGTTTTTTTGTTTTGTCTATTTTTCTTTTGCTTAACATGCAGAAACAGTAAGAATACAGTGGATATCTTAGTATAGTACAGTGGTACCTCGATATTTGACTGCTTCAAAACTTGGTCAATTTAGTACTTGACACATTTTGACGTGAAAATGTTGTCACAGTACTCATAGTTTCTTTGGTATTCAGTGTGCTGCAAAAGGAAGAGGGGGATGGCTGCAGAGGGTGGACAGGAAGTTGGCCATGCTAGGAAGGTCACTGCAAAAGGTTCTGGGGGACAGCCACAGAGGGCGGACTTTGCTATCCTGTTGGAACTTAAGTAATTTTGGTTCTATAAGCAATGTCTATCCATAATAAGCATATCTTACAAAGCATCATGTCAAAATCTGATTGTTAAGAGTGGCATCCATTAACAATTGTAAATGAAGGGTAACTCAATACTCAGAAACTCCAGCTTATAGTTTTTCAAGTAATGACCAACAAAAAAAGGGGGGGGGGATAGGTGATATAACAAATGGAAGTCCAAACCATTCTCTTAGTATTATTAATTCAATTTGAATGGCTCCCCGTTTCAAAAAATGACTCTGGGCAACGAACAAAATTTGAAAGAAAATTTAAACATTTACAATAATTAAAATACATAGCAGCTGAGAATAAATCTTACCAAAAAACCTTACCAAAAAATCCCACAAACCCTTGCAGGTGAGAACTAACAAGAAACATTTGACAACAGAAGTTCTAGCTTGAATCTAAGCACACATAAAGTGGTCGCATGGAATTTTGTTTAGAGATGATAAGGTTGTCCACTTGGTTGTTGTCTTAGCCAAGCGCAAATGATGCTGTTTGATTGAACTGTTGTTTCATGTGAATAGTATAAGGCTACAGTGATTGCGATGACGGTAGTAGTACTGTTCTTGGCAATTTCTATTATGAAATTAGAGATCTACACATACAAGTCAACAGTTAATTCATGGTAATTTGTGGAAATACAAATTGTACTTCTAATGAGTTTGATCCAGTGAAGAGCATAAAAGCTTGAGGTGTTCCAAAATCTAATGACATGAGAGATTTACAGTATAAGGGAGAGCAGGGATACAGAACTTCTTGATCATAGCCAAGCCAGTTTCATCAGGCTTTTTCGTCGGGCTCACAGAGCCTCCTGCAAGGCTGTGCCCCATAACTCACACTTTGACTCTTCCATCATCTGACAAAGAGTCACTGTCTCTGAACACGACAGCACTTTGAAGTAGTAATTTCTAAGGGCTTTGCCTTTCTCCCATTTTTCCCCTTCAACCTCACTGGAGCAAAAAACTCACAGTTTTTCTCAATGCTTAAAATGGACACTTACACATTTCCCCCACTGGAACATCCACGCATAACCTAATTGCCCGAGGCTTTTCATTTCTTCCTTTTTTTTTTCTTTTTTAACAGAAGTGAAGTGAAGACTTGGCGCGCCAGTTTGTTTGGGTGAATTCTGAGCTGTGTCATTTCAGGTCCTATCAGAGAGAGATCTTAGAGTGAAACACTGCTTCCCAAATAGCTTTTCAGAATGCTTGGCAAGGATTTGCAGCTTTGCACAAAAGTGGCATCTTTAGTATGAAGAACTTTCACTGTGTTTGAGAAGGTGAAGGAGGGAGATGTGTGAATGGTAGATGTATCAGAACTTTCCATAGTTCTAAAGCCTTTTCTCCTCCACATGACAATTTTCGTGTTTTCCAGTGGCTGGTTCTGTTTGAAAGGCTCTCAGTTTGCTTCTGGAACAGAGCTTTGAAGGTGTCCTTGAAGAGTTCCTACACTGAGTCTGCATTTTAATCCCATTTGGCCCTCACTTTCCTAATGTGGTGAGATACAAAGTACTGCATTTCTTTTTAGACTGTGTGCATGTACGCATGTGCATTTGAGTCAGTTTTTGACTCCTGGTGGCTACCTGGATGAATTCCTACAGTTTACTTAGCAAGGTTTTTTTCAGAAGTAGTTTGCCATTGCTTCCTTCCTAGGGCTGACAGTGAGTTAAGTGGCCCAAAGTCAACCAGCCTGAGACAAGAATAGGAATCATGATCTCCCAGTTTCTAACCTAATGCCTTAACCCTTACACCAAACTGACTCTGCAGCCAATGCTTTTAAAACTGATGGTGCATTTCTTCCTAGATGTTGCCTCTTGCTACTCTCATTGAGAATTTGGCCAGCACTGTTCTACATCATTCTGTGAAAGCATTTTAGCCAAATACCCCTATCAAGTCAAACATATTTGCACTACATCAGCTTCTGACAAAAAAAAAAAAAAAAGGAATCTCAGCTTTAGCCAAGAAGAAAGATGCTATCTTTTTAAACAGGATAGGATGGATCTACATATAATACAAATGCATTATAGCAGTTCTTTTAGATTTTTAAAAAAGAAAGCTGTGTTTAATATTTAGACTCAGTTCTTTTCCAATGACAGTTCTAATATGGTATTATGCATTATACATCATCAAATACACTCTCTGTTTGGTCTCATTGATATTAGCACAGTGGAGTGGAAAATCACAGTAAAATACCTTAGGAAGAATATCTCTGAGTCAGAAATTCATTATTAATTTTTGTTGTACATAAACATTCCTGTTTTGGGTTTATTCCAGTAAACTAGGTAAGATTTTGTTATCCTTTGGTTAACATAGCCAAAACATATGTTATGAAGTAGCAATATATTTTTCTCCTTTTTAAAATATTGCATAAGGATGTTTGGAAGAGCTACAAAATTATTTGGTAAATAAGTAAACAAGTTATTAAACGCAGTTATATATGCAAGCGAGGTGAGGAGAAGGGAGGCCAGATATTATGTGAGTTGTCTTACACCTCTCTGAGTGTTTAACAATGACTGAGTTGCATCCCTCCAGAAAAGTGGGGGGCTTACTTGGGAGAGTTTTCCACAAACAGATCACTTTATTCATATAGCTGGGACTTGGGAGATAAGGAGAGAAAGGACAAATAATAAAAAAAATTACTATTGTCTTGGTACAGTACAGATCTACGGCAGCAAAGCCTCCATATGCAAGCAACTATCAATCTTGGTATTTTTCAGTCTGAATATGGCACACACCACACAGTGAACAAAGCACGTGAGGCTTTTGAACTGCCTCTACTCATCTCCCTAATCTGCTCTACAAGAAAAATCAGTGGATATGCAGAACACTCGTAAATATCTGATTAGTATAACTCCTTTGCCCATGCACTATGTAAGGCTTACTAAACCCCTGGTCACTTAAACGGCTGCAATTGTGCAGGTATCCCAAGTCCAGATAAACTCTCCTCATGCCTTGTAATGTCAATCAGTAGAACCTTTTTACTAGGAGTTAGCAGTTTATCTATGCAAGGAATATAAATCCTTCCGTTCCCCACCATCCAGTCAGAGCTGAAGAAGCTTCTTGGATGAGAAGCAAAACATCTTCAAAGAAAAACAAAGTCCAGTTGCCTCTTGAAAAAGCACCTTTGAGATTACCAATGGGAAGATTGCTACAGGAGGCTGTGGCAGATTGCACAGGGGGAAATACCACTGAGAATACTCAGCTCGTGGAAGATTTTTCCTGAAGTCAGTACTCCTCTGATCTTAGAAGAAAACCAGTTGCTGAGGAAGCTCTGGTCTCTTCAGCAGTTGTAGGAGAATCAGCCATTGAGGCCAAAAAGAGATGGAGGCAATGGACCAATTGGAACCCTGCAGGTCACTCTCCCCCACTGTAGAATTTTGCCTAGAGGAAAGCTGCTCCATTTTTTCAGTGGAATACACCAGTTTCTTGCCAGATTTGTATCAGGCTGGCCCTGTGATGGAGGTTCCATTGTGAGGATGTGCACTCCATAAACAGTAAGCAGGCTGATTCAGAACCAGGATAAGGAGAGTGGGTGAGTCTCTAGATCTAGGCAGCTTGATAACAAAGTGTTGGATGAATAGCTGATAAAATAACCTGGCACGTCCTGTTTATTTCAATCCTGGTTTATTTGGCTTGTTTTACATTTTGCCAAAAAAAGAGAGTCTTGATCATTTATCGAATATTTGTTTTTTCACCTTTGGAGATTTTGCATAGGTTTTTCAGCCTCATTTTTTGATCTCATGATATCATTCTCCCCACCATTGGGCTTTTTGATTGAGTGGCACAGGTAAATTTAATCAAGAGGATCTTTACTTAACAATGTTTTATTGTCCTCTTGAGGTTTTTGCTTATTGATTAGTTGTTACAACCATTTTATTTCATGTTTGTTTATTTATTTGAAAACATGTATACCCTGCCCTATCTCCAAGGAGTTCTAGGCAGCTTGCAAGATGGTCAATAATTTAGCAATTGAAAACATCTGTCCTATTGACAATATAATGTAATGCAAAAAAAGTCAATTTTTAAAAAAGGGATGGATTAAAGCAGGAGGATAGGATTAAGGTATGCCTACCTGAAAAAGAAAAGTTTTTGACAACTTCTGGAATGTTATTAAAGGGAAAGTAAGATGGGTCTCCTTTGAAGAGAGCTGCAGCTTAAGTACAATCACTAAAACGACCCTCTTAAGAGTCTATATCTCAGTCATTGTTAAGTTTAGGACCTGCAAGAGGACTTCGGCAAGTGAAGAGATTCATAATGAGAAAGGTGATCTTTCTGTGTTAGTTTTCATCCTTCATTTTGTGATTCATGAATTATATGGGACTGGCCCTTCCCTTTATGCATTTATAGGCTTTGTACCATTATCTGCAACAGCTTGGTTTCTTTCAATTATTTTTTAAGCCAGAGTTAAATCTATATATTTTTATAAATGTGTTCATCTCTCGTCCCATTGTTATCTTGGGATATGAAATTCTTCAGTATTTTTTGTTCATATATTGGATTAATCTTTAGACCTTTCCAAGTGACATTTTTACCCCAGTGGTCTTCAGACTTGCATTGGGCTCCTTCGGTTCAGAGCTATATTGCTTGTGCATGATGATGGACAGGAAGAAAAGAAAAATTACTCATGAACTGAGCCTCAAGAGACTAATTTTCTGTGTGGCTGCAATGTTACTTTTATTGGGTAGGAAGACTGCCTTCTCATCCTACTGTCTCATCTTTTTTATTTGAAATGACTGTTTTTTAACAAGACTTTCCAAGATAGGGTTTAACATTTAGATGCCGGGTGCCCACCTTGCAGAATGGGAATCAATTCTGTTTATATTAGTGTATATTAGTAGATAGCCAAGCTTGCCTTCAAGAAAATGTGATTGGAAAATAATAACTGTTCATCCTGTGTGTTTTGCCTGTTGTCCTATGCTGAGTTTTGGAGGCATGTGACAAACAGTGCTACCCCTCAAAATTTCTGAACATCACCAAGAACAACATGACCACAGGAACATCTGTCCTCTTTTGAGACCTTCTTTGCACATCAGAAGACATTGTGAAAGGGTTAGGGTTAGGGAATATTTTCAAACATGGAACCTATTTTATCAATGGCTGGAAGAACGAGATAGAGAGTAAGAACTTAACTTCTATTACTAATCAAAAAATTAACCCAGACAACATGTTGTTCATTAAGCACTATTGAATTGTAATAATAGAAAATTAATAAAATACTTTAAAAGAAAAGAAGACATTGTAAAAGGCTTTTACAATGAAACAAGGGCAGGTAGATTTCTGGCCTGTGTGCTTTATAGATAATCTTCCTGACCCAAAGGTCTACAACATGGTGCCTCTAATAATGATTCTCATAGATAACACCCATAAACTTCATCTCTGTCTCTCTCTCTCTTCCTCTCCTTCACTCTTTCTCTCTGTCTCTTGTGAAATGGCCAGATTTCTCAAGATCTCATGAGACCATTCCATTTAAAAAAAAAAAAAATTTTCTGCCCCTATGTACAACATCCTCCAAATCTGCAGATTTATCCTGGCTGCATGAGAAGGTTGCTGACACTGGTCCTAACCACTTACAGTAATTGTAAAACTGCTTGGTGCTGGTATTTTTCCCTGTTAAAACGTATGCTCTATTCCTATTTATGTTGGGGTGCCAGAAATTTTGAACGCTTTTGTCTGCTTACTCTATAACCCATTGGACCATAAGCATAAATTACTGAGTTTGCTTTAGCTATGCTGGAAGCAGCACTGGGGGGTTTTCTAGGAAGAGTGTATATGTTTTGTATGATTGGATCCTGCAACATTATCCTGGGACACGTATATTTGCCTTCCTCTCTGGCAGTGTCCAGTAATGCTTTATTATGCTCATCCTGCTATTGCAGATGCAGTTTGGAAAGTGAAATATTAATTCATTTGGGCACACCAAATTAATTGTTATTTTTTGATTAAAATGAATCATTGTCAAAATGCATATATTTTATTTAGAGATATTCAATGCTGGGAATTTATCAAAGCATTTACCAATTAGTTGACTATGCCTAATTGATCTTTCTGATAAAATATAATTCTTCTGACTATAGAAGAAAGATAGTCAGAAGAATTATATCGTATCAGAAAGATAAAATTAAAGGTGAATTTTAACAGTGGATTATTACTATGAATAACTTCCAATATTTGAATTAGTCTTTTTTTTTTTTACACCTTTTACACAAGTGTAAAAAAAACCTCATGGACCAATTACTGTAGTTACTTTATTTCTAATATAAAGAAAACAAAAAAAAAGAGATATTGAGGGGAGAGGAAAGAGAGAAACATTAAGGGGCAAAAAGTTCAAAAGCTTCAGTAGGAGTAGCAAATAGCATTTTGAAGAAAGAAAAAGAAGAAGCTTCTGTCAGTTATTACAAATATCCTTTACCCCCAAATTGGAAATATTGTATCAATTCCCCAAAGACTGTGTTTTCATCTTTCCTTTTGTTCCTTTCAGGTACACACAAACGTGCCTTAAACAGTTCATTTGGACCTTTCCATACCACATTCACACACTCTGGATTTCATGGTGTCATTGTGGTCTTCCCAGCATTGTTGCCTGCTGGGGAGTTTCTGTGGAGAGGATTATCATGGACATCATCTAAAGTAACTTTTGGATGAGTAGGCAGTGACGGTATTGCCAGAGAAGCTTGTCATATTGGCCTACTTCCTCATGTCCTTTTCCTGTTGTATTGCCAAAGTCATCATGAGCAAAGAAGAGTAATAATAATAAAGTTGGAGGTCATCGAGTCCAATCCCCTGCTCCGGCAGGAAACCCTACACCATTTCGGACAAATGGCTGTCCAGTCTCTTCTTAAAAACTTCCAGTGTTGGAGCATTCACTGCTTCTGGAGGCAGGTTGTTCCACTGGTTAATTGTTTTAACTGTCAGGAAGTTTCTCCTCAGTTCCACATTGCTTCTCTCCTTGACTAGTTTCCATCCGTTGCTTCTTGTCCTGATTAGTTGTGTTAGAATAATTTCTGAATACAATGCTGGGCACCTTAGCTTAACCATAAAATGGTTCTTAACAAATTCAGATAATTTTCTAATAAAAAATATTTGGATTAACTGGTTTTAAATTGGGAAATATGCACCAGTATTTTACTGAAGTTTTACCTTATCCATAATTTTTTGACTAGTAAACCCAGGGATCTTGTAAACGAGAGTTTTCCATTTTGGCACTCAAAATATTTCCCCACCTTTTGTTGGTTTGTTTGTTTTCAGTGCCCACCTTCTCCTTCCTTTTGATTAACTGGTAAACTGGTAAACTGTAAGAAATGTGGTTTTGTTTGGATTTTCCTTGGAAAACAATTCCCCAAACAATTCCCCCATTTGGGGGATTTATCTTGGAAACCAGCTGCCCAGAAACATCTTCAGGATCCACTGTTTTTTCTCACAGCACAAGTTGTACCCATTTTGTAAGTTTTTAAGAAGGGACTGGAGGTTTTTAAGAAGTGACTGGACAACCATTTGTCTGAAATGTTATGGGGTTTCCTGTCTGAGCAGGGGGTTGGACTAAAAGACCTCCAAGGTCTCTTCCAACTCTTTTATTCTGTTATTCTGCATGTGCATCATGACGTGCATCCAAATAGTGTGATGTGTGTCTAAATGGTGGAGCCACACTATTTTCATGATGTAATAGTTGTATAGCCTTCCTCCATAATGTTGTATAGCCTTCCTCCATGATGTTTTTACATCTAGTCCATATCCTGATATTTCTTGCAAGTCTCCGATCCAAGTACTAAGCCTAATGGTGCTTAATATTCAAGCTGTGGTAATCGCTGTCCCCTTACTCAGATGCTGACATGTAAACCTAACCCACAATGTGGTTTATTTTCTTTGGGCAATACATGTGTAACCAGGTTTCTATGGCTTGGTGTTGCATTTGTACAATAGTTTGTACTGTATGTAACCTTCTCCATTTGAACCTGAATTGACCTTCTCCCTCCCCCTATGAAAAAATACCAAGGTTGGATTTGGTTAAGTCTATTTCTGCTTTCCTTCTTTGGAATCCATTAAAACCTATTCTCTCAGTGCTAAGTTCACTTTAATAAAGTGCTGGGAGGGGAGGGTGGAGTAAAAAATAATAATTCAACCTAATTCAAAAGTAATAACACGGACTATGCAACCTTCTCTTCCCTTGAGATCATTTTGTTCTTTCAAATCTGGCTTCCAGATACTTATAATCCATGAACTTTTCTCAAAATCTCTCAAAATAACTGTAGCTGATCTTTTTTGTGTGGGGGTTAATATATTGCCTGATTAGTTCATGATGCCATTTGACATTTTGTGCATAATTCCCTTTTTTGTTCAGTAAAGAGCAAGGTCATTTCTTCCAGGTTCATTAGTTCTTCGCAAATGTTTGCGTTAAAAAAAGGAAAACCTGGAAGCTAATCTGGCTGTCCCAGGAATTCTCTCTTGCTGTCTCCTGGTCCAGGAGTGTGTTGTGGCTCTCAACAGGAATTCTCTTTTTTGTGCAGAATGTATAAGCAGGTTCAGAACCACTCCTTTATAGCGCTATTTTTCTCATTTGTGTAAGTAAAATTCAGTTAGTATTAAATCTATTTTTTTTAAATCAATGTTGGGTTATTCTTTTTACTGAAAATTGTCAGAGGATCTGCTATTGAAACTGAATGTTCCAGAAAGTTCCAGGGGGTGGAATATTCTAGAGCAGGGATGTCAAACTTGCTACATCACGTGACGTGTCACGACGTATCGCGACTTTTTTCCCGTTGCCGGAGCTCGGGTCGGCACAGCTTCCGCGTGACGCATCTGGCCCACAGGCCGGCAGTTTGACACCCCTGTTCTAGAGCTTAGATTCCTAAACTGGTGACCATCACATGTGTTGGGACTACAGTTCCCAGAATCCTAAACCAATATGAATGCTGGAAGATGTAACTGAAGGACAGCAAGTTGGAGGGGCTGCTGTATCTTAATTGATTGCTATTGGAGCAATTGAGGACCAGACATTGGATTTGGCCAGAATCTTTCAGTGTTCTCATTTGTTTTAGCTTGTTCTGACGACAAGGAGTGCATCTCGTTTGTGGTTGTAATTGATACTGAGTCAATTTATAAATACTAAATAGGTTTGTTTTTGAAAAATGAAATTCAGACAGGAAATAACCACCTCTAGACTGTTGGGATCTTCAGGTCCATTCATTTTATTTCTTTATAAGCTAAAGTCTCTTGATTGATGTCCTCCTTCTAATTGCCACATTTTGCCTTCTTAAAATGTGTGCCCACAGAACTTTAAACCATCTAATCTCTGCCTATCGCCTGACTTTTTCCATATTAACGGAGACGCTTAGTGCTTTAAAAGCTTTCTTGAGTCTTTCTAAACAACTTAATTTGAGCTTGACAGGTTTTAATTACAATCTCTTGAGATGCTTCTTGCTAGTTCGGAATACAAAGCAAACCTGTGTCAAGTTGCAGAGCATTAGCCATCTTAATTGCTTTTGGGCTGAACTTTGACCCCGTTCACTCACATATATGCCTTGCAAATTTCCTTTCCTCGTTTAAAAAAAGTCTCTGTCCATATAATCATATATGAAAATATACACAATGTACATCTGTCTGTTCATATACGTTCATGTAAAGTTATCCAGGTATTTTACGATTTTCTTTGGAGGGAGGTCTTATTAGAAGGAAGGCTTTGTTTCAGTTTTAGAGTTATACAAATAAAATTTGGGTTTTGTTCTGTACAAAAAGTTCTGTTTAGCTTTACTTTTTTTTTTTACTTTTTTTTAACCCAGGCCCTATTTTTTTTAACATATTCCAATTTTGCAAGTTTTGTTATATGAATCAAAACTACTTTGCTTAGATAGTATGTGTGGATCAAAGATTAGCAGAGGAGCTGGGCAACAGAGGCCCACTCTGGCTAAGCTCTAACTTAGAGCTAACAGGTAGACACAGATACCTGTGTCACACACACACCAGAGGCTACCATACTAGGACAAATTATGCACTGTAAAGTTCGCTTGGAGGTGGGAGATAATTTCCAATGTTCCAATGTAATCTACCAGATTCTCTGCATGGATTGTCCCTGTGACTATGTAGGACAGATGGGGAAAAAGTTAACCACCAGATTGCCAGAATACAAGTGAGTGGTTAGACGAGGAGACCCAAACTCAATGGTAGCCTCACGCTGCAATGAACAAGGACATACATTCAATTTTGCAGCTACTAAGATTGTTGAACTAGCAGGCACAAAAACAGCCAGGGAACTGATTGAAGCCTGGGAAATGGGCCCCTTGTCAATCAACAGGAGTGCTGATTTACCCCTAGCTTATCAAGTACTTAGGAGGCGAGGGATGGGCAGCACAAACAAACAACAGCCAAGACTTAATAGCCAGCCATCAACACCCTAATCTACATTTAAAAAGCCACACAGAACAGGCATATAAATACTATACATTAGAATAGAATAGAATAGAATAGAATAGAATAGAATAGAATAGAATAGAATAGAATAGAATAGAATAGAATAGAATAGAATAGAATAGAATAGAATAGAATAGAATAGAATAGAATAGAATAGAATAGAATAGAGCTGGAAGGGACGTTGGAGGTCTTCTAGTCCAGCCCCCTGCTCGAGCAGGAGAACCTATATCATCTCAGATAGATGGATGTCCAGTCTCTTCTTAAAAATCTCCAGTGATGGAGTGCCCACAATTTCTGGGGGTAAGCTGTTCCACTGGTTGATTGTCCTCACTGTCAGGAAATTTCTCCTTAGTTCCAGGTTGCTTCTCTCTTTGGTCAGTTTCCAACTGTTGCTTCTCATCCTTCCATCTGGTGCTTTGGTGAACAACCTGGCCCCCTCTGCCTTGTGGCAGCCCCTCAGATACTGGAACACTGCTATCATATCTCCCCTATTTCTTCTTTTCCTTAGACTAGCCAGACCCAAATCCTGTAGCCGTTCTTTGTATGTTTTAGTCTCCAGGCCCTGATCATCTTAGTTGCTCTTCTTTGAATTTTTTCCAAACTCTCAACATCTTTTTTGTGGTATGGTGACCAAAATTGGCTGCAGTATTCTAGGTGTGGTCTTACTAGGGCTTTATAAAGCAGTAATAGTACTTCTCATGATCTTGATTCTATGCCTCTGTTTATACAATCCAGGATTTTGTTAGCTTTTTTGGTTGCTGTTGCACACTGCTGGCTCATAGTCAAGTGATTGTCCACTAGGACTCCAAGGTCCCTCTAACGGTTACTGTTTTTGAGCCAGGTCTCACCCAATCTGTATTTGTGCCTTTGGTTTTTCCAGCTTAAATGTATGACTTTGCTTTTCTCCACATTAAAACTCATTTTGTTGGATAGGGCCCATTGTTCAAGTTGGTCAAGATCTTTTTGGATCCTGTGTTTGTCTTCTGGGGTGTTGGCTACTCTTGCTAGTTTGGTGTCATCTGCGAATTTGATGAGTTCCCCTTCGGGCCACAGCATGAGTCCAAAAGCTCAGAAAACAAAATCTCTGGTCCCAGTGACTGACCCAGATTGGATCCTGTAGACACAGATAGGTAGACAAATCGGAAGTAATCTTCAAATTACCTGTGATGACCAGGTGATTTTGCATTTTGGACCCAATACCCTTTATCAAAAGCACAGAAAACTCCCTTATTTCTGTCTGCACACAATTCATAAGTTAGAACTACAGATAAACAAAGTGTACATTAACAGGAAATATGGAAACATTTCCGTGCCCTTCAGATACAGTATCTGAAATGCATTGCACTATGTAATCACCTCTCAAGCATTCTAAAGATTACCTCTCCATTTGTCTTCGGTATTAATTGGACAGTTTTAATGATTTAGTTAAAATATATTTACAGTAAAAAAACAAAACAAATGTGAAACCCATTACAATAAGTCAGACAAAAACCAAAGAGGGGGAAAAGATCAGGAAATTAATAGAATTATAAATCAGTTGGGTAGAAATATTTCAGCCAGCAATTTGGATGGCCAAGATTTCTTCTCCTTTCTGCATTTCTAGAACATGCTACATCCTTACTTATTCTTATATTCCATAGTTCCTGGAATTTGGGGAGCAAGTCTAATAGACTGGGATTTTCTGGAATGAGAGAAAATAAGAGAAGTGACAAAACATTGCTTCTTCTGATGGTTTGATATCCTTGAACAAATATTTCTCTAGGGAGAAATATTTCATTGTTCTTCATATGTACACATAGTGTACCTACACAAGGGCCAGCAATTTATACCTCTACATTCCAAGGCCCTCCTCAAAGGAATAAGGAATATAGTGTGTTTCCTGGCCTTTCCTTGATTTTCACACATTCAGCTGGGGTTCTGAATAAAAGCTGCCTTTGCTCTTACTTGAACTGTTCTCCTGGACTGGGAGAAGCTGTAGTTCCATTAAACCTGGGATAAATACATATAGAAGAGCAGGGAGAGCCTGGGAGTGGAGTCAAGGGACGACTCAGCCTAGAATTGTTACATGCCCACAAACTCTCCAAGTGGAATCCCTGTTGAATTCCATTAACTCTTATCTAGTACCAACCATTAGTTGACGAGATTCTTGTGTATAGGCTTCAGCAATAAATCTTCTGAATTGAACTTAGGTGTGATCCTGATTCATTGCACCTGACATTAAATCTCTTTTAGGCCATCTGGTTGAATGCATGTACAGTAGGAATTATTTCCATAGCTGACCTCAGCCTTGGCACCTTGTGAAGCCTTCCATGGATGCATTCAGATGCATACCTGAAGGGAACTTCAGAGGATTGTGAAGAATTCATTGATAAAAAAATAGTTTAAAGTCCAGGCAGACTTGACTTACAAGCTGACTCACCCGGAAAAGATTTAAGGCAAATCTGATTGTGGTTGGCCTAGGCATGAGTTTTAGCAGGTCAACGGGAGCTATGATATCAACCACTTGCACCCACCCTACAGCTCTCTCACAGTATCTTCTGAATCACCCAACTAATATCACCTTGGCAGTAAGCTAAAGTGTATAAACATGCCCTCTCCCTTTCTCAAGGCGTAGTTAATTCTGACCTGAAACTCAGGACAGGCTGCTCCTATGTTGGGGTTTTGTTCATTAAATAACAGTTGCCAGGAGGTGCATCTAGGGTAAGAATACAGAGAGGGCAAAGTACTGTGAACCTGATACAGGGCACCTGCTCCCTGAAACTAATCAGGGTTTAACATTATTTGTTCTTTAGTTGCAGCCCAGAAGTGATGGTAACCTGTTTTGTACTGATGTGTGTAACTACTGCCTCATTTAAAAACTGCCACTATGCGTGTATTTCTTATTGCTGCCATGCAGTTACTTTAAGTCTTGGGACCATCCTCCAAGTCTAGCCATCCTAATCCTTAATCTCTTTCCAGTAGCAAGATTGGGATTGATTACTGAATAAAGGGTGAAATAACATGGTGGCTCCAAAGGTACCCTAGAATGAAAATTCAAACAATGTTTTTCCCAACGTACCTGAACTGCAATTCTAACATTGTATGAGGAAGCCAGAAATTTACTGCAGAAATTGCGGTTTAATTTCTCCTTCTTGGACAAGGCCTTCGAGCACCAGGAAATCCAAGACGCCTCTTTCCTTTTGAAAAGTTTTGAGCCTTACCAAAAAAAAAACTGCAGCAAATTAGTCTTGAAAATATCCACTTACTTCAAGTTCGTTTTCAGTGTTCTGGAGAGTGACTGCATTTAAAAGTTTGAATCTGAAATTGATTTTGAAGTATCCTAATTTAAAATAACCCTGATGTTAGCAAAGTGTCTCTAAGTCCTGCTTAACTCCAGCTTTCTGGTTCAGTGCCTTGGCACACAGTTACCCGAGGCAATAAAATTGAGGCTTGCCAAGAGAATCGGACTGTTTTAAAAAGATTGCAAGGTGCCGCGAATGCCTTATTTTATTAGTTCAGTAAATCCAGGTTCCTTTAGCAGTCAAGAATCCAAGAAATGCTAAGGAAAGTTACCAGGCATGGAATAAGGGGATAGGCCTTTTAAAGAATCAGTAATTACTTAAAAGGCATGAGGCAAGACTAAAGGGGAAATGGATATGTAGAGTTATTTGCCTGGCAAGACTAGGCTCCTTCCAACAGAGTATTCTACCTCCAACTATATACAGCCACATACCACGGAAAGCTTGCTGGCAGGGTGTGTCGTTCTCTTTGGATTAACCCTCTATTTAGCAATAGATTTTCTCTAATCAAGGAGGATTAATGAGGTCTGGTTTAGCTAATAGCCACTGACAGATTTACCCTTCCTTCAGATACTCATTGGCAGTAGAGTAAGCTTCATTGAACCCAGTGGAATTTATTACTGAATAGTCATACATAGTGAGAGTCAGTTGGGTGTAGTGCTTTAGGGTTTCTAATGCTGCCTTAAGCATGAAGCCAGCTGGGTGACCTTGGGCCAGTCCCTCCCTTTCAGCCCTAGGGAGAAGGCAGTGGCAAACCACTTCTGAAAAAACCTTGCCAAGCAAACCGCAGGGGCTTTTCCAGGTAGTTGGCAGGAGACAAGAAAGACTTGAAGGCACTTGCAAAAGTAGTCATGCATAACAACATGCTATTCACTCATCTACTTTAACATTACATGCTGAATGGTATGCTTAATTCTTCACACATCAATTCTTATGGAGCGCAGGTGGCACCAAGGTAGTATAAGTAGTGATCTGTAAATCAACAGGGACAATCTAAAGTCATAGGATGTAGGATTATAATATTTCAGCTGCAGAAATCCAGGTGGGTTCATCTGAATTTTTGAAATTTAGGTACGGTAGCCGTAACACGTGATCTCTTACCTCATCTTAGAGAGCAAGCATATAACTGGCTATTTTGCCTTTGGGTGAAATGGGAGATTTGTGAATGACCCACCCTGGCAGCCATTTTGAAAACAGGCAGTAATTAATATATGTAGGATCATAGTGAAGTCTGAGTATATACAAAAATAGAATCAGCTGGTACATGAGTCAAAGCTGAAAAAAATATTCCGGGCTATAACTTTTACATAAGTATTTTATTTTATTTTTTTATTTTTTTTTTAAAGGGTATTAGATATGAGCATCTAATAAAAAAAAACTTCAAAGGTATAAGTCAGATCATTTAAGGAAAGTGCAATTCCATCCAGAATACGGATGATCATTATCTCTGAACCATTAAGGCTCTTAAGCTAGTAGCAATTCCATTTTGTCCAGTTTTCATTACCGTTTGTTCATCTTCAAGCAACTCAGCAGTCTCTCTCAAGAAACAAGTGCATCCATTGCAACCTATTTCTGGATCATCTCTCCTAACATTTCATGTAGAAATTGAAACACATCATCTAGCTCTATAGGAGTCCACAAACTCAGGGACCAGGCACAAGTCCTTATTTAAACCTGCCTACAAGGAAGAATTAAAATCATGATTAAAAATAAAAGTGTAAAATCCCATTCCAGGCCTGCACTGATCCCAACTGCTGAAGTTTACATTTAAAAAATACTAAATGTTAAGTGCAGTTATTTAAGTCAGATAATTTGTCCATAGAGAAAAAAAGAGCCTTCGGTCCATTCCCAGCCAGAAGAGGAGCAGAAAACTCACCAACTGGCATAGTAGTGGGACACAAATATCTTTGGAGAAATGAGGAAATGGGTGGAAGAATTGCATCCCCCAGAATCCCCACCCAGACTGACCACAGACTGCAGAGAGACGAGTTACTTCAATGGAAGCATTAAGGAAATTCTTCTTTGGAGGTGAAATGTTGTAGCGATGCTTGGACAGCTAACTCAGGGAAGGCTCTCATTATTAAGTTATAATGAACCGTCCCCCAAGCTATGGGTTCCTTCCTGTGCTTAAGGCTGCTCTTGCAAACACAGACTTTTCTCATTCCTTTGAGGCACACATTAAGTAACTAGAAGTTTCAAAGGTCTCTAAGTTAATGGGCTTTTCAGAACCAAATGTGCCAAAACCTGCTTTAATGATGATGTGTTGCTCTGTTTTCATCTTTGACTTCAGGATAGGCTGAATAAGTTGCTTAAAGCATTTTGTCTGAGGACTGTGTTTAATGGGGGAGAGCCCTCAGGGCTAGCACTTAAGCATACACTTTGATAGCCATTTCTTTTCCTTTTCTTGGCAGCGGAGGGGAACAGCCGAGTTGCTTTCTGATGGAAGATTTGGGGACAAGCTGCATTTGAAGCATTTACTATGGAACTGCTTCAGAGATTCGGACGAAGCGGCCATGCAATCGTAGATCAATAATTCACTGGCTAGTTCTGTTTCTTTTTCCATCTCCCCCTACCTGGTGCCATATAGATGTGTCAGATTTTATTGGGGGAGGGAGGATTCTGGGAACTGTAGTCCAAGGCGTCTGGGAGACACTGACTTGAGGAGAGCTGAGAGAGGATAGTTGGCATCCTTACATCTTTTTGGTTTTCGGTGTTATGTCAGATAGAAAGCCCACTCCTTTTTAGAGCAAGTCATAGTTAATATTTTGCACCAGCAATAGTACAGCACAGTAAATCTTCGTTTACTGAAGGAAGAATAATACAGAATTTATGAATAGCTTCTTGTAAATCAGTGGCCATATAACTTATTTAGAAAGCAAAAATTGGTCTATTGAGAAAAAGAATTCAAACCCGCGAATGACTAATCTCTTTTCATTTTCTTCCCTTCAATCCTGTCTGATTCTTGGAGACTATCTGGACAAGTCCGTGCAGTTTTCCTGGCAAGGTTTTTCAGAAGCGGTTTGCCTCTTTCCTAGGGCTGAGAGAAAGTGAATGGCTCACAATGCTACCTGTCTTTGTGCCTAAGGCGAGAGGGGTAATCCCAGCTCATAGCCTGATGCCTTAATCACCATACCACAGTGCCTTCAATATATTGGTGAGGATTAGCCAAACTAGCATAAAAATGTAAATGAGTTTTGTAGTGTGGATCTCTCGCCCAAAGCATTTGGCCTAAATTTTGGACTTTCTCATTCCTTGTTTTTTCTTACCTTGCCTGATGACTGGTTCTGTGAACTTGAAAACTTACACATTGTTAATGATATCTACCTGAACTTTAATAAGATAGAATTTCTATTAGGTCTGCTGAACTGTGAAATTATAGAGGTACTAGTACTGAAGAAGAGAGATTTTCTCAACTGATTTTTTTTTTCTTCCTTCACTTTGTCAGTCACTCTTGCATTTATAGTATGGCTGTGATGTATTTCAGAACTGTGTTTGGGAATAATTCACTTCATGTCTCTAAAGTGAAGAATTTATCACTGTTTTTCTTAGTATATTTTGATTGTAGAAACAAAATGACTACCATTGTGTTTGCTCCATCAAGTTCTCCTCGCTTCTGTGCAAGAAGACACTGTTTACTTATATAGTGCCGAAACATACCACTTTTGCTATTTAAGAAAAAATAATAACAGTTTAAAACTACTAGATAGAAAATGATTTCACTCCCGTAACCTTTGGGATTTTTTTTTCTCTGCTGCTTTGTCAAAATTCTAGCCCATTTTATTTTATTATTTTATTTTATTTTAGTCTGCAAACTGATTATATATTGTAAAAGATCAGTGTTTTCATGGGTGAATAGTAATTACCAAGTAATGGCTTAAAACATTTCCTGAAGGAACATAAAGCTGTTTTTTAAAAGTCAAGAGTACATTAAAAGGATTACTGTGTAGATTTGATTTTTAGATAACACTAAAATGGATCGCAAATGGACTTATGAAAAGGGATGTTATCTCTTGAATGGAAAGTGCATGGTCTGACAGCTCAGCATGTAAATGGTCTGCAGTTATTCCTGCAAAGAACTTGGAGGGAGGCATTATTATTGTTGAGGAAAAGACTTCTGTAAAAAAAATATCTTCCAACTCTTAATAGACTATCCTTTAGTTTTATTATTATTTGGAAAGAGACAAAAAGGCTAGGTTTGGAGGGTAACTATATATTTTGAATCACTGGAAGTCTACATTTCGTGACCTCTAGAAAGTCAATAGCAATTGTTAGTTTCGGGAATAGAATTATTAGCACAGTCTTAAAAATGTCATTTGCCTTCTCTGATGCAGAGAAAGTGTAAATGAAATTCCCAGGGAAAAATTTTAACATGCTCACAGACAAAGGTTTGAAGAGCTGGCTAAAAAGATTTTCTGATCCTTGTAAGTCTCCCTCCCACCCTGAAAACACAAAGCAATGAAATGATGATAATGTGCAAAATCATGTAAGTGCAAATCTGTTCAAAATATCACGAGATTTTTACAGTTCTTTCATCATCAATACTTGTACCCACACCTATCTTGTCACTGACGACATTGGAAGCTACGTACTGATTTTTAAAATATTGGTTTGAAGAAAGCATTTATTTATTAAATTTATATGCTGCCCATCTCACAGTTCGAGGCAACTCTGGACAGCTTACAATGCAATAAAAACAGATAATATAAAATCAATTATAAATATAAAAACAGATTAAAATTACAGAGGATTAAGAGCAATCTGGAAAATCATGGGTTTGAAGCAGAGTGGTGGTGATGCCTTCGGTGTTATTGCGCCACCCACCTCCAGCCTAGAGACATGTTTTAAGGCTTTTCTTGAAGGTCAGAAGAGACTGGGAAGATCTCATCTCCAGTGGCAAAATTTCCAAAGGTTAGGGGCCAAGGCAGAAATCCCTTAGCTGATGGGATCCGCAGTAGTCTTCTCCTGCCATAACAAGTGGGCTGGGCCAATCCCACTGAGTGAAGACAGTTCCTCAGATGTGCCAATTTTTGGTAGTGACATAAGGAGAAGTTGAAGGAATGTAGATTCCATTGTCGTACATAGAACTAAGGGAAGAATGCTTGCCTCACTTGTGTACCTTAATTATTCTGGGCTCAAAATGTCTTACAAAATGGCTCTAGGCCTATAAAAGCTTTACATTAGAAAGTTGTCATATGCTGCAATAGCACTCCTGTGAACAGCTGTGTCAATCTAGGTATACAAAAGAGAACATCAAATGGCCATTTGGCAGGGGATGTTGAAATTCTTTTAAGGGACAAACGGATACTCTTGTTTGTGTCTGTATATGGCAGGGGTCTTCAAACTTGGCCCTTTTATGACTTGTGGACTTCAACTCCCAGAACTCCTCAGCCAGGCACCTGGCTGAGGAATTCTGGGAGTTGAAGTCCACAAGTCATAAAAGGACCAAGTTTGAAGACCCCTGATATATGGCATTGGATGGAAAGAGAAAAAAAAATATGACCATCTTGCAATGACAGCTCTCTTTTCACTTCAGAACACTGTTACATGTATTAAAGATGAAAAGGAAACCAGTACCTGGAAAGAAAGACAGAAAGAAGAGGGGGGAAGCCCCATTAGGGTCAGCTGAAGATTATCCAAAATGATTTGAAAGATCTAGCACCAAAAGTACAAACATTATAAAGGAAAAAAACAATGAAAAATATTTGTAAATAATCACTGTAAGTTTGGAAGTTTATAACTCCCAGCCAGGGGTCTCAACTGATGCTCAAACTCCTATAAAGAATATTGTCATTAGTTGTCTAAAGCCAAAATAATTATCAGTTGTGAAAAGTTTCTTTTTTTTTTTTTAAGAGATGCCTATTTTACCAGCTAGCTTACTGAAACAACTTCTAAAGACCTAGGTATAAACTTTCTGGATGGCTGAGGAAAGGACCTAATTGAGAAGGGTGCCACAACTGACAAAAAATTAGTTCTGTACATTATGTAATAGATTTACTTATTCAAATAGTGAGATAGTATAAAGATAAAATCACATAATATAAATGTACACAATATCAGATTTAGCAAAATAATTGGGTTCTCACCTCATGCTAGGCACAGTCTATTTGATCATGGTTTATTGAGTAAACCACAGTTGGGTTTGCACAATAAGCTAGTCTCAACCAAATAAACCATATTACAACAGTATATAAGCCTAGCTATAATGTGGCCTTACCTGTCTTTATGCATTACAAGTGTAGATTTTATTTAGGTTGATTAGATTTTATTTAGATTTTAGATAATTAGATTTTATTTATTTGGCCTAATCCAAATAACAGTTTGCATGACCTTATTTGGTGAAGGGGAAAATGATCCCATCATACCAATTGATAGGACACTGAAGTTAGTAATAATTATTTCATATGAGGGGTCTCCTGCTGAATGTGAGCCAATCCATCTGTCCCCTTACACCAGGGGTGTCAATCTCGCAACGTCACGTGATGTGTCGCGACATATCACGACTTTTTTGCCATTGCCGGCAATTGGGTGGGTGCAGTTTCGCTATGATGCATCCAGCCCGTGGCCAGCAGTTTGACACCCCTGTCTTACACCATCACACACTGCTAGTCACAAACTGGAGTTTTTCCTTGCTTAGTGACCAGAGGCTTTTGTAATAGGCAGCAATAGGGACAGTTCTTGAGCTAAGCCTTTAGCATGCTTATAGTGAGCTGAACTTTGAAGGTAAAACTGATCTCCTGAGTGGATGTTCACAATAACATTGATGCCATACACAATTATGCATCTTCCTTGACATTAGTGTCAAGTCACATGCCTATTCAAGTCCAATGTGATTCTAAAGCTAGATTGACAGATAGCCTAAAAATCACAAACTTTGATTATTTACTGTTTGGTGAGTTCTGTACAAGAAAAAGTGTTCATTAAAACATTCCCCAAACACAGGAACATTGAAAGAAGGTTGCTTAAGGATGGACAAAAATAGCATTTTCTGTAATTGCCTGCCTTCTGTTTGGGCAGCGAGGGTAGCCTGACATTTTGCAACCATTGGAGACAACTTTGAAATGTGATTTGTTTACTGTGTTGACCAAAGTTAATGAGATTACTTGGCCACTCATTTAATTTTGCCAGTGTCTTGGATGCCAGTCTTTTACTGGAATGAGGTAGTACAGCTATAAATGCTGGAATTAAAACTTTCTAAAGCTTGGGCTTTTCCGTGCCATGCTGTCTCTATCCTGTCTCCAGCCTCAAACCCACAATCACTTATTATAAGCTTTTGCAGCTGTCTTTCTTGGGTTCAAACAATGCATTTTGGAGGTATAACCAAAGGTATAACCGGAGAAGGAGGTGACTTAAGATGTTAGATATACCTTAAGCTATAAGGCATTTTGCTTGCTTTCCCCCCTAAATTATTATTGTATACACCCAGACTGCTTTGTAAACCATGATAACCAATTTTAGCTTTATCTAGCATTGTTTGCAGTTATTCAACCGATGGCAAAAAAACAGCAAAGTTATGTGCATGTAGGCTCAAAAGAAACATGTGCATGTAGGCTCAAAAGAAACATGTTGAAAACTGTATTTCTATGGCTGTCTGTAGAAAAAGCAACTGTTCTTTTGAATTGCATTAAGTGTTTAGTATATTGGACATTAGTTATGGAGAGAACTGGGGGTGGGGGGAATGCTGTCCCTGAAAGTCAATTGTTTATTTCTATTCTCTCAGATATTATGCAGCTTTAAACTCTAATTGAGAGCCTTGAATCCTATCCTATCCTATCCTATCCTATCCTCTATTCCATTCTTCTCTTCTATTCTCCCTTTTAAGAATTTGCCTTTCTCCATGATTCCCAAATTTTGGACTTAAAAATCATGCATGAATTGATTGTCCTTTATAGTGCTTAAAGTTGAGACTCCATATTTCATACAAAAACTCAAACATCAAAACTGGATTTGTACTTGACCAGGAAGAATTCCACTGCACTAGAATTTCAAGTGCCTAATTATTGTGAATTTTGAAATCCATGTAACCCAACTGTTCCCGTTTCAGCAGTACTGTTAGCTGCATGCTATGAGATCTTTAGCATAATTTTGCTATTAAAGAGGCTAGTTCTAGGTGATGTTTTATATAGAGTTACTTAGAAGACACTAGCTTTGCGGCAACACACAACAGCAGTGCTTTAGAAAGTATAAGAAATAATGATTCCTTCTCTCTCAGTGGATAATTATTTGCTCCCTGATTTTAGGGAGGAGGAAGAAATATCCTGAAAATGATCTGAATAATAAAAAAAAATGCTGTTCAGACTCTAATGACCATTTTGTGTGGAAGTGTTTCAAAGGAACTTTCAGCCGAAAGAGTTAAAACCATCTGCCCAAAAGCATTGTGTAAAACACACAGAGTGTTGGGGAAATAAGCCAATTATGTGTGCTTCATAAGAGGAGGGAGGGGGGCTGACCTTTGTGTATAATTAGTTCTTTTATTTAAAGCAACAATTTTGAATAGACTGACTAATTAGCTGTCATAACTGGCAAACTGAGGCTTTGGATAGATTCCTTGTGAGATGTGGGGGGATCTTCCTCTTTCCCACATGGATGTACTTTCCTCATTAGGTTTGCTTTCCATCCCATGCACAACAACGAGTTATGCTATTTACTGAACTTTATAGACTCCCTTCTTACATGACATAAAAAGCAGATGGAATAATAAACTGTTGCTTTAATGGGAAGAAACCTTCTTCCCCCTTCCTTGTTCTAAACTACATAAATGGGTGATGTCCTGGGAAACAAAGGGAGTGCAGCTATTTTAGCTGTGTGCTCATCTCTGTTGTTGCTTCTACAAAAGCAGAGGAAAAGGCAGAGAAACCTGGCTGTGCATTTTATTAGTTACCATTCCTGTGTTACTCTTTGGACCAATTAACCTTTGGACTTTCATTAAATAAATTGGGTAGCAAGTTTCCATGTTTTCAAATACAGTCTGTAACCAACACGGTTTAATGGTTCGTTGATGCACTACAAAGATTGTCCTGCCTGCATTTGCCCCATTTTTGAAAGCCTTGGGTCTCTTTAAAGGAAAGGGAAAAGATTTGCAAATTTACCCATCCTTTTAAGGTTACATCATTGATAAACATCAAAATGTTTGCAAGGCTTCAAGACATTCAGTTGTATTAGATTAGCACTAGTGGTTCTTCACCAATAACTGAAAGAAGGACCAGAATTTAAAAGCTTCCAGTTGGTCCTCTTTGGATACTAGCCTTATCCAATACAATAGCAGCCTGTTTAGAAACTCAGCAGGAACCAAAAATAGAGAAATCTCCTCTACTTTTTTTCTGTGAAAGTTTCACTAGATTGCCAGCAATGATGGGAGACGAAGGACAGAAGCATGGAAGGGCCATTATTGCCCAGTATGTTCCTTTTTTCTCAGTGGATATTCTCCAATTGTCAGTGTCTGCAGTTGGTTGAGAACCAGGTTTTAGTAGGAAGCAAGGCAGATCCCACCAATCTGACCATCCCTATGTATCTACTTTATACAGGTAACAATGAAGCCCCGTATTGCTGAAATTGAAAGAAGATTAGGACCTTTGTATTTCCATGCAGAATACTTTCTCCTGCTTCTTGCTCAGGGCACTTTAAATGTTAAAAGCATCTTAATGTAAAAGCCATTTCATGTAGGAATGAGTCTAGTACATCCCACGTATACTTAGATGTAGTAATGACTGCCTTTTGTTGCGTATGGCTGGCAGTTTGCACTCGCATTTCCAACACCAAAGTGCTTTCCCTGTTAAAATTTTATGGCACTAAAAACAGCCCTGGAAAAGAGTTAAGTACTGATTTTACCAACTCTGTATTTTTGGGGTTTTGTTTTTTGGGTTGTTTTTAGTCATCTCACCAAAATGCTAGGACTGTGGAGTTACAATGCCTCCGTGGCCATCTTCTCTCATTATTTCCAGCACAAATCCATGGTGATCAATTTAATTCTGGCAGGGCTGAAATTTGCTCCACACCTCCCTTCCCATATCAACTCGTCGGCTAATTACAGCTTCAACTTTTCTGTGCTTCTATTTGTTCTATATCCAGATTGGTTAGGGTGGCAGGGAGGAAAGCCTTCCAGACCAAAATGTAATTTCAAAAAACTGAACCTGACTGCCACAGGTTGACCCTGCTCGTTATTATCTGAGTGGGAATAGCAGCTTTGAACATCGTATGATGTCTGAAACAGGAGCGTTTTTTCATTAGGAAACCCCCTGCTGAAAACTGACCAAAAGTGAGAGTGTGTGTGTGTTTTTAATCTTGCAAAGATAACTGCGAAAAGATCCTTTTCTACGAATAACTAGAAGAAACAGAAAACGTCCCTCTTTTACCTGTCTCATAAGCCTTTCTGAAGTCTATTGTGCCTCTAAAATAAATGATAAAGAATCCAAATTGTTTTTGTCTGCCCAGTATAGCTGAGACAGGAAACTTGGCTACACCCCTTCCTCAAATTCTTAAAGCTATTCTTTAAATTGTTCAAATTCATAATTGCTTTGTATCTAAGAAAACGGTCTTCTTTATAGATTAATGCCTTTATTACTTTTGAGTGGGAAAAGAAGAATACAAAAAGTAATGCCTTAACTTCAAAGCATTTGCACTTTGTCTAAAAGTCACAATTAAATTAGGATGCCACCCAAAGGGAAAAATCTATTACTACCTTTACTCAAATCTGTGCTATTGTAAATTGTCTGTTGTCCACTATAGGCCTTTATAACCTTTGCCCCCAAAATCTCCATCATCTTTCGCCAATATGGCTGTAGTTGGGAATGGTCCATCTAATGCAGGGGTGGGGAACCTCCTCCTCCTCCTCCTCCCTATCCTCCCCTCCAACATACATTTGCCTTCACATTAGATCAGGGATGGGGAGCAATGGCCCTTTTATGACTTGTGGACTTCAACTCCCAGAATCCCCGAGCCAATGACTTTTAGATGAAGCATGGCTGGCTCAGGAATTCTGGGAGTTGAAGTCCACAAGTCATAAAAGGGCCATCATTCCCCACTCCTGATCTAATGTGAAGGCAGATGTATGTTGGAAGGGAGGACGGGGAGGAGGAAAAGGAGGAGAGGAGGCGAAAGGGATCAAAACCACTTTCCTCTCAATTTCTATATGTCTGCATTTTTTGGATCAGACTACTTCAACCTGAGTTGCATGGGCAAACCCAGAGAGAAGTAAATAAAGAAGCAGGTGACTTACATACTTGCATCTAATGCCAGATCTCATATACAGAAGTCCAAGGTGAAAATTGCAACATTTCTTACACATTTTTCAACATCGCCATTTGTACTAGTCTCCTATGCCTGTGTGGTTTCCAGATATCTGGCTTCAGTTCCAGAATTCCCCAGGTAGCATTGCTTTTGGCAAGGAGTCTGATAGTTCAACCCATAGTTTGGGGGAAATTGCTCTGGTTCTCATATATGTTTCTGTTAAAACCTGCCATTGTCCCTAAGATCTGGAGGTGATGACACTTCTGCATTCCATTATCTGCAGGAGGCAGATTGCTGACATTGATAGCCAGGCTTCCTGAAGAGAAAGCTGGCACAAAATTGGAATTCTCTTCTTCAAGTAACTTGCCAAGAATTTTCCATGGCAACTTCTAATTTTTGCCAATGACCCTCTTCAGATTTAATTATGATGCTGTGTTGATTTTGATTGCTTGTGTTCTAGTCTCAATTAAGTAGGTTTTAATACGAAAGCATGTAAAATGTGAACCTACGGTGCCCAAAACAAAAATTTTCTTCTATGTCTCAGAAAAAGTGGAAATGGAGTTGGAGGATACCTTTCTTACTTCTGAGACCTGGTGAGGCCCTTCTGATTCCTCTTCCTGTCAGTTACTATCTCTCACTATCTTTCTCTTTAATATAACCATGCCAGAAAAAATGCCATTTTATTTTTGGAAGAGAGAATCTTTTTTCTCTTTTCAAGGATCATTGGGGATCATTCTGCCTTAAGAACTCCATCAGCCTCTCAAGACAGAATTTGTAACTTCTATTAGGATATATGTAAGTGGATGCTGAACTGTCATTATGGTAACTATTTTCTCTTTTCCTTTCCAGACCTTGCTAATTATAGGAAGCATTTTTACTACAGGAGCTACTTTTGAAGAAAAAAAAAAGTGGGGGGTCCTTTTACATTAAATTTGTGGCCATTTTAAAATTAGATTTCATTTGAGATTGGAATGAACTACAAAAATGCTGATTTCACAGGAATGGGGGGGAAAATCCTATAAAGGTATTTTCAGATAGGATGGGGGACTCATTTTTACAGGAAAGTAATTCCGTGGTACAAAAATTAAATTAAATACTTTGTCATGCAAGTTTTAACTTTATTTTTCCTTGCCCAGGTAGAAAATTGATCAAAATATGCATTCCTCTAAAGAGGCTATATTTTGAGAAAAGCAATGGATGGCAAATCAACTCAGAAAATCCAATCTAAACTGCAAAATATATGAATCTTTGATCTTAACTAAAAGCTCAAGAAGTGATGAGGCTTTCTTAGAAAGGTGCCATATTTGCCAGGGCAATGCTATTGTTGAAAGAAAAGTCTTCATCAGGGTCCAGTTCCAGTTGGGAATAAACAAAATAGAGACTGCTTTAGAAAGAAGGTTGTAGTTTATTGGAAGAGCTGAACCACAAGACATGAGGCTCTGGAGCAGCTGACCACATGTAGCTGGGAGTGGTGGGTTTTTATACCTTCTTGGGCTTTTGTGTTTGGAGTTCCTGTTCCTGTGGCATGAACTTTGACCTGAGGTTCAGTGTCCCTTTTTGGTATGGGTGAGTTAATCCTATTATGTCCCAAAGGTCATATCCTGCTCAGTGGTGGGATTCAGATATGTGAACAACCGGTTCTCTGTGTGGATACCACTTCCGGAAGTCCGTTCTGGGCCTGGGCAACAAAAAATTAGCTACCGGTTCTACCAAACTGGTGCAAACCGGCTGAATCCCACCACTGATCCTGCTTCTCTGGGGCTGTGGCTGATGGCTTACTTCCTGTGTTGGATTTCTTGGATTAGGGGTTGCTGGTTCTAATTCTATCATTCTGCTATTGTTAGCTGTCAGTTTTGCTGCAGGGGATTTCAAAATATTTTGTCTTGGAATGGGCTTTTGCCTGGTAGTATTTGCTCATGAATGGGGCCTGAGTCCTTCTGAATGGGATTATCAAATCTGCATTTCTACAGACCTGGCCTCTGCTTTTCTGCCTTTTTAATATCCCAAAATATTTCTTTCTCTGGGGTGGGGTGCTGTCCTCCTACACTATAATGGTTAGACTGGACTGGATTGAACAGGGTTCCAATCTGCAGCCAATTTTCTCTTCATCTAACTACCTTAATGAAAGATGGTGAAAGTTGGTATAGAAAGACCCATGTACTTGGGGGCCTGTGTGCATTTCCAAAATATTTTAGAAGATGTGTTTTAAATATGTGAGTAAAGGACCTCTCCACTATTTATTTGCAGCTTGGGTGCTTTTATATTTCTGTGCAGTTGCAAAGGCTTGAAAAATTGCATTTACTTTACAGGGGGAAAGGGGTAAATTTGCATGGAAGCCTAAAAAGGTCAGAGTGCTTTAAGGAAAAACAGGGAGGCTCTGATCCCACCCTCGTACAAGGTCTGAAGCATTTCTTCTGAATTAGCAAAGCATGCACCATCCCACTACACATTGCATGGAGTTGCCTGGAAGAAGGATGGGATAGAAGTGTAGCTCAGAAAGAAAACTCATGCAACAGAGACATGCTAAATATTTTCTTGTTCCCCCTTTAGAGCTTTGGATGTCATTGGAGGAAACAACGATTTCTTACTATAGCAGTTCTAGATCAGTGGCCCCCAATCTTTTGGACACCAGGAAGAGAGGTTTTGTGAAGAGAGGTTTTTCTGCAGACTGGAGGGGGTGTGGTTTCGTGTGCTGTTTGCATCCTATACCGCGGCCCAGTGCGGGTCCATGGACCGGGGGTTGGGGATCCCTGTCCTAGATGATAAAATCTATATATAACTGTGGAGCAGCAATGAAAGGCTTGTCCTTCCATTTTGGATAATCTCACCCTAATCCAGAAATAAAGCTAGTGAATATTTAGGTCTGGGCCAGCTGTGCATAATTGCTAGACTGGCAATTACTGTATGGCACTGATCTAAGTCCCTTGACTTTGGATTCATCTCTGAAGAGGAAGATGGTACTTATCCCTTTATATAGACATTGCTGGTGCCAACAGACAAACTTTGAACTCTCTCACTCCCCTCTTTTATTCATCAATGGATGTTTTTTTTATCTAATCCCAAGCATTCTATCAGCACTTTCTACTTCACAGTTGTTATCAAGTGAACGTTTTAGAGTTGGAAGACACCCAACAGGATGTGTAATTGAAGACCATCCTCTATAGAAAGTAGGCTCTTGTTCTATTAGGCCAACTAAAATAATTCAGTAATCCAGTAAATGCTGCAACGCAAATGGACTCCTGAGTCCTTTCCAAGTAATTTTAATTGAAAATAACTCCTATTGATTTCAGTGGGACTTTTAAACTAATTTATTTGGGATAACACCTAAATATATAAGGACAAAATCATCCATAAGTGGACAAAGACAGTAGGATGAAAGTATAGAATGATGAATTCAGTTGTGGGAAAGTTGGATTTGGCTCCCTATATTACAAAGTTGATGGTCTTGGAGCAAATCAAATGTAATTCGGTCTGATCAGTTTCACAGAGTCAAATGCCAGACTAGAGATAATCTGAGACGGAAAGAAATATAGAAGTGAAATGAATCACTGTGAGAGATTTGGCTTCTGTGATCCATGCTTTCTTATCTTATTTGCATTATTGTTATTATGTTCTATACATGGATTTGTCTTCTAAATGCTTTCAGAAATCAGAGCTAATGCAAAAAACGTTAGCTAGGTCTTATAATATCTATCCTAAACTATGTCCACCAGCTTACAGTTTGTTTCAGAGCCAAAATCAAGTTGCTAATGATTCTTGTTTATAAAATTCCTATATTACTTGCTTGGAAATCCAAAATAGTAGTTCTGTATACTTGAACTGGTTTGGCAATTTGAATCTCACCGGCTCAAGGTTGACTCAGACTTCCATCCTTCTGAGGTCGGTAAAATGAGGACCCAGATTGTTGGGGGCAATAGGCTGACTCTGTCAACCGCTTAGAGAGGGCTGTAAAGCACTGTGAAGCGGTATATAAGTCTAAGTGCTATTGTTACATCTCAAAGCATCTTTTCATGTGACCAACAATAAAATGGAAAGTGCAGCAGTGAAAGTCAGTGTCAATAGAGAATATGAAATTAGATAAAGACTTTTTTCCCCTTTTAGTGATCACAGTGGGGATCGGCAACTCTGTTATTAGGTGAAGTGATCACTAAGAGAAATTGTGCCCACGCTTCAACTTTCATTTGCTTTACAAAACTGCAAAGACCATAAATGTTAGTATTGGTCACAAGGTTACATTTCATCACCACCAAAACTGTTGTATACAAAGTCATGAATTTGTTAGAATACAAATAAAGACATTTCAAAGTCCATTTTCTAGTTCAAGAACTATGTCAGTCATTTAGAGATTAGATGGCTGGGTCCATAAGGTTTTTTAAAAAATCTTAAAATTTCTCTTTGATAATCTTGGAGATAAGAGCAGATTTTTTTTAAGTCGACAGTTGTTTTATTATTGATGCTGCTGTAGTTTATATACATTATACTGATCATTCATTAGGCAGAGAGTTAATTGTGATAAACACAACCGATTTTCAAGAGGGAAACTTGTTATGTCTATCCCAGTATCTGAACATTTTGAATTGCTGACATATGTGGAGTGGCACTCTTGATTGTGTCCATTCTTTTGAGGACAGGATTTCATTTTTAGTTGCTAGTGTGAGTTTGGATTTAGTTCACTTTTTTCTTCCTTCAAGAGATCCCAAAGTAGCTGTCATTAACACTAAAAGTAGTTCTTGTGTCTCTGGCAGATTCAGTTAGGAGTGTTGTTTAAGCCTCCAGGTTTTTATAATGTTGTTTAACCTGTCTCTGTAGTACAAAGACTATTTTGATAAGGGATAGATCAATACCTCCCTGTTTGTCTTGAAGTGTCTTAAGTGCTGTTGTTGTTCTCTTGCAGTTCTGACAAAGCAATTATTACTGTAAGAGTGGTGGGTTTTATGTGTTGAACATTTGCTACCCTCAGGTCATGACGTTGCTTTTAAGGAAAGCAGAAAATGTCACTTGCTATAGCAACATTAAGTAAAGCCACTGTGGTTAAAGATCTGTTAATAATTTTGTGGGAGGGGGGAACATGTGTAGTATCTACTTTAGTCCGAAAGTAATGTGTTTTTACTTGCAAAAGGGTTTTCCATTGAATTTTTGCTTTCTGACTGAAGATGGCTCATTTGTCACTGTTAAAATTCATTTGTTACTTTAAGCCAATTCCTCTAATCTATCAAGACAATTTTGAACTTTATTTACATATGGCAGGAGGTTAGCTATCCCATCCAATTTTGAATTAGTTGGGAATCTGATATGTGTTCTCTTCATTTCTTCATGAAAAATCATTAATAAAAGTAATATGGGGCAAAAGGATCCAGCAATGAACCTTATGACACCCAGTGTGATATCTTTCCCCAATTTGATGAGGTACATTTAATGAATGCAAAGAATATGATTTGCAAACCAGCTGTACATCCCATGTAATTGTCATGCCATAGAGCAAATTTAGTAGATTGTTAATCAGCATGTAATTGGATACTTGGTCAAATGCTCTTCTAAATGCAAGGTATGCTGCTATACAGCATCCCCACATCCTTCCTAAGCTTTTTATGTAGTCACATTGACTTGTTTTTGTGGGAAGAAAAGTCTTCATCCTGGTTCATCCAAGCCGGGAATAAATAAAACAACATGGCGACTGCTTTGGGAAGAAGGTTACAGTTTATTGAAGAGACAGAAAGATGGTTCTTGCAGGAAGGAGGAGAAAATCAAGGAGAAGGGCTGAGCACACGTGGAGTAGGTTTTTATACCCTCTGAAAGCCTTTTGTTTGGAAGTTTCCTGTTCCTGTGGCATGAACTTTGAGGCTATTTCCTGTGTCACGTATTCTGACCTGAGTTTAGGTGTGCCTCTCTGGTATTCTTGATGGTAATGGGTTAGTCCTATTATGTCCCATCTCAGGTGGGGTATGCAGATTTTAGGTCTTTTTGTCTTCTTGATTTCCTAGCTGGCTCCAGCTTTCTGATGGTTACATCTGCATTTGTATAGGGCTGACTCCTGCTTTGGGCAGAGAGACTTGGGGCAGGGTTGGCTTCTGCTTTTAAAATTCCTTTTGGGAAAATATATTTTTCTGCCCTTTTAATATTTCCTTCTCTGAGGGGCTGACTTCCCACATTTTGATACTCTCCTTTCCCCCCTCCTCATCAGAAATACTTGCAGTGGTGCTTTCAGCATCTCATTCTTTAGGAGCTCTTCCCCATTCCTACCATGGTACCCTACTGGTCATTGTTCTAAGTTTTATGAAATCTAAAATATATATTTGACTGTTTCTTCTAATTCCCCTTAATTCCCAAACTCCAGCATTTTATGATCACTTTTTCTCAATGGTTCTATATATCATTAAAATGTTGTTGTTTTCATGTTGGAAGCACTGAGGTGCTTTATCATTTAAATAAATAAGTAAAACATTTCTGCCTCTTATTCTTCCTTAATTAAATCTTCCTTATTAATTGGTGCCAAGTATAAACCAAGTCAAGTGATATTATACAATATATGAAAATAGTGTTATATTGTCATATATATGGGGAGTTCTTGAAGAAAGGGGGGGTGGAAATACATCTATTACTATGCATGCAGTCCATGGAATTATTTATTTTCATGTCTACTTTTTAAAAGGTAAGGTTTAAACAGTAGAAATTTTTAAACAGTAGAAAGTTTTAAATGTCGGAGACTTGTGGTTCACCACACTCTATTAGAATTTTTAGGGGTCCTTTCCTGTGTCAGTTTTTGTCCAAATATTTAAGAATGTTTGGACACTTATTGGATCTTAAGGATGCAACTATGTAGGAGCATGTCTGTTTCAACTGAGAGAAAATGTAACTAAGAATTACAATGTCAAGGCAACTGTCTTGAAAGAAGTCAGTTTTGAAATCTGTTAAGGAAGTTACCCAATCCAAAAATGTGATAAGGTTAGCTAAGCAACATTTGTTCTTGATAAATACTTGCTGGCCTCCAGTGATTACTGCATTATTTTCCAAGGGCTTATAGATGGATCTCTTTAATATCTGCTCTAGACCGACTGTCTTGTAGGATCCTCCCAAAGGTGCTTTTTCACAAGGCAACTGGACTTTCTTGTTTTTCTTTGAAGAGCTGAAGACGTTTCTTGGATGAGAAGTGAAACATCTTCAAAGAAAAACAAGAAAGTCCAGTTGTCTTGTGATAAAGCATCTTTGGGATAACTATGACCTGGATAACTGAGAATCTCCATTGACATCATCATCATCATCATCATCATCATCATCATCATCATCATCATCTCTTCTTCTTCTTCTTCTTCTTCTTCTTCTTCTTCTTCTTCTTCTTCTTCTTCTTCTTCTTCTTCTTCTTCTTCTTCTTCTTCTTCTTCTTCTTCTTCTTCTTCTTCTTCTTCTTCTTCTTCTTCTTCTTCTTCTTCTTCTTCTTCTTCTTCTTCTTCTTCTTCACTGGGCAGATGGCATACTATTTTCACCTTTTCCTTTTGTTCTAAACATACTTTTAAAAAATATTTTCAGAATTGTTCATTCTGAATCTTTCTTGCCTAACACCAGTTGTACTGTGCCAAGCTACATTTCCACAATTTTTCCTTGTGACCTGATTCTTTTTCTATTTCCCATTTACCTTCTTTTTTGTTTTCAGATATTTACTATTTTTTGCATAATCACAATAGTTTATTTTGTCTACATTTTTTCCCTGAAAGGAATTGTTTGCAGTTTTTGTTTTAATATTTCCTTCTTAGAAACTCCCATGCTTTCTTCCAGTAGCTTCTCCTGCCAAAAGATTACACTCAACATTCATTCATTAAAATCTTTTTGTGTTTTTTTTGTTTTTGAAGTCCAAGACTTCAAATCGTGTTTGACTTAACTTTAGGGTTTTGCTAACAGCAATTTTAAAGTGCCTTCCTACCATCTACTTTCCACCTATCCTTTCCACAATCACCAAAATATATGGCTGTGTGGGATTGGAGCATTCAAGATGCTCCTTCCTGCTTCATTGTATGTGTGTGTGTGTGTTTTAAGTATATTGATTTCCTTGGAGATTGATATTGCCATTTCAAGCCCCAGCCTGTCTCGTAAAGCAAAATTCCCTGAACAGTTTTGTTAAGACCTTTCCAAAATGCAGTAATCACATATGAATATGCAACCTTTCAAAGTAACAATTTTTTAAAGTTCAAACCATGGGAACATCAATCTCCTGGAAGATATGAAAGATCAAAAGACAGGTATTCTCAGACAAAAATACATCTGGAATTATGGGAATTTATGCTGGATCATCTGTTTGCAATGTGTAGGCAAAACTAGATAGCATGTATTGCTTCCTCCATGGAAAGTTTGAAGTTCTAGATTCAGTTTAGTACTATTGTGGACCATAAGCTTCATACCCATAGACTAACCAGTTTTCTTGCAAAGGATAATGTATTAACATCATGATGTTTCCTTAGAGATCTTCAAGTTAAGAAGTGTAGGATTGATGCCAAAATGTTAATATTTAGCATTACTGTCTAAATTTCCTTTAAAGTGACAATCAAACGTACTTGAAAAGCCAATTGTGAACCATTTACAGCTGATACTTTGGCTAAGATTTCACTTCCCCCTAAGATGGTCATTCACTTCCCCCAGAGTTCTAATTCTGCCTTGAACATGAAACCAATTGGGCAGCCTCAGATCACTCATTTTCTCTCAAACCTAGAAAAGAGGAAATGGCAAACCATCTCTGAAACAACCTTGTCAAGAAAAATCCAGGGACTTGTCCAGGCAGTCTCCAAGATTCAGACATGATTGAATGGAAAGGGGAAAAAAAGATGAAACTGGAGGAAGAATCATTATGGGATTTTAAACTGATTTGCACAAATTCAGCACACCTCCCATCATGAGCCATGCAAGTACAAAACAAATAATTCCCACTTTGGATATTCACCCAAAAGCATTAAAACAGCATCTGTAGTGTGATCATTAAATGAAAGTTTGAGTCATATGTTTTCTCATTAATTTATTGTCATGGGATTCTCATGGAAGATTCAGACCATGTATAGACTGATGTGCCTCTCAAAGAAAATGCCCATTTACTTTTTCCCTTTTTAAAAGTACAGAAGGAAAACCAGTGATAATTGAGGAGAAATCTAATCAAGTTCCTTCCTTGATTCCCAGCAGCAAGTAGATTTATCTTTTAGAGCTGGCTGCTATGATGCTGAAGAGGTCTTCAAATAAATCTTGAAGAATATGAAGCTACTTACCCCCAAAACCCTTGGACTTAATGGCAAATGAGCACCAGCAATTGAATTTGAGAGGACTGTTTTGAAACCCTTTTAATGCGGCTGTAGAAATTCCATTCGGATCATTGATGGGACTCCGATGAAAGGTTCTGTGGACTTTCAATCTAACATTTCACCTCAGTCACAAATTGACTCAAGGAAGGAAAACCACTGGTTTCATTCTGCTCGAGACAGAATGAAAATTCACAGTTTGGAAGGCTCCAGTGTCTCACTTTAGAAGAGACGAAAAAGATGGTTTCCATCTCCTCAGCTGTCCTTCTGGGCACTCAGCTAGTTCAAACTCTCCTACCTATTAAACTTTTAGACTTATTAGGATTTTATTGATATCTCTTATCTCTTTGCCCAAAAACACACAGACGAAAATCCTGGGAAATAGATTTTCTAAGAAGAAGCTATTGAGTGAATGGAGGATGGGGAAAGGAAAATTTATCTGCATTTCTGTGCCTGCTTCTTGGGAAATAACTTTCCCATTTTGCCTGCCATCACCTAGGTGCTTTTGCAGTACAAGCTTCAATTTACACTCTAAGTAAACCAAAGTCATTGCTGATTTGGCTGTGAACAGGTAACAGAAAAAGCAGCCTAATAAATCTGATTAAAAGCTTAAATTCGTTATAAGAACAGCAAGCAGAGTCATTGGGAGTCATGTGGCATACAAATTTGATTAATAAAGTACATTTGTATGTGTGCAAGAGGGATGCCTTAATGTGTAAGTAAGTTCATTCCTGGTTCATTGTTCACTCTCCTTTGTTAATTATCTCTAAGTAAATCCAGTGATAGACTCTTTCGTCATTTTTTCCCAGTCATTTGAGGTAGAATAGTTTCACCTCCCAACTCTCATGAAAAACCTTAATTAGAAAAAGTAGGTAAATCAGAGAAAAAATAATATTAATTAGAACTGTTGGGTCTCAAGGCAAATTTTATATATTAATTTATTAGATTTATATAGCCAGCACCCATCTTATATAGCGTAGCTTGGAAACTTACAATCATTGCAATATTGTATGTTGGTAATAATGGTAGCTTTAGGAGACATTAGAGAACAGCAGGACAGGAATGAAGTTTTATATTAAAGTTGGTTGTAGGTATGTGTGTTTTGACTTGCATATGTGAGTTCAATTTAACTTTCTGTGTATGTGCATATAATGTATTTCTGCGTCTTTATACCCACATCCACCTGCATACACACTCACAAACATGTCCAGTAGGATCTACCCACAGGAAGGAAAGAGATTGGCAATAATTTCTTGGAATGGAAAGTTGAAAAGACACTGAAGCAGGTGAATTGTCCAGTGGGAGAATAGCCTCCTATCTAGACCAAATGCCTTTTAAGCTATGGCCAGAACATCTTGGTCCAGACAGAATTTTCCTAACAAAGAGAATAGCCATAGAGTCATAGTGTCAGGTCCAGTGATGGATTCAGCCGGTTCGCAGCACTTCGGCACAACCGGTAGCTAATGTTTTGTTGCCCAGGCCCAGAATGGACTTCCGGAAGTGGCATCCACACAGAGAACCGGTTGTTCACATATTTGAAACCCACCACTGGTCAGGTCAGTATGAATAGAGAAGAGGAACTGCTTAAGGGTGCAGTATAGGTGCGCTTGGAGTCCTCCCTATAAATTACTATCAGATCAAGGGCAGTTCATCCTCTTGTGCCATCCTCCATCTTTTAGAGAAGAAAGTTGTCAGGATTTTTTTTTTGAAAAGCCCATGCTTGGTAGAGTTTGTCTGCCAACAGATGTAAGAGTAATTAAAATCTCTCATCATTATGATTTCATGCCTCCTTGACAGATCTGCAATTTGCTTTTGAAAGGCATCATCCACATCCTTTTGGTTGGATGACACCAATAACAGTATTTTAGTTGTTCCTTCACATATTTAACCCTCCCTATAACCACGTTCATCCATTTGGTTTTCTGAGCAAGAACGTTTACATATAATACCATTCCTTCTTCTTTTCTATTGCTTTTACACATGTTTAAATGAATTGTATCCTTCATTTCCAGCCATGGGAGTCATCCTATCAAGTCTCCATTATGCTATTAAATCATATGTCCCTTCCTGTATTAAGAGGTCAATCTAATCTCATTTCCCATACTCTTGAGTATTAGTGTATAAAAAATGAAGGCTGTGAGCTTTGCAAACCAAGATTCTTTCCCATGTTTCACTGAGTGGTTTAAAGAGACCTAATTTCATCAGTGCTCCCAATTTCTACAGTGCAGTAGTTTTTTGTCTTAAGTCCTCATTTCAGGGTTTAAGTTTTGGTTTCCATCCTCTGCAGGTCTTCCTACTCAAGCTTGCTATGCTTTGACCCAGTACATCCCTACCAGTTCTTGTGAGGTGCAATCCATCATCTAGAAGATAACTTAAACCATGGTCTCAGAAACCAAATATATCCCATCAACATCACTTTTTGTAGGGCGTTGCTGACTTGCATTATTCTTTCTCTTTCCAGTTCTCTTCCACTATTTGGAAGGATGGATGAGAATTATTACCTGATCCCAAGGATCTTCAGCATCTTTCTAAAATTTTCAAACTGATAAAACAGTTGTAGCTGTTATTTTGTGGTATTATTGTAATGCAGAGGGTCCTATGTATTAGCAGAAAAGGACAATTCTCCAGGGACTTGGTAAGTCTTGGAAGGACACTTCACAGGCCTATGAGTATGGTTGGCATATATTTGCTTCAATTCTTCACAACAATTAATCATTAACTACTCTCGTTGTTTTCTTACAGGGCAAATTTTCATTCTCTCTGCCCTTTAGGAAATCATTGTCCTATCTTCCGTGTTTTAATTTTTCCTCTCTGCCATTTAGGGAAGCATTGTCCTGTCTTCCATGTTCTATCTTCCATCTCCTTTTCACAAGGAGATGAAAATTGTTTCTGAATTTTAGCACTCCAGAATATATTCTATGTCTGGTCTTTCAACTTGTCACTCTTACCCGCTGGCCTTGCTCCACTGTTTTATAATCTTTCTTATGGAAAGTTGCTTTCACTGTCAGTTTCTGTTGCTGAACTTTCTTTCTTTGAACTAATAAATTCAGCTGAAATGTGGCCATTTGCTACTCCAATACGTTAGCTTTTTCTTGACTACTATGAACTTGGATTTCCATTGTTTTCAATTAAGAAGAAGAATTGCAGGCCATAATTTGCAGACTCTATAAACTAATCAGTCCAATCAGCATACACCAGGATCTAGTATATACAAAGCCTCTCTCTCTCTCTCTATGTACATGTGTGTGTATGTGTGTATATAGATAAAAGTTATCCAGAACAAGGTTTTTGATAAGTAGGAACAGTTGGAATTATTACCAAGTTACAAAATAAGACAGCAATGTTTCACAGGAAGTACTATAAGAATTCCTTTATTTAGTAGTGTAGACAGATTCCTTAATATCTGGAAGTAATAACCCAGTTTTATGATGGGGAAATATGAATGTCCTTGTAACTACAATTAATCATGCTGCCAGCATCAGGTTCTCTGCTCACTTTGCAAACAAAGCCAAAGTTAAACAAAACTGCCTAGAAAGCCTGCTTAGGACACCAATTTCAGCTTGGAGAATTTCCCAGCAATGTCCTCATTTGATATGCCCTCTTTTTTTCTGATTCCTAGGTGTGCCAATGTTATCGGTGCAACCAAAAGGAAAGCAGAAGGGATGCGCCGGCTGCAATCGTAAGATCAAGGACCGCTACCTTCTGAAGGCCTTGGATAAGTACTGGCATGAGGATTGCTTAAAGTGTGCCTGCTGCGACTGCCGCCTGGGAGAGGTTGGATCAACACTTTACACAAAAGCCAATCTCATTCTCTGCCGCAGAGATTACCTGAGGTAAATGTATATATGTGCATATGGTTGAGCTATGATTATCCTACTCATAGCTTCCTTGCTCTGGCTGTATAAAGTAGATTTAGCTCTATGAGTAAGACTTCTGGTTGGAGGTGAGCAAAATGATGCTTGTGTCCAGTGTGGGTTCTTGATCTTCTCAAAGCCAAACTGGAAGGTACATAAATGATTGAAGGTATTTAGTTTAGCTTTTGGCGAGCCACAGAACACCTGCAACAAGGGGCGATGGGGATGGAAAGTACAGATAGGGCCATGGGGAGAAATTATTTGGATATACATCTCATGAATGGACAAAAAGGCCTTTGCACAACTCCTAAACCTTAAAGCTGGCTTAATAAAACACAATTACTCTGTTGACCTAATATGCTGTACCTCTGTCCCTTTGCCATCATCCCCTCCAAATCCACCATATTATGGCTTAAGATGATGGCCTGGTTCAGCAATATGATATGATAACAGCCGGATTTCTACAATACCCTGAACCACAATCTACCTAGCCGCATTTTAACTTAATGCATGTGTTGTGCAGACTTGCCAATATGTAATTAATCTGTCCCTATGTGGGCGAGAGTCAAGTTTTGTTATTTCTTTATAGGAGGTAATCAAAAAGATTTTTCTGCAAAAGAGCAATAGCATCAACTCTTGAAGCAGTCTTCCTGCAATAATTGGGTTTGTTAACAAAATTATTTTCAGTATAATACAAAACTCAACATCTTGAAACAAGATTGAATTATGCACATGTTCTGTGCAGAAATGTCTCTTTTATATAGCAATCAATATATCCCTTTCTTAATTAAACTGTAGCTTGCATTTTCCTAGAAATGCTATCTTCAATGGCTTCCTGAAGCTCTTATTTAAATTAATATTGTGAAATTGGTGAAAATAGCTTTGTTAATACAGCTTCGGAAAAATTCTCCATTTACTGGGACTATTTATATGGGATTTTGGGGGGTGCCAGTAGAACATAGCAATTGCCCCTTCTTTGATTCATTAGTAGAATTTTTATTCCATTTCACTAAAAATAACTCAACTGATTCAGTAAACAAAGATATAAATGTTATACTAAAAAAGTCCATCAAGGTACACCTCAGTGGAAATGCCATAACTCAGCCATGAAATAATATTGAATTTCCTTCTATGTTAGGACAGACAGGATAGAAATGCAAACAATAATGCAAATAATAAGTAAGGAAAACCATGTATAAAATATTCATATCGTTTGATGGTCTAAAGCAAGATTGCATTCCTAAATATATTTACTTAGGAATAAGTCACATTGAACTCAGCAGAACGATAACAGATCAGGGAAAATTTAACAACCTGCTTAGGGTGACAATTTTATATGTGTTTGTTATTTTAATTCATAGAAGAATATATTAGTTTGACCTAGCATCAGACGAGATTTGTAATATTTTCAAAAAAGTTAGAAAGTTGATAAAGGTCTTTTTCCTTTATCTTTTCAAAAAGATCTGTGCACTTCTGATGGCCACATATGCTTTGAAAAGTAGAAGCTCTTTTTCCTATCAGATTTTCCTGCCATGGATCTGCTGACAGTAATGCAGATGGACAGATGGATCTGCTGGCTACCGGTGGAATTTATAATGGAATTCTTTTCAGCCCTGTTGATTAGAATTACGTAAAATTAAATTGTGAAAGCATTAGGGGAACAGAGTAGATTTGCCAGATAATAAAATGACCTTTTAAAATAGCACCATAAAATCCATTTCACCACTACGTCATTGGAAGTGACCTCAGAGTTCATAAAACAATCTTTGCTCAGTGTAGAATCTGCCAAAGCATTTTCAACAGCTGGCTACTCAGACTCTGAAGACATCCAGTGAAGGGGAACATACCCACTTTATGAGGCAACCATCCCCTTGACAGCTTTTGCCCTCAGGAAATTCCTCCTGATATCCAATCCAAATTTACTTCCCTATGTTTCCAATCCATTGGTTCTGGTCTACTTTCTGGGGCATCAAAATGTATGTTTACTCCCTCTTATTTTTGACATCCTTTAGATATTTGAAGATTTCATCATATCTCTTCTTGGTCTTCTTTTCTGCAAACCAGCCCTACTCCGTTTCTTTAATTATTCCTCACAGGACATGACTTCTAGTTTCCTCATCATCTTGGTGGCAGTCCTCTGAACTTATTTTAGTTTATCAATATCCTTTGCAGATGGTACTCATAGTTGTAGCTAGCGTTCCAACAGGCCCTAATAAGTTAGAGTAGAGTAGGCTATTTTGTGCTGTGATCTGAACTCTGTGTCCCACTAATACATTTCAAAGTAGTATTTGCCTCTTTAAGAGCTACATCATACATGTTCATCCACTATGTAACAAGCAGTCACACACAAGGCAAGGAGAGAGCTAGCATGATGGAATGTGCACACACTGTAGAAACAAGGACTTGTCTGAGAGCTAAATAAATAGAAACGTCACTCCACAATAGAACCTGGGTTCAGAGATGGAAGCATACAGTTGTCTAGTCACCAAGAAGTTGGTTAGCCAGTCAGGGTTGAAGAGCCAAGGTTGAGCATACAAGCAGAAAGCAAAGACGCAGGAATATGAATCTAAGGTTGATGCAGTTATTCCCAATAAGTGGAGAACTTTTGGTGTCTGCTTGGCTCTCCAGGTTTCTCAGTATGTCCTTGGACTCCATCTTCTTCCAGGGTGGTCAGATCCCTGATAAGCTGACGCCTCCCTCACCCTCCCTCACCTGCTCGGACTGATAGCTAGCTGAACAGTCCCAGGTGATTGTGTATGGAATCTGGAGGATGACAATCTGCTAAATTATGCCCTCACCCTCTGAGCCCCTTAATAGGTGCCAGCCTTACAAGGTAGTCCAGACAGAAAGGAACAAAATTAGACTTCATTGTACATTAAACAGAATCTTACAAGTCTGAAAGTACATTTGTTCCCTGTCACTTTACAATGCAAGAAACTAGGGAAGATCCCTTCTGAGATATTTGCCTTGCCCAAATTACTGTTACAAGCTAAGCTGCCTGTTACCTGACTGTTGCCCTGATGGTGGCTCTTCCCACTTTCTTCCACTATCATTCCTACATTCAGGTGATAATTAGCACTTTGAATTGAGCCCTGAAGCTTACTGATAACTAATGTGGCGATTATAATTTTGTTGTTATTGTCCAATAGCAGATCTGATCTACTATCAGAAGTTTACCTGCCACATTTTGTATCATCTGCATGACCTGCATCAATGACAAATCCATGCTGTCTCTTAATGATGATATCAAATACTGATACAGAGGTTTATTAGGATCAAGAGGAGCACACTTGCTGCATCGTTGCCCTGCTGAAATTTGTCTACCAGAATCTATTTCCTAAGATGAGAAGTGGGGGGAGACTGGACAAAAGTTGTCAACTGCAGCCAGAAAGAGAGCACATCATTGCCTCTTTCAAGGCAGATGGATTAAACATTTTATCCCACCCATCCTTCATTAGAAAGGTCTGGACCATTCTGAATAGGGACAACCAATGAGACACAATAAATGTGGCAAGGAATTGAAACTACGCTGCTCATGTATGTTTGAAGAGGTTCTGTTACAAATGGTCAGTCATGTCCACTTTTAGTTTTCCACTTAATATCTTTTGATTCCTCAAGTAGGATACCAGGTTAATTAATTAGATTATAGCCCTTCTGGAGTGATCTGTGATCCTCAGTTTGATCAGAAAGTAATCTGACCATGCCAAAGGAAAACCAGTTCAGCTATGTACCTGCTTATCTGTGTTGGGGCTATCTGATTTGTACAAACCCATGGTTGCCATGGAGGCCATGAATTTATTAACTACAGTGGACCCTCCTCCAGAACATAGAGATGAAAGTCACATAAAACCAGAAGCTATGGAAACTCAAGTATCAGCATTGAAATGACCCAGGGGTTCAGGATCAGCTAGGCAGATAGTAAATTAACAGCCACCCTAGCTGGTGTCTGTGGTTTACAGAATGTGCATTATTCCTCTTAACATTTAAAGCAATGACAAGTGGTCCAGAAGCAGTGTCTGGTATTCCAGTACACTATCTCAACCTCTGCCTTCCATGTCAGGTCTTTGGTATTAATGGCAGCCATCATACTTCATCATTTTGCAGTCATCCATGGTGCCTACTGCCAAGTTTATCACCTTCTAAGGATAGAGGTTCTTCTGCCTCAGCTTTCCAGCTAATCTGGAGTTCCTTTCTGTGTGATGTTCTCTAGTTCTGCCAGCCCAAAGCTTCCCTAACCTCACTCCCCCACTCAACCTTCTCAAGCCATTCTCTGATTAGTATCCTTCACAGTTACATGAAATGCTCACTATCACTTTTCTCAGGCTTCTAACTTTCACCCACATATTCTTCTCCACCGTAGCCACTTAAAAATGCTGTATCCCAAAGTAAAATTCTGCACTAACACAACTCACAGCTAACACAGTAATTACCTAAACCAACATCTAAATCAAATCCTGATTTAAACAACAAATCTGTCAGAGAGAGAGAGAGAGAGAATAGAGGAGAGAGGAAGAAAGAGAGAAAGAGAGAAGGATTACCTTGGAATGACTTGAGAGTGACAAAGGCATGCTGGTTCTTGCTAATTATTGCATTCCTGTTTAGGTGCTCACAAACGTGCCGCTTGAGGGACTTCCTGCTTAGTGTTTAATTATTTATTTATTAAATTTATACCCTGGATCTTTGGTCACCCATATAACAAACATATCAGCAAGAAGGTTTAAATTATCAGGGTACGAAACTAAAGCTAATAAATAAAAAGAGAAAAGAACAACAACAGGAAAAACATAGAAAAGTAAACATTATCCATATTATGCTGCATAAATACAACTGAGTTAAATAAAATCTAGTAGAAGGAAACGTATCTTTTGAAAGTGTTTCAAACTAGCAGCTTGCTGCAAAGGGCTGCTGCTGTAACAAGTCAGCTGAGAGTAGGGCAACTAGAGAAGCACGCTGGAAATTGACATAATGCACACACTATCTATGATGAAAGACATTCTTAAAATTAACTTCTGAGTCTATTGTTCATAAATATTCTTAAGAACAGTATATCCAAAAACATTTTGCTCTATTTTGTGTTAAGAGGTCAAATAGATATTCTTTTCCTTTAATTATAATCTTTATTTTCTTCTGGCTCCCTCTACTGTTCAATTTTCAAAATCCCATCCTATCATCCCCCCCCCCCCCCCCCAATTCAAAACATTAGCTATTTCCCACAGGAAGGATTCTTTCAATTAATTTCAAAATCCCATTTCAAGCCGATCTAAACCTTTAATCCATTTCTAACTTCTCAAAAACAACATTCTAATCACCCTTTTGCTGTTTATTCCCAAAAACTGCTAAATCCTTACACTTGTACTTGAAAACTTATTTTGTTCAGGATTGAAGAAAACTTTCCCAATGAAAGCCTCAAACTTTGCATTCTTAATATTTGAAAAATTAGCAAAAAGATAATTCCAGAAGTGATTAAGAAATTACGCTTGGCTGATAAGTACAAAAAATGGAAAGAGGGACACATAACTAAGGCTGATTATCAGCAGACAGCCAGAACATGCAACGATGAAGTCAGGAAAGCAAAGGCTCAGAATGAATGAAGACCTGCAATAGAAATCAAGGACAATAAAAAAGTTTCTTTCAACATATTAATAACAAGAAAAAAGTCAAGGAAACTGTAGGTCCACTAAAGAGAGAAGATGGCAAGGAAGTAACAGGCAGTAGGGAGAAAGCAGAGCTGCTTAACTCATTCTTTGCATCAGTCTTCACACAAAACTAAATTATAGCCCAACATACCAAAAAAACTACTGCAAAAGACAAACTAGAAACAAAAATTAAAATAAGCAAGAAAATGGTAAGAGAACACCTATCCGACTTTGATGAATATAAATCACCGGGACACGACAGATTACATCCCAGAGTTCTGAAGGAGCGGGCAGATGTTATCTCAGAACCATTGTACCACATCTTTCAAAAATCCTGGAGCACCGGGGAAGTACCTGAGGATTAGAAAAGGGCTGATGTGGTTCCCATCTTCAAGAAAGGGGGGGGGGAACAGACCCAGGAAACTACAGACCAATCAGTCTAACATCAATACCTGGGAAGATCTTGGAAAAGATAATCAAAAAACATCCGTGAACAACCAGAAGCAAACAAAGTTATAACCAGTAGCCAGCACAGGTTTGTCAAAAACGGATTATGCCAAACCAATCTTATTTCATTCTTTGATAAAGTGACCAAATTAGTAGATCAGCAAAACACTGTGGACATAGTATACTTAGACTTCAGTAAGGCATTTGACAAAGTAGACCACAACCTGCTGCTTAGTAAGCTAGAAAAAGGTGGGATAGACAACAACACCATCAGATGGATCTGTAGCTGGCTGACAAACCGTACTCAGTGAGTAGTCCTCAATGGTACTACATCCACATGGAGAAAAGTAAGCAGTGGGGTACCACAAGGTTCTGTCTTAGGCCCAGTACTCTTCAATATCTTCATTAATGACTTAATTGAGGGAACAGAAGAGGAACTCATCAAATTTGCAGATGACACCAAACTGGCAGGAATAGCCAACACCCCAGAAGACAAGCTCAGGATCCAAAAAGATCTTGACAAACTTGAACAATGGGCCCTATCCAACAATATGCGTTTTAATGTGGAGAAAAGCAAAGTTTTACATTTAGGCAGGAAAAATCAAAGGTTTAAGTACAGATTAGGTTGCTTCTCTCCTTGATTAGTTTCCATCCATTGTTTCTTGTCCTGCCCTCTGGTGCTTTGGAAAATAAGTGGGCCCCCTCTTCTTTGCAGTAGCCCTTCAAATTCTGGAATACTGCTACCATGTCACCCCTAGACCTTCTTTTCTCTAGACTAGCCAAACCCAAATCCTGCAACCGTTCTTCATATGTTTTAATCTCCAGGCCTTTAATCATCTTAGTTGCTCTTCTCTGCCCTTTTTATCACTTTTTTCTCTTGATTTCCAGTTGTTCCACTCACCAGCCAACTTCAAAAACTCTGATTCCTGGAGCCTACACATGAGTTGCAGTTGTCCAGAGTATATGTAGGCAATCCCATGATCTCTCCTTGCTCCAGAGATAATTCACTGGCCAGGATCTGTCTTCTGGTTGCCAATTTTGGTCACAATGCCATCCCCACTCCTTCAGAGATTTCTAATTTACCATGTCCTCACCAGAAGTCAAAATCACCGTCTTTTTGGATGGTGCACAAGCATGCCACCCTCTTATTGGCAGTTTTTCAGCCTGGGGTCCTGGGAGAAGGCAAGTGTTCTAGATTATAGAAACAGCATGTTCCTTTGTTTCATTATCTGGTCATTCTTTCCTTGTAATATTGGCTTTACCAATTCAACTGTCAATGTAGGCTGTTGATAGTTTTGTCTGTTTCCAGGATAAGATCGTTATCATTTTTCAAGGCAGCAGAGCTTTGTCATATTAAAACTGTTTTTCATTTCATTTTAAACATAATATCAAAAAATTCCTCGAGACTTATCTTCTATATCACAGCATGGAAGAGAAACACATTGCCACCACTTCTGATCCCTCTGCTTGGATTGGAAGAAGAAAACAAACCCCATCCTTCCAGTATCCACTTTTTCTCAAGAGACGTACATCCCCACTTCCTTGTCTACTGCTTGATCTTTTAGATGTCAGTTTTATGCACCCCGGGCCTGACTTCTTCCACAGAAATGTCACGGATTGCACTGTTTCATTAGATCCATGTGCAAAGCAAAGTATTTCTTCAAAGTGTCACACAGCCGGCTTAAATTATGCTGGTTCTCAGCTCTGCATATTACAAAGGAGTGGAAAGGAAGAGCAAACCTTCCTTGATACTTTCTTTATGAGAAGGATACCCCAAGACACCCTTGGGTGAGATATGTAAGCTCTGACTCCATTGTTGCCCAGAATATTCACAGTTCCTTTCCCTTCTTTGGTGCATCATTTGTGAAGCGTTTTAGCTATTAAATTGAATTATGGTTAGTTGATTATTAGCTATGGTTGCATAATCCAGCAAAGTTTGTCACAGTCGAGACTCTCTGACATCAAACGTTAATCACAACCTAGTCCCATTTCACTAGTCACAAGAAACATTTTCTGGACTCTGTCTAGTGCCTTTATGAATGTTATGAATAATTTTTTTGCTATTTCTTATAGGGGCCATAAAAAAAATCAGCCTTTCAAGTCTACTAGATTAGCACAGATTGGCACAGGCATTTTCCCCAAATAAATACTTTTGAAATGGTTCATGAGCTTAACCACGTATACATGGTTCATGAATGCCACCAATTATTTTTTTTTGTTCAAGCATTTAAGATGCTTTTTCAAAAGTAAAATATATTCTCCCACCCGTTCATCCTGCCTCCCACACATCAGAACAGATTTTTTGGCCACTTCACCTTGACTTTATGTTTCATATTCCTTGTTTGGAGGGCTGATGGCTATGACAGGGAGTCAAGAAAAACAGAGGAAATGCTCTGCATTTTGAAGGGGGCAGATGTGTTCTACATTTGTTGTTTCGGAGCTCCATGAATCCTCCCCTTACAATAGGAAGTGGCCACTATAAACTCCAGCAGTGGCCGGCAAAAGATATTTCTTTAATAATACAGAACATGATATTGTTAAATAGATGATAACTATTCAATGTTTTAAAATAATTAAAAGTAAATTAAACTTAATTTTTCTTTTCATCCCACTCAGGGATTCTCAAGGAGGATAAAAAAGGCAAGGTCACGGCAACTACTCAATTGATGACCCACTTCCTTTTGATGTGCATCACACATGGTTTGAGCAAACAGTTGTAGCCACTATCCTGACTTTTTTGCCCTCCCATGATGCCCCTCAGTGGTGGGATTCAGCCAGTTCACAGCAGTTCAGCGGAACCGGTAGCTAATTTTTTGTTGCCCAGGCCCAGAATGGACTTCCGGAAGTGGCATCCACACAGAGAACCGGTTGTTCACATATTTGAATCCCACCACTGATGCCCTTGCCCCCAATTTTATTGGAATGGGCTGTTTCCTGTAGCACTCAAAGCTCCTGTGCACTCCTGCTTTAATGTTTTACTGTCATGTTACTGGAGCCTCATTTTATTTTCCCCGCTCAGTATGGGAATGGAAGACTTCCCTATGAAATTTGAGTCTGTTTTCTCAAACTATAAAAGATTCACATAAGCAAGCATATATATTAACTGTTTTTAAGTTATGATCTGTTACGGTAGCATAAAACTATCATTGATGCGAAGACTGCAAATGTGGCTTTAACGTTTACAAAACACCAAGCAGCTTGAGACAGGATTTTGTGAATCGGATGGTTATGAGGGTGGTGGTGTCATTGGTATTCAGGGATGCTAACTTTCAGTGCACTAAGAAAATATTTGATATGGCAATTGTTGGTGCTGATGAAAACACTTGTTGTATACTATATTTATGATGAGGTTGAGCAAGATTTAATAAAGGTGCAAGATAATCAATGTAGCCAAGACAGAAATAGTGGAAATCCCCCTCTTAAATGTATGTGCCACCTCAGAGTCTTTTGTGGCAGTTAGGAATCCCTCAGGAATTTTCTACCTGTAGTTACCCGCAGTATTTCTTTCTAAATCTGCAGTTTGTCACAAGTGGGACAGATAACTTGAGGTTTTCAGGTGGGATCCTCCCAGCTTCTCTTTCCAAGGAAGTCCAGTTGCCCTTTTTGGAAAAAGCACCTTTGGGACGGCCTCTTTTTTCTGGCATCCCTGGGAAATTGCTTTTCTCCTTTTCTGTTTTAAGCTGATGAGTTTGTTTAGATTATTATGTGTTAAATTCATATCCCCTCTTTTATTGAGGAACTCAAGTCAATAGACATGTTTTATTTTCCCTTCACAATAGTCTTATGAGGTAGGTTGGGTTGAGAGAGAGTGACTGGCTCAAAATTATCTAGGGAGCTTCTAGGGCTGCAGATGGGCTGGAACCTTGCTGTTCCTGTTCTTAAACCTATATACTTACACCGCACAGGTATTCAGTGAAGATATTGATTTCAGATATGATTTCATGTGGTCATTTCCCTTCCACCTGACAGGGCCAACGTGCTTCACGTCAAGGTGTAGCTCCCCAACTGATTGACTGGTCAAGTTATTTTGATTCCTAGTGACTGCCTAGATAGCTTCCCAATAGTTTTTCCTAAATCCTCTCTTGATAGAAAAAAAATGCTCTTTGGTGCCAAGCGGCATGATTTATATCTTCTGAAGTAGCATGATACTCTCAAGGTTTGTTGCACTTACAACCCAGCAGCTTACAAAAGGTCACTTTTGGACAATGCTAGATAAGTCAATTGCTATGCATTAGCATTCATTTTCATAGATTCTGTGTTTCATGGGGAGAGCAACTGCAGTTATTCGCCAGATGCCATGAGGAAAACATGTCATTGCCCAAGCACCATGGCTGTATCATGGTTCAGCTAAATAACCCCTATTCTATCTAGCCTACCCTGAATAGTTGCCTAGTTTCTTCTTTCTTCATCTGACCTTAATAGTTCTGTCAACATTCTATTTCAATTTGTAGGGAGATTCACATCCCCTACGGGTGAAAAGTATTTACAGTAGCCCCTACGTCCACTTTGATTGCTTTCTGTTCAAAGTAAGACCTTGATTCTTGAAGTGTATCATTTCAATCTGCAAAGGAAGTACGTTCAGTAATAGCTCTTCTTTCAGCTACCATTTCTAAGGAAGCTTGGTGAATGAAATTAAACGGTCATCAACCACGGCTCTATATGTCGACTCTACCTCATCAAAAGTAGGTGCCAACATTTGTAAAACTTGAGCTAATCTGTCAGAGTGATTAATCAAGTGACTGTAGTGTCTGGGTTCAGGTACAGCTGAGAGATTCCTTTAGGACAGATGATGGGGAGGGGAGGAATTCACGAAATAATTAATGTTTATGTAACTGCTGCAGAAAAGAGCAGTAGGCAAGTGCATGGAACTTCTAAAGAGAAAGAATCAATTTTAAGATAAAAACACATTAATGTCCATGGAAATGGCAGTGAAATTAACATTTCCCAAACAAACTGCCAGTATGACCATTTTTACAGTGTTTTAAGTTACACCTACACATACACGTTTTAAATTTAAGCACACAAAAAAAAATGCAGAATATGAACATGCCAGGCAACTTGTGACTGCAGAACTTTGCAGTGGCAAATGCATTGCTGTATAATGTGCAAAAGAGTTGTTACTTTTTCTTATTCCATTAGCCTTATGATCTCCTATGTAGATCATTTGTGGCTTTAAGCAGGGACAATTCTGCTACTTCTACCACTCCCTTCAAATCCCTCATGTCCACATGATGAGGAATGTTTTCTGAACAAATGTCCTGACCTATAGTGGCTTCTTTCAGCAGCGGTCAGGAGCGTGGGGCTCACAAGTGCCAAAGTGCTGTAATACACCCAGGAATTACCTACAATATACTCCTGAATAATAGCCAAGGCACCTGAGACATTGTTCAGGATTTCATAGGCTGGGAATGGGGAAGGAATGAATAGTCCATTAAGACAGGACTTTTGGAAAAGGTTATTCAGTCCTAAGAAAGAGGAGAGCACGAGGAAGAAGTTCAAAAAACCCTGCCTTGATTTATATAGTATAAAATGGAGCAGAGAGAAACTCTGCCAGGCTTTCAATATTTGGCTATTCTATCCTACAACAATAAAGGGCATTCCTGTTTTTTTTTTTTTTACCTCAAAAAGCTTATGTTGTGAAAAGCTGCACACCTTACATACTATCTATTAAATAGACAGAAAGCAGGGTTAGTCCAGAAACTTATCAGAATTAGGACCATGGCTGTGTTCCTGCCTCAAACCATGTTTGCAAATAATGAGACTGAATAATGTGTAAATAGGTTTAACATTTTTCAAGTTTGGACTGATGTTCACATTTGAAATCTACAACGTCCATGTGTCTCTTGGCTAAGAATCATTTTAGCTATAATAGTACCTTTCATTGTTCTCCCCTTGGCAAACCTTCTCCATCATCCAGACTCTTGTAAAATTTTCAGTCTACTGTATGTCAATTAATATTTATTGGTCCAGTCATCCAAAAATGATTGCAAAATATCTCTTTCCTTTTGCCTTGCTCACAGCTGTCCTCAGGCTATACACATTCTGATTTGAAAAGTGCTGCCTTAATCCATAATGCGGGCCATGATGGCAGAGAAAGATGAGTATTGTAAAATAACACACCTGGAAAGAAGCACCAAGCAGGAGCTTTTATATGTGTGTGTGTGTGTGTAATTTATTAATACTTCTCAGGTTCCATAACTCTCACAATACATAGTAATAATAAAAAATAACAATTATGCCTAATCATTTCAAAATTCACATTTTTTTTATTTTATACTGATGATATAACACAGTATAACATTTTCTTATATGCACGGCACTGCTTTTGTAGTGAAGATTAAGATAACATTTTAAAGAAAAACACAGACTTAGGACACAGCTTGATCACATTTGGAATTGGATGAAAGTAAGGACACAAGTTGATCAGAATGAGTGTGGCAAGAATAAGGGATCAAACATTTAACTATCAGTAATTAACTGCATACAGGAAGTATACTGTTCTGGGTTACTTATTGATAGAGAAAAAGCCTAAATCAGTAATGAAGCATGAAACCAGTTCCTTCTCACCATATCACCACCATTTTCACATTTTGCACATAAACTGGAGGTACGACTAGTTGAAGTCCTTAGATCTGCAAAAGAAGCAAAGTTGAACCAAATGCCAGAGTTTGGGAAGCAGAAGTTTGAAGCAGAGAGTCCGTTGCCAGAATCAGCCCCTAAGATCAAATATATTTCCACAAATCATCTTTACATCTCTTGTGGGCACAAAGGGACTCAAGATTGATGACAGATTTGACCCCCCCCCTCAGGCTCAGCCTGGTCATCTCCTACACTGATATTGCCTTTCCTCTGTTATGTTTCAAGGACTTGATAAGATCTTGAGGGCCTATGTTTTTTGAATACTTTCTAGAATACCATATAATTTAATCTCATATAATTTAATCTGAAGTTGCAGCTAAGACTACTTCTAAAATCTGGACGGAATAAATATATTCTCCTACCCAGCCATCTACTTTAGGGGTTTCTGACATTATCAATAGTACTAGAATCGTATGATATAAGCAAGGCTTGGATCAAATGTAGCTTTGCCATGTCAAAATTGCAGTGACATAACAGCAGTAAGATAGGAGCTTTAGCAGAATGCTGCTGGCATTGTCTGATGTCCACCCCAACGCTTCCTTCCTATTTTATCTTGACTCTTTTTGAACAGGCTGAGCAGAAATCAAGGGTTATTCTGTTGTGCCCAAGTGTAATAGGGCACATTGGTTTTTGCATAATATTTTGGATAGAAAAGTTGTAGTACATTGTCTACAAAGCAACGATCCTCCTAAAATATGATACCTTAACTGAGGTTAACTATTCAGAGAATTTCTAAGATCTGAAGGCAAAAATAGATTGCACTTGGCTTCTTAGTTGACTTTTTTATTATTTCCTAAAGCCTTCTGTTTAAGTGAAAAGCTTGTGTGGATTATAATCTTTCAGTCATTTGATGTTTTCACCTGCCTCTGGCATTTTCATATTGGCTGTTTTGCTACAGATAATTTTGAAACCCTCCAAAGAGACCTCCGCTCAGTTCGTGTGCTTTTGCACAGCATCTGCAAAACTCAAGTTGTATTTTAATGTTAGTTGGAGGAGTCGCATCCCAGGTGTCTGGAATCTGGCACCAAAAATATTGTGGCGAGAAAAGCAAAATTATTGGATTGAAATGAAACATACATATTTTATACAAATTTATTTAATCCCTCTTGGAAATGTGTATATTCTTCAGTTATTCAAAAGAAACAGAAATAAAACCCTGGAGTGCAGAGGGAAGATCATGCCCAGAATAATGTTTTCTTCCATATTCCATAATTAGATGCAAAATATGATCCCCATTCATCCAAAACTCTATTGTCTTGAAATATTAAGGCATTTATATAAAATTATTAATACATTTCTTTCATTTTGCATTTTGGTCACCTCCCATTCTACCCTTAAAGAAAGGATATGAATGTATCCAGGATTGTTTACTGTGTCCAAGTATCGTGCCTGGAACACACAAAAGAAGGAAGAAATTTTAACATTATTCCTATATTAAATATATTAAGATGTCCCTGCAGTGAAACTAGATGAATCTCTCATTTCAAGAGTTTTGATTTTGTTTGTTTTGGTTGAGGGAATTTCTGCATACACTTTTAAAACTATTTCAAAAATATGCTCCTCCTATTTGCATTTTGAAGCAAATAACTTTACATTATATGGACAGCGCATGTATAATCCTGTACTTTTTCTTCATTTCATGATAAGGTGTGCCAGGTTTCAATTGATTGGGTGTTTAGGCCATATTCCCACTATATGTTTAACTGGATCAGTAGAGGAGGAGGGGGTAGGTGGGAGACCAGGCGTTAGAGTGTTATATTTATTTTTAAAAAGGATAAAGTCTCCCTTGAGTTAAGATTGGCTCCTGGTAAGTATATGGAAATGTGTGTGTGTGTGTGTGTGTGTATGCAGTGGTGGGATTCAAATATGTGAACAACCGGTTCTCTGTGTGGATGCCACTTCCAGAAGTCCATTCTGGGCCTGGGCAACAAAAAATTAGCTACCGGTTCTGCCGAACTGGTGCAAACTGGCTGAATCCCACCACTGTGTATATGTGTGTGTATGTATGTATGTAGGTAGGTAGGTAGGTAGGTAGGTAGATTAGATAGATTAGATAGATAGATTAGATAGATAGATAGATAGATAGATAGATAGATAGATAGATAGATAGATAGATAGATAGATAGATAGATAGATAGATAGATAGATAGATAGATAGATAGATAGATAGATAGATAGATAGATAGATAGATAGATAGATAGATAGATAGATAGATAACTGTATGGTAGTAGAATGCATTTCCTTCTTTTGGGGTGCTATTTTTTAAACTTCCCAATCCAGCCTTTAGCTCTGGCATTTTCTAATGGGCCCTATCCAAATATCTATGAAGTCCAACTCTGCTTAGCTTTTTTGGGATTAGCTGGGAATTGGTTGGGAGCTGTTATATGGTTGGGAACATTAAAAAGGATTCACTTGACCCATCAATTATCCCTCAGGTTTAGATTCAGCTCATAAACAGACTCAACACCTGCATGGAATTAAATTAATTCCACCCATGACTGGAAAGAGACAATTTGGGAAACAAATACGGATACCTGTCAGCCATTCAAGGTAGGCCATCCAGGAAACAGATTCTGCAAGAATGACTGGAACTCTATTTTTTTTTTAATATTGGCAATTGCAACACGATCTTGAAAGCCTGCCAGCATTTTTCTTCCTTCCCTCTTATACCAAAGGGAGTTAAGGCAAAGCCAAGTAAAGCTTCTTTCTAATGTTCCCTTTTGTGCTGGACTTAAATCATGTTGTGCTAACTGTTGCCTCATTCTTTTTCCAAGGTCGTTTCTGCAGTTCTCTACCATAATCTCCCTTTCCTGCTCTCTGGGAGGGCTGAAACTGCCAATTGCAAGAGCTTCAGGTTCTACCACATAGACCAAGGTCTGGAAGAATCTCGGTGCAGGACTAGTCCTACATCGAGGCACATAAGGAAAAGGGAGGGGGATATGAAAATACTGAGTTGTTTAGAATTTCTGGTTGTATTATTACAGAACGAGCACCGTGTCTTTAATTTTCTGACATAACTGAATTAAACCTATAACAGAAAGATGACAGTAATGCCTTTATTACAAATATATACTTTGGATGGTTTCAAATATTTTGCAAAAATCATATAGCATATAGATGTTCCACAAAGAGCTCTCCCTGCTTTGTGGAACATCTTGCCCTCAGATTTGAGAAAAATCCCCAATCTCTTGGCCTTCCACAAATGGATCAAAACCTAGCCGTGTAGCCTTACAGAGCAGGCACAGGTGCCCACACAGCCATGCAGCTGGCTGGCCCTATGAGAACACCTCCCTGCCTCAATTAACAACTCCTAGTCTCCCCATCTTAGAACTCTCCACTTTTTGTAATTTTATAATGTTTTACATTTTTTTTTTAAAAAAATTAAATCTTAAATTATTCATTTTTAAAATATGTTATTATATTGATCAAATTGTACACTGCCCAGAGTCCCTCTATGAGAGAGATGGGCAGTTAAGAAGTTTGATATGTAAATAAAATGACAAATAAATAAATGTAGACTAAACACATGCTGCAGTAGATCCAAATGGATCGAGTACTAATTGAAAGGTGGATATAAATTCCCTATAGTGCCATTCACTGGTATTACTAGAAGGCTGAGAAGACATAAGAGTATAACAGAATAACAAAGTTGGAGGGACCTTGGAGATCTTCTAGTACACCCCCCTGCTCAAGCAGGAGTCCCTATACCATTTCAGACAAATGGTTCTCCAATCTGTTTTTAAAAGCCTCCTGTGATGCAGCACATCTTCTGAAGGCAATCTGTTCCATTGGTTGATTGTTCTCACTATCAGAAAATTTCTCCTTATCTCTAGGTTGAATCTCTCCTTGATTAGTTTCTTGTCTGGCCTTCTAGTGCTTTGGAAAGTAGGTTGACCCCCCTCCCCCCTTCTTTGTAGCAACCCCTCAAATTTTGGAACACTGTTATCATGTCATCCCTAGTCCTTCTTTTCACTAGACTAGCCATGCCCAGTTCTTGCAACCATTCTTTGTATGTTTTAGCCTCTGGGCCCTTGATCAGCTTTGTTGCTCTTCTCTGCACTTTTTCCAGAGTCTCAACATATTTTTTATATTGTGGTGACCAAAACTGGATGCAATATTCCAGGTGTGGTCTTACTAAGGTTTTATAAAGCGGTACTAACACTTCATATGATCTTCTATCTACATTTCTATCCCTCTGTTAATGCAGGCAAGGATCCCTCTATAAGGATCCACAGATTCTGGTAAAGAGACTATAAAATGTGTACAACAAAAGGAGATACAGGAATTGTGATTACCTTCTGACTGACATTCAGTCTCATACAGCACCCTCATTTTGATCTTATGGAACATTGCAAGCTGAGAGACCAAGATAGAATTCAGTGTTCATCCATTTTAGAACAATGTTTGGATGCTAGATGAAATGGCTATTATTTTCTTTCCCCAAGCAACAGTTTTAAGTTTGGGAAGGGGCTAACCAAACAGGCTCCTTGTAATGTTTATCTTCAAATTTCAAGTTTTGAGTATCAAATTAAAGATACTTACATTGGCAGGATTATGTCTTTTGCTGATTCTGAGTGAAGATTTTAATGCCAGGGAAGGACCAAATAATAAATGCTAAGTATACCTTCAAGATAATTTTTTTTGTTTTTTTTTAATAATCTATCAGTCAAATGGTATGAAATAAAGCTATACACATGTTCATTTGGTGCAAACAGTTAGCAATGTAGTAGGTTTTTTTTTTTTGTTTAATGGCTGATAGATGGGATTGGATGGGAGCTAAGGTAAGCAATATTGACTGCACGTAAACCTCCCGTAGTGTGTTAAATTTGCAAGTGAGTTTCATAACTGAGAGCTAAAATGAGTCTGAGGTGGATTTACTAGAAATTATGGAGCCTTTACTCGGTCATGTTTTTGAACATAAAAAAACATAAAGTGGTCATACATAAAGTGGTCTGTGAGAGTAAATACATTTCTGAACAATTCTCACAGATTCAGCCTTCGAATATTGGTAGCAACCAGACAAAAAGATTTATCTGAAAAGCTCCATCACTGGAGGTTTTTAAGAAGAGACTGGACAGACATTTATCCAGAATTGAATAGGGTTCCTGCTTGAGCAGTGGGTTGGACTACTAGAATACCTTCAAAGTCCTTTCCAACTGTGTTATTCTGTATTCTGATATGAAGGACTGATTTAGATTATGCAGCAATTATTAACGTGAACAAATAAATGGACCAAAAAGATGGATTGATCACAAATGTGCCAACATAACAAGGCCATTGTTATGTTGACTCAGTGCATTTTCTTTACTGGATGATGCTTGAACAAAAGGGAGTACACCTATAAAAAGAGATTTTTAAATTCTACAAAAAAAATGTAAAAAAGGAATAGTTCAAGCTACCTGACAGCACTTAATAATGGCAGGCAACCAACTACAATTTTTTGGAAACTAGTTATAGTCAGTGGTGGGATTCAAATATGTGAACAACTGGTTCTCTGTGTGGATGCCGCTTCCAGAAGTCCATTCTGAGCCTGGGCAACAAAAAATTAGCTGGTTCGCACCAATCTGCCGAACTGGTGCGAACCAGCTGAATCCCACCACTGGTTATAGTACAATTGAATCCTGAGCCCTCTCTAGCTGTATGCCATTTTCCAGGGTGTGTGGGAGGCTGATATTCCACTGTTTTTTAATGGGGAAAAAATCATGCTATTGAAGGTGGATATGGTTCCTCTCTCCAATTCTTACAGTAATTGAATGTGAAGATTGAAAGCGATCTTGGAAATCGTCAAGTTCAATATTTGCCCAATGCAGAAATCCACTACTACACCACCCTCAACAGATAGCCATCCAGCCTCTGTTTAAATAGCTCTCCAACAAAGGAGTAGGATCCACATTACTAACAGGGTTTAGAAGAGCGCTTAAGAGCATTGATCGTCCTCTGCAAAGGGTACTCACTGCAGATTAACTGTGACAAGACGTAGATCATGACCACCCAGAGAAGAACAAGAATGGGCTTAGAGAAGTGATGGTTATACTACTCAGCATGTAATATGTTTTGAGTGTTTGGGACTGCTGTTGTGCCACAGGGAAATGCAGCAGCCATATATCTTATACTTTTCAGAATTCCCAAATATGTAAGGATATTAATTTCAGAAGAGTAAAAAAAAAACACTATTTTTTTCATCATAAAACTATTTGAGGTCAAGGTGCTAATCCAGCTTCTAAATGGAATACAATTAAGCCTCTGCATGAATGTTACTGTGTAAGAGACTATTTAGTGTACATATCTGAAGAAATTTTGGTGGGGGGCTCATTGTTCACCAAATGGGATTCTCTTCTATTGATACATGCAAATCGAGGGTGAGATAAAGATACAGCCCATTTTAGTTAATTTTTCACCCATAAAGATTAATCCTGCTAACCATGATGGAAAACTGTCAGACCTCTTCCATATGGAGAGCTGACGAAAAATGGCTATGCTGTTGATCTTCAGGTATAAGATGGATAAGGTAGTTCTCAGACTGCTCAGACTAAATTGGAGGATATGAAATCTCATTCTGAATATTGCAAAATTCTCCCCTATGCTCAGTTATGGAACCAACTGATTGGTAACTTATACATCACAGGACTTGCATGCCTTTCACTTTTACTATTTTACTTTCAGCAAATCTCAAAAGTGTGTTTAAAAAAACTATTATTATATCCTTCTGGGGACTGTCAAAAGTTTTATTATACAGTGTTTTATATAGAAGCTTATGCAATAGTTAATAATTCCTCTTATCCATTTTTTTTTTGCTTGGATGAATTTTATGTACAGCATCTTTTGTCTCTAAGATTGTCAGTGTAGCCAAATTCTCCATGACAGCAAGCAGAATTTGCCAACAACTAGCATACAGTTAAATGATCCTCCCCCCCTACACACACACACCCATTTCATTTCTTTTCTCACTCTCTCCCACATACTGTTTTGCTGGCAGTTCTATATTTGGCTGCAGCAGGTTATTAGAAGTTTGAGAAGGCAAACCGACTTGTCGCTTATCTCCTATTACCTTGCCTGTTGTGTTAATATGCCTCTGTTTATAATTATTAATTTTTGTAAGGCTGCTCAGTGACCATGATAATGAATATTTGAATTGAATCAGGTATCCAGTGGTACGACTGGCAGCAATTTTCCAGGGTTGGGATTTCTCTGCTGTGATTCTTAGCTTGCCTGAGAACTTTCAAGTGGAAGGATGCTAAGGAATAAAGCGGAGCATGAGGTCTCTTCTTAGGATGCGGCTTTGGATTTTTGATAGAAATTAAAAGGAACAGGGAGAAACATTAAGAAGAACTGGAATAGGTGATATTCCAAAAATTGTTTCCTACAAATGCCCTGTTGAAGTCCAAATAGCATATGTAGTAAAATCATTATGCAAAGTATCCCACTGGGTACTTGAGTTAGATCTAATAGGTTGCCTTGTCTGCACATTGAGGTACATGTCATTTGTCCCTCTAATCCAGTTTGGAGGTACCCATGTTTCCTGTGATCATTATCTCTGCCTTGTTTGTACAAGGATCATCTTCACATAGATCCCAACATCAGTTCCCATGATTCATGTATACAAACTCCCAGCCCTCATTGGAAGACTGGGAGTTTTGGAATACTGCATCCAGTTTTGGTCACCATGATGTAAAAAAGATATTGAGGCTCTAGAAAGAGTACAGAGAAATACAGAGAAGAGCAACAAAGATGATTAGAGGATTGGAGGCTAAAACATATAAGGAATGGTTGCTGGAATTGGGTATATCTAGTTTAATGAAAAGAAGGACGAAGGGGGACATGATAGCAGTGTTCCAATATCTCAGGGGCTGCCACAAAGAAGAGGGAGTCAAGCTATTCTCCAAAGTACCTGAAGGCAGGACAAGAAGCAACGGATGGAAACTAACCAAGGAGAGAAGCAACCTAGAACTAAGGAGAAATTTCCTGACAGAACAATTAATCAGTGGAACAACCTGCCTCCAGAAGCTGTGAAAGCTCCAACACTGGAAGTCTTTAAGAAGAGATTGGACAGCCATTTGTCTGAAATGGTATAGGGTTCCTGCCTGAGCAGGGGGTTGGACTAGATGACCTCCAATGTCCCTTCCAATTATTATTATTATTATTATTATTATTATTATTATTATTATTATTATTATTATTATTATTATTATTATTATTATTATTATTATTATTATTATTATTATTGATCATCGCACAGTCAGCCAGATGTTCAGACTGGATTTGGCATTTTTGTCTACCTATCGAGTGCTTACCAAGGACCTGGGATAGGCAGATGTGGATGTTTGATGGTATTATAGATATCGTTGCAGGATGGAAGCAGTTCCTAGTAAGGCCGCCTTTTGCAATTGACTAATGGCAAATTTGTCAATGCCAATGGTGTTCAAGTGGTGCTCCAGTTGTTTCGGGATTGCACCCAAGTCACCTATTACTATTGGTACTACCCTTGCTATGATGATGATGATGATGATGATGTTGTTCAGGGACTCATGAGCTAATGACAACTATTCCAGTTACAATAAATATATACCTACACATGACAGCTGTAGTTAGAAATTATTTGACATTGAAAAATAATTTGCAGGTCAGGAGTTCTGACCTGAAAGGTCATTTGATCCCTTAATGGAAAGCAGCTAACCAACTGGTGGAAATACTCTTTGATGTTCAGAATAACTACATAATTTAAAAGTAAATATGACACAGATTGCAGCTCAAACTGAAAACCATTCTTTAACCATAATCTATCAAGATTAGATTATGATTAAAGAATGGTGTTTTGGTGATTTGGTGTTATCAATGCATAGAATGTATACTTTGATTTAGTGAGATACTTAAAAAAACATTTATTTATTCATTCAGTTTGGATGCTGACCAAGTACAACAGATTCTTAATAATAAGAATTATTGTATTTATTCAGTAATTTATACTATCTTAAATATGATCCTTGAGATTCATGTTTAGTGCAGGTTTAATAGTGGTTCTTAATCTTTTATGTGATATAATATGTACAGTATAGTTAACTATTTACAACTAATTTACAGTATACTAGAAAGCTGTAATATCATGAGAATTCAAACTCCTAGTTTTTTTTTTTAATTGTATTCTTTTATTCTTCATGTTATTTCTTGTAGATATGTGTATGTGAGAGAGAGGGTGGGAGAAATAGAGAGAGAGAGAGAAAATTGATTATATAGAGCGAGGGGGGAGGTATGTATTCAATTTAAAAAGTGTTCAATTAAAGAAAAATAGGAAACAGAGGGGGTCCACAGAGGGGATCAAAAAAATCAAGATGGCAGCTGCAATCATGCACAGTATTCATATATATTCCACATGCAACACATGGGCAGAATGGTTGGAAACTAAATTTGGTGGCTGCAGTGCCAGCTTGTTTCTTTGGTCATGTCTGTGCTTCTTCCCCTCACCCCTTAATAGTCTCAAGGGGAATTTGCATAGAAGTAAGAGACTGAGAAGAAAGGCAAGGCAGTTTTCCTGTTGAATGGAGTTTGAAAAGTTGCTTGACCTCAGTAAGAAGCCCATCTTCCTTGGAATAAAGGAGCAGCTCCTTTAAATGCTCTCACAGGCCTATCATGTTAGACAAAGTATAAAACGTTGAACAAAGATGCGTGCCCACTATTGGAAAGTACCCCTGGCCTGAAAAAGACGAAGTGCTGAACAGAAGATGGCGGCTATAATTACCAACAAAGAAGTCTTTAAATGAGAAGCTGCCTTCGACAGTCACACGCCACTAAGTGTGCTTGCTTTTATTCCATTTTCTCCCATCAATTCATTCGTATTCACTGCCAGTCCTTGTGCCAATTAGCTTTAATTTCTACTATACACAATGACATCAGCAGCCAATGAGATTCTGGTCTTGCAGGATTTTAGTGTGCCTATAAACTACAGAAAATTGTCCTTGGCTAAACTCCTGCTTTCAGATTGGCTGACAACAATAGACATGGTTAAGTTCAGGGTAAGAGCCATTAAACGTAATTACTACCACAGGGTAAAAGTTTAATTGTGTTAAATTTTAAATCTGCATAGCCTAAGCTTATTTACAAGCTGGCTAGGCCTTCATGCTACATAAGAGAAAATAAATCTGTACTTAAAAAATTGCTGCTTGCCAACTTTTATTTTACAAAAAAAAAAAAAAAACTTTTTAAAATGGTAATAAAAGCCACTCGTATCTCCAACTCATTTCCTTCCTATTGGGATCACACTAAGAATTGAGGATTTCATGATAGATTGAAGGAAAATGTTTTGGCTTTAGGAATGACAAGATGAATATCCTATGAAATATGACTCATGGGAATTAAGGATTTCCCCCCTCCATTTCCCCCCTTTAGTTTGATTTGGGAATGGCATAAATTTAATAGCATTTTAATATTTTTTAAAAAAAAAATCCAAGCTTTTCTCTACCAAAATTCCATTAGAAATCTTTCAAGGAAGGGACTCAGCTGACTGTGAATCAGAAGTACAAATACTTGGTGGTAGAAGCTGTACCTTGCCATAGAACGAGTTCTTCTAATTTAGGTTTAGGAGTTATTTTTATGTATTTTTTAACCCCATAAAGTTGGAAGGAGATGGCAATCTTTTAGATCAATGGTTCTTCAAAAAGGTGTATTCTAGAGATCCCTGGGTGCTCTTAAGGCCCTTTCAGGGGAATCCACAAACTGATTTTTTTTTTAGTTTTAATTTAATTAAATTTAGTTTTTTAGTTTTAATTTAATTTGGTAATTACAATAGATATAACTCATATAAACCAAAGCTCTTTGGAGTCCTCAATCATTTTTAAGAATATAAATAAGTCCTGAGATTAAAATGTTTGGTCTCTGTTCTAGTCTAAGTTTTAAAGCACAGAGGGAAATGAAAAAAGCAGAAGCAAAGGAAAGATTCGAGGCTAGCAAGTGTTTTATCTGTGTCTCTTTTCATCCAAGATGAAGCTACTACAAGACTCTGGCTCCAGCTGTAATCCATTAATTCCCTATAGAGAATCATAGAATATATGAGTGATGGTCATTCCTTTTTGCATATACTCTGAAATAAGTGGTGTCCATAAGGTATGGGCAAAAAAGTCAGGATGCTAGCTACAACCGTGCAATTGGAACTCTCTCTATATATGCAGTTCACATAACAATCAAGCAGAGGTTTGACCCCAGAGGGGCATTTTAAAAGGCAACTGGACTTTTTTCTTGAAAATGTTTCACTTCTTATCCAAGAAGTTTCTTCAGTTCTTGGATGAGAAGCAAAATGTTTACAAGGAAAAAAAGAAGAAGGAGGAGGAGGAGGAGGAGGAGGAAGAGGAGGAAGGAGGAAGGAGGAAGGAGGAGGAAGAGGAAGAGGAAGAGGAAGAGGAGGAGGAGGAGGAGGAGGAAGGAGGAGGAGGAGGAAGAGGAAGAGGAAGAGGAAGAAGAGGAAGAAGAAGAAGAAGAAGAAGAAGAAGAAGAAGAAGAAGAAGAAGAAGAAGAAGAAGAAGAAGAAGAAGAAGAAAGTCCAGTTGCCTTTTGAAAACCACATTTGGGGCAACCATGAGCTGGATGATTGAGAGAATCTCCATAGACAAGCAGAGGTTTGGTTGCACCATGGCCTCTGGTGTCATGGCCACCATCATTTTTTTTGACCCCCACCTGCAGACAGCCTTATTCTGAAAGTCTATTAGAATTCTGTGGAAAGAACACTTCTATTAAATGGAGTTCCAGTCAAATAATCATAGCCATTGGTAGAACTAAGTTTGTTTTCAGTCTAAGTCCATTGTGCACACCAAATTCATTAATCTTTTCTGCTCTCTTTACTCATTCATGGATTTTCTAAAACATGAAAATTCATTATGCATGCCTTTAAACGGCTATTTTAACCCATTTTTCTCCCATTTTATTTCTAATGTTCACGTTACTAAAATATCTTGGCCAGAATGCTCAAACGCATGGTTTATTTTATTTTTTAATCCAAGAACTGCATCACAGACATTCGGAACACAAAATCTAACCTTATCCCATCTTCTAGGATAAATCATCATGGCTTGGATGATCCCAAGAGAAAGCTATTCACTGAACTCTATTGAAAGATACCTTCCTGAGTTTTCCTCCTAATGTAGCCTAGAGATTCTCCCATATTTCCAGAATGGCTTTTCTTTGGGTTGCAAATGCTAGCAGGAAAATGAAAAAAGGAGGCAAAATTTTCTTCCCATTAGATAGCATAACTGAAGATCCAAGTCACACTAAACTATAATGTGATTGGTTTGTCTGAGCACAACCAGTTTGGATTAAAAAACCATGATGTATGGCTTAGCACAATGTGTGAAGCCACCCATTGTAGTTAAATTTAATGGGGTTGAATACATCACGTGAGGCTCTGTGAGGAGAAGGCACTTATGGTCCTTAATTTATTATTCACAAAGATGGAGGGATCAAGAATAATTAACAAAGAACACAATCCACTTGTTCCAGAGGAATTATTCTATCTAGCTTAGTTAATAGGCATTTAGCTGATCAGAATTGTTCTGGGGGCAGAGGGGTACAAAGAAGTCAAAAGTCCTCTACAGCTCCAGTTCTCTTTGCATATTGTTGCTGCTTCCTTAAATACCAGGAACTGCACCATTTATGGCTTTCTCTGAAAAGAGGCATCGAACTTGGTAGTGCAAGAACAATTGTGAAATGTTCGTATATGAAAAGGTGGGAAACAGTGTTCAAACTGAAGGCCAAGATTAGCACTCTTGACTAGCTTGGAGCTCCGTTTGTTACAAACAAGAAAAAAAGTAACATGATTGAATCTGGACAGAATAGAAGCCTTAAATCTTATACAAACACTCAAAGCTGTTTAATGCTGTCTCTCTCTCTCCCCACCTCCAAAGCCCCTGGAAGGAGGCAGGTGAATCCAGGATCAAATACATTTTCGTGTTTCTTAAGATGAACTGTTTAAATAGTTAAGTGAACATCTGTCCAAACTTCTCATTTCCATTTAGAAAAGCCGCTAATTCACTTGGTGACGAAAAATGCCTGGTGCTGTCTGGGGGTCTCTTTATTTTGTTTAATCTAGATTGAGCTCCACACAACTGTGATGCTAATGAATAATGGATTTTTTTTTTTTGTAATGTTCACACACGGAGTGGCACTGCAGTCTGAACAAATCTGGGATTAGCTTGCTTCTAATTTTCCCATTTGGATATAGGGCAGCAGTTTTTAATGGTAATCTAACTTACACGGATGCTCTAAAGATCAAAAGGGTAGCATTTTGATTTTAAACATGAAACACTTTGTCAAGTTTGCCAGGAAATAGAGTGATGGCACGTTGACAAACTTTTTTTTATCCCTTTTAAGAGGCTTTGTCCCTCAAAAGTGTCTTACAGAGCCAGACAACTGCATGAAAAAAAGTACAAATTTTGCAGCCGACAAGATAAATGCCATGTATGCTCTCTTCTTTTGATTCCATAGTAGTGTATCAATAATGCAATTTATACAATACAAAAATGTTCCATTTTAAGATAAAAGAGTGAACTACACTTAAAAGATAGAAGAAAAGAGAAGATTTTTATAAGCATGCGCTTATTCAAGACCCAAACATTAAAATTATCCTAATAATAATGTTACACCATCTGTATTAATAAAACCGTGAGGGAGATCTTTACTGACTCGTAATTGGAAGGTAAAAAGTTTTGAAGTCAAACTGCTTGTACAAGTGCGATTAGCTCACTCAAAATGTTCTAGCTTTTGTTTTTCATGATTTAGAGTGATATTTGGAGATGTGACATTTTTCTCCAAAGATAAATTGTCCCTGGGGAGGGGGAGATAAGTAAAACCAAGTTTAACTTCCCTCACACAGCCTGACAGGTGGTAGCACTTGGCTGACCTTGAAACCAGGGTTGCAACTGCTTATTACTTGGAAGGAAAGTCACCAAAACAATCGCAGGGCTATAAGCTAGTTAGAATTTTTTTTTTTTTAAACCAGCCAAGAAAAATGTTTTTCCCCAAATCTCATGGTAAATCTTATAATGGAAATGGGTCAGCGGAAGAGTCTGATGTAGATTTTCAGCCTTGAATAGAGGAGTTAATGATACATGGTTTTTGAGGACTTCTGAAGTACAAGCTGAGCTCCCAAAGAAACTAAGGATCCATGTCACAGATTTTCCTATTCAAATTTCACGCTTTCAGACCTTTCGTCAGCTCCCCAGTCATAAATTGGAGTCAGTACTAAGCCATCTCACTTAGTACAGGTAGTCTTCAACTTACAACAGTTCATTTAGTGATAGTTCAAAGTTGCAACATCACTGCAAAAAAGTGACTTATGACTATTTTTCCACACTTACAAGCATTGCAGCATCCCCATGATCATGTGATCAAAATGTGGATGCTTGGGAACTGTTTCATATTTATGATGGTTATGGTATCTTGGGGTCATGCGATCATTTTTTGTGACCTCCTGACAAGCAAAGCCAATGGGGAAGCCAGATACACTTAACAACCATGTTACTAATTTATCAAGTGCACTGATTCACTTAACAACTCTGGCAAGAAAGATTGTAAAATGGGGCAAAATTCACTCAACCACTGTCTCACTTAGCAACATAAATTTTGGGCTCAGTTGTGGTTGAGGACTACTTGTAGTTGAAAGTAGTTAAAGAGCAAAGGCAGTTAAAAGAGCAGGTTTGTTTTGTAAGATTAAACTGAATACTAGTAGCTCTAGAATTATTTTTTTACCCACATTCCTAAAAAATATTTATATATGCCATTTTGAACGTGACAAAATTGTTCAAGCCTGTATTTAAATTATGATTAGAGAGAGAAGTCAATCTGGGAGTTGATAAAACTAAGAACTTCAAGACAAACCAACTTCAAAGTTGGGGGGCGTGTTTGTAATGTTTTAGGGAAGTGGTTGTGCAGGTTGCAGAGATGGAATGGGACAACTTGGTGTGGCCAACTCGCCATGGCCAACTCACCACATCAACTCGGCATGGCCAACTCTCCATGGCCAACTCACGATAGGACAACTCGCCGTGGTCAACTCACCATAGTCAACTCAGCATGGCCAACTCTCCATGGCCAACTCACGGTGGGACAACTCTCCATGGCCAACTCACCACAGTCAACTCAGCATGGTCAGCTCTCCACGGCCAACATCACGGTGGGACAACTAGCTATGGTCAGCTCACCACAGTCATCTCAGAATGGCCAACTCTCCATGGCCAACTCACAGCAGGACAACTTACTGCGGGACAATTCAACAATTCAATTTAAATATTTAAAATAATTAAAAAATTGCTTTAATTTTTGCCATTCACATTTTATTTTGTCCCTCCTTTTGCATCCTTTCTTTAATGATTATATTCCACCATTTCTTCAATATTAGTGTAACTCTTGTCCTGCTGTGAGTTGTCCTGTGGCAAGTTGGCCATGACAAGTTGTCCCACAATGAGTTGGCTGCAGCAAGTTGGCTGTGGCAAATTGGCTGTGCTGAGTTGGCCACGCCATATAGATGAGAAAGTATGGTATGAAATGGCACTTGTATGCTTTGCACATAGTTTCCCGTGTCAGGGAAATATAGTTTGGGACACACCTCAGTAACAATCATGCTTGTAAGAGTATGTAAAACAGTTTCAACCAATATACACCAACATAGGTTTCTATCAGAATTAGATCTCTGTTGGTGGTTTCAGCAGGACAATCTGGTCTGGACTTGGAAGATAAGTAGGATTAGACCTGGTTATTTCTTGGATGAAAACAATTAGAATATCAGGGCTCTAGGCTAGACTTGGAGGTCCTGGAAGAAGTAATGGAAACCATTTCTATTTGGTGGGCAAGACAATGAGATGGAAATATCCTTGGTGTCACCAGGAATTAACTCAAAGGAGCCTATAGGTCTTTAGATCTAATTCTCTTTCAGTCCAAGAATACTTAGATATCTGTTGATTCACTCTAAAGTCAGGGATATTTAATTGATGCAGGTGAAGAGACTTCTTTTCCAGTGGGTTTAAGTTCGCAGCCTTAAGATCCCTCTGTTTTTTTCACAATCAGTTACATTCATTTTCACAAGGGCAGAAAGAAATGTCAAGTATTTCAGACACACCTTACCAATCAGAAGATAGCAACTTAAGGGTGTGCCTGGCAAGCAATTTGACATTTTTAAAAGTTCTTTCAAATATCCTAGTTTACAAAAGGGTAACATAAGCATCAACTCAAAAGCAAAGGCACTACAAAATAGGAAATGCTTCATGGAACAAAATGATAAAAAGGTTAGGTAGGGGATCTGAATACCTTCTGCACATTTTTGTCAGTTAATTCTTCTCACCAAAGAATGAATTCTCCTTCTACTTGGTAACTTCCTATCCAGTCTTAAATTTTGTTCCAGAGTCCAGAGATGGCAGATCTGAGGGTTTCCCTAAGAGAAGAAAGGAAAATCCTATATCATGGCTTCAGGTCTGAGATTATATCGTATTTGTGGTGTTATTTAAATTACTAGAATTTAGATAGTCCAATATATCTCTCTTTAATGTAGAATACTGCATCCATTCAAAGGCAACTTCAAGATCTGGCTCCTCTTCTCTAGAGCTCTTTTTTTCTAAACATGATTTAAACTGGGTAGTGTTTCTGATAAAATATGGTAGATTCTTTTTTCTTTTCTTTTTTTTTTTAAAGATGCATGGCATTAAAATCCTACTTGCTGCCAGCCAACTTTGTTTGTTAGGTTCTTTGAAAGAACAGCTTAGCATAATCTTATCACAGGGTAATTATTGCAGTCTTTACTGTATCATCAAATTGTGAATAATAATAATAATAATAATAATAATAATAATAATAATAATAATAATAATAATAATAATAATAATAATAATAATAATAATAATAATAATAATAATAATAATAATAATAATAATAATAATAATAACAACAACAATAATAACAATAATAATAACAATAATAACAATAATAACAACAACAATAATAATAATAATAATAATAATAAACAATAACAATAATAATAATGTTGGAAGGTACCTTGGAGGTCATCTAGTCCAACCCCCTGCTCAGGCAGGAAACCCTATACCAGAGTTTAAAATAACTCTGATTCCATACCTTGCTTTAAAAGTAACAGCAAGATCTCAAAAAGGTTGGAGAGGTAGGAGATTACATGTGTGTGGCCCACAGCAGCAAATTATTGCCTTCACACACTTGTGAAAATAATACATCACTTCATACTGGATTACATCTAAGTTAGTTATACTTAGATCTTATTGATATACCGTGAAAGGAAAACATTAAATGAAATCTGATTCGCTGCACTAGAAACTAAGTTCAAATAATGATCTTGGTCCCAGTCTGTCCCTTATCTTTTCAGTAAAGCAATGTATCGTATGAATGTATTGTATTGTTGATGTAAAACTTAAAATTAATCTTACTACAGGGCCAATATTGGCTATCTTGACTGACAGCTGCAGAAATTTTAATGGATCTAATTATTTATGCTTCTTTTAACTGGAGATAAGGAATGCCTGCATACACCCCATTAAGATGTAGTAGAGCAGAGGTTTTCAAACTTTATCAGGCTTTGCAATGATTTAAAAAAAAAAACAATGATAGAAAATCATTGTTAGAAATTATGATCAAGAGGAAAAGCTATCATGAGAGAAAATAGTCTGCATCTGAATGGACTTTTCTTATTCTTTCTTTTGCCCTTATTTTCCTGTGGAACCCATCAAATTCTTATGGAATCCTAGTGTCTGTGGAACACAGTTTAAACAATCATGACTGCTTATCGGTAGATACTTACCCCTTTGTCTAGATTTCTTGTGGTTTCTTGAGTGGTGCTTTCTGTTGAATTAGAAATGTTGCAGTGAACTTCAAGGATTTCTGGGAGGTTCTGAAAGTTTGAATGTCATGTAATAAGAGATAGTAAATCAACACAGTTCAAGGGAGGGATTGTCTTTACCAGTTATCTCCAAGGAGGACATGTGGAATACAATGACGCAAAGGTGAATCTCTGGCGAGAAAAGAGGAGAGAAAATAGATGTTTCCTTTGCATTAATTTTATTAAAAAATTCAGCTCCAAACTGAAATTCACAATATTATAGCAGATTACAGATTAGATTATTAATTATCAATTAAATAATTGAGCCTTGTTATTGTGAACGTGGTTTACATGGAGTCAGCATAGATGGATTTCTCCAGCTTATGTTGAGGCATTGAGTAGCTTGCTGATTTTTCTTAAAATATTTCAGAACTGTAATTCAGCCATGCCCAGGTAAGTCTTTAATTAGATGAAAGAAAGTGTGGTTTATTAGCATTTTTTAATCCAGGTTAATATTGTGTTACTGAACCAGGAATCGATTTGTATTATGGCCAATAGTGGTTCATAATAGTTCTTCCACATAGGATTGTCTTACAATCTACTACTTCATTGGAAATGATTTAAGATCTCTTTGTGAATAACATTCTGATATAATTTCTATTTTGATTTGTTGAGGTACACCAATCCAAGAACTACAGCATAACTAAGCAGCACGTATGGAAAGTGGTTTGAAGGAGTCCTATGTATACCCCAAAATGAACCTTGCATATTTTCTCCAGAGAGCTAACTAATCAGTAGAAAATGAAGGAATAACAAATTAGAAAACAGAGGGGCTGTTAGAATCCTCTAAAAATGTACTGCTAAGACACTGTTAATTTGCGTTGAAAAGATGGTATTGTTTTTGATGGAAGCATTGTGAGCCTCAAAATAGCACTTTGTCTGCATGTGGAATGGGTTTCTTCATTAGACAGTCAATTAGCTGGCAGCTCCAAAACTTCAAAGGACTCAGAAGTTCTCTCCCTGTGCAGGATCAGCCTCCATTCCCCCATGCTGGCTGGTCAGAGAAATGGGGATGGCAACTTCTCTTGATTGGTGCAGTACAGTATTTGATACTACTAATTACACTTAATTAGTCCTTCCACCATTTAATTAAACTGGCTTCTAATGATTGTGTGCTTCCTTGGCAGGCTCTTTGGGACTACTGGGAATTGTGCTGCCTGCAGTAAGCTGATCCCTGCCTTTGAGATGGTGATGAGGGCCCGAGATAACGTTTACCATTTGGACTGCTTTGCCTGCCAGCTTTGCAACCAGAGGTGAGAACATGGGGGGGGGGGGGGTTTAACATGGATTGGTTTTTGTTTTTTTTAAAGCAAGCTATTTTCCCTTCTGTGAAACAGTAAAGTTTGTTTCACCATTTGATCTCCATCACATTCTCCCAGGCTCTCAGATTGTTACTGCTGGGCAAAATGATTTTACCTGTTAATTGAATGCTGGATCCTTTTCCCTGCAGCTCTCTGACTCATGTGTGGAATTGCTGGTAGGCTGGATTGTTGAAGGGACTCTCACCACCACCGAAATTGGGGCTGCTATGAAATAGGCTAGCAGGTGGTGTTAAGTAGAGCCGAAGCAACTGAATGAGCAGCTTCAAAGCCAACCTTCTTGTCGGTCTACTGAGCATCCATTGATAGAAAGATCATTGGCATAAATACTTTTAAAATCAAAGTTTCTTAAGTCACACAACTGGACAGGCGCAGATGTTAGATCAAGACGAAGCAAAATAAATGCCCTTTTCTAAATAAGGTCTGACATAGCCTCAGTAGGGAACCTTCACCCATCAACCTGTTGATTGCCCCCAGTAATGTCTGCTCACCGCGTAACTTTTAAGTAGAACGTATAATATGTGTCTAAAAGGCAGATATCATAGGCAGAATGAAGTAGATATTCTGATAAGGTTCTATCACCATAACATTGATGATGGTACCTCACAGATTTTCATGTATCTGCTTGGTTTCTTTGTTTTGCACAGATACTAGTAGTAGAAGCTTTCAAAAGCCTAATGTGTAGATTGAAAAATAGTGATATTTTGACTTCTGTACCTCTTACATCTATAAAAACACTGCATATAAATATAAAGTGCAGGAATCATAGAACCTCACATGTCAAACAGCAGTATGTTCACATCCAGTTGCCAAAGCCCAACTCATATCAAAATCCTTTGCTCAGCCTTCAGTCAAAAATTCAGAAGTATCACTGTTAATATTTATATAGAAAATTTACATGCCCATGCATCTTAAACAAGTAACTCTGGGCTGGCCAAGCATGTGGATGAAAATCATAAGGCAATATAAATGTATAAATAAATCAATAACCTAGGCTTTTCACAAAACCATTTCACAGAGCAGAAGTCACATACCAGGCTCCACTAATACTCTGCTCTTCAGCCAGGAACTTCAAGGACTTCTGGAAAGCCAGCAGAGCCAAACAGCCATCAGCAGGGAGACTGTTCCATAGGCAGGTGCTATGACAGAAGAGGCTTATCTCTGAATCCTACTAAGTGGCATTGTTTCACTAAAGAGACCCACAGCATGCCCATTCTGTCCAATTTGATGGGATGGGTAGACATTATTGAAGACAGGTGGTCCCTGTGTTATGCAGTCCTTTAAAGGTGACAACAAGCACCTTGAATTGCACCTGGAAACCTACCGCAAATTCATATAGAATCTCATGTTTGGAAGCATCACTGCTTCAGACTGGAAGGCAGTGCAGAGAGTGGTGAGAATGGCTGAAAAGATTATTGGCAGTTCCCTCCCTTCCATCCAGGACATAGCATATAAGCGTTGTTTGAGCAGGGTCCGCAAGATTGTCTGGGACACTACACATCCTCTTCATGACCTGTTTTCTTTGTTACCTTCTGGGAGGAGGCTTCGTGGTATCTGAAGCAGACCATCCAGATTCAGTCACAGTTTTGTTCCACGCAGTATTAACCTTGTGAACTCTCAAGCTTCCTCTTCCGTTATATATTCAAGATGGACAGTGATTGATATTTATATGTTACTTATATGTAAAGGGTGTAGATCTATACATATGTTGTATATAGGATGTTTAAATGTGTGTTATGTATGTGTACACTTTGAGAGCAAGCAACTAAATTTCATTTTTAATGTGTGCCATTGTGCCCACAGTAAAAAATGACAATAAAGGTTATCTATCTATCTATCTATCTATCTATCTATCTATCTATCTATCTATCTATCTATCTATCTCTATCTATCTATCTATCTCGTCTGTCTGTCTGTCTGTCTGTCTGTCTGTCTGTCTGTCTGTCTGTCTGTCTGTCTGTCTGTCTGTCTGTCTGTCTGTCTGTCTATCTAGCATCTATCTGTCTGTCTGTCTGTCTGTCTGTCTATCTGTCTATCTATCTAGTATCTATCTATCTATCATCTATCTATCTATCTATCTATCTATCTATCTATCTATCTATCTATCTATCTATCTATCTATCTATCTAATCTATCTATCTATCTAGAGTGTAAGGGTGAGCAAAGTCATCCCCTCTCAAAGGAAGCATTCAATATCATCTGGATCCAGCTACTTCCCAGGAGTTCCTAACCAACCAGGGGGGACATTTGAAACACAGGTAGCAATAATCAAAGCCCTAGGGACCTGTTCACTTCCTCAGAACTGATAGAATCAAAGTTTTCCCAGAAAACTGAACGAGATCATGGCCCAGCCACAACCCAAGCAAATTTGTTCGCCATATTCCTCAAATATTACCATCCTTACAACAACAATTCTGCAGAGATTCCCCTGCCCTTCCTTGTACAGAAGGGATTAAGTCACCCAAAATATGGTCCCCCAGCCAACTGTCTGTGAAGGCGATAAGAGAAGAAAAATACTATGCTTATCGATACAAGGCAATCCTTAATAAAGGATCTTAAACGTGACTACACATTGAGATTGAAATTATGTTTCATCTTTTTTTTTCTCCAGCCTTGGTAAGAATTTCCTGGCACTCACAATCTAAAGAGGAGGAAAAAATTATTTCTGTAGATCAGAGTTGTGAACTTTCTTCCTGGCAAGCATGACTGTTGGCCTTTGAAGGTCATGCCAGGGGCCACAATCCAAAAGAATGTTTGGAAACAGGACCAAACCTAATTTATATAAATGTGTTGAGGATTGAGAGCCAGATTAAGACTGCAATCTTGTATTCAATCATCTAAGACAGGGGTGTCAAACTCGCAACGTCACATGATGTGTCATGACGTATCGTGACTTTTTTCCCATTGCCGGCAATGGGATGGGCGTGGTTTCGGTATGACGTATCCGGCCCACAGGCTGGTAGTTTGACACCACTGATCTAGGAGGAAATCCCATTCAGTATCTCTCAAGAGAAATGCAAAATTGTACTGTCAGAATGGCAGCCCTCTACTGGAAGGTTTAAAACAATGCGGGAAGAAAAAGAAGCTCCCTCTATGTTTCTTCATCTTTATGCATACATAAAATTGAAAATAACTTTTGTGTCTTTGATTGGCAACTAGAGTTGAAAATAATACTAACTTGGAGCATGGTGTTCTTAATTTCCAACATTTCACTAAGAAAAATATAGTTGAGTTTCCAAGCAATTGAATGAAGAAATACAAGAAGTACTAACACCTGTGTTTCATGTTTCATGCTTATTATAATACCACTCCCTATGTCCTTCCTTACAGTAGAGTTCAAAATTCCAGTTAACAACCAGATGGTAACAAAGGCAGGTCTTTGTCCTCATCCAGGGATTATTTGGATTTTGACACTTTAGAGAATATAACCCTAATTATAATTTTCAAGCCAATTTAGAGGACGTTTTTAAAAATCAGACATTATTTCTTGGGTAGTGGTAGTTGTAGTTGAGGGCTCTGAATATGTGGATACAGAAATGGAAAGTTGGGAACTATTTATGCAGTAAGGACAGTTGTTGGGTGAAGCAGGCCTGTTTCAAAGAAAGGAGTTCCAAATTTCAGATTGAAATTTGTATTTTATGGAAAGGACCGCACAGTCCAACTCTCAGGACCCTTGGAATTGTCTGTCAACACTTATCACTTGGACAACAGATTATAGGAGACCAAGTGGTCACCTGGGCATGTACTTTCCATCTATGGGGCTATAAATTGTGTTAATTAAATTTGAACTATACATTGTATATCCAGATTTCCTAGAACTGTGGATTAATTTAAACCATATTTTTTCTCTTTTATTGATGTATTTCCAATTTTTCTGCAATGCCTCAAGAATCATTCAAGAGCAAAAAGATGGGAGAACAGTTTTTAAACTGAGCTCTGTGGAAAAGCCAGCAAGAACTACTTGATGCGAGATTCTGGCATTTTCGTGGATATCTATATTTGCTTTCAAAGAAAAATTGGGGCAGGTGACATACTACTAGCCATTCAGCCAAAAAGTTTGAAGGGTTATTGGAATGGAAAATAAAAATCATAAACTGGTTAAACTCCCATCCAGATTAGAACAAATTGATAAAATATAGAGATACTCCATCTTTCTGGAGCAAAGCAGAAGGGAGATGACCTCAGAGTTAATCCTAAAGGATGACAACACTCCTCCTTTGTGCACTCCTCATCTGGAACCTTCAACTTGTGAGCCTTTGGATAGTTACACCCCCCTCTCACCAATATCATTTAAAAAGATTGGCTGTTGGGTCCTCCTGTGCCTTAAATGCCAGAGCTGGCCACAGTAAATCTTTCATACAATGGATGCCTCCCATAGGAGGCCGGACCCAGAACTAACACAATTCTAGCTTGTATAAAAGCCAACAAGACTTCATTGTAGATATTAATGAGTGCCTGTAGCATTTTATGCTGTGTGAGCCTTCCAAATAAAGAATATCTATAGGGATGTCTGCAGGGAAGAGCAAAGAACATCAAGGTGGGGACTGCAAAAGCATAATTGAAGTTCTGTCCTTTTGCACAGGTGTGAATATTGCATGCACTTTCAAAAGGGCAGGGCTCCGATTGTGCAGTCACAGCCACTTTCTTGACTTTTTTTGAGCCTTCCCCATCTCAACCCCCCAGAGAAACAACTGAGCACTAAATAATTATAATATATAGTTGGAAAAGGCAAATTCTATATGTGGGATGGGCAGAACAAGAAAGGGAACAAGGAAGAGGAAACTTCTAATAATGTCATATCATTACATAAATCTGTGGTGTAATCATACATGACTATTAAATATATGGCTCTGATCCCCATACCTTAAAAAGACCCAAAGTCGCTAGTCAGTGAGATGGGCGGCACATAAATTTAATAAATAAATAAAAATAAATATTATAGCCTTGGAAAGGATTAACAGTAACAAAAAAAGAAGAAACTAGAAGTGATAATTAATCTGAAACAGCTCACCAAAGAGTAAAAGTTATAATTTTGGGTGCTTTTCAGCCTAGAATCAAGGTGAGTAAGGGATTACAAATAGTCCTTAGTTAATGATCATTTCATCATTGCTATTCGAAGTTATGGCACTGAACAAAGAGGCTTGTGGCCAGTCCTTGAAGCTGCAGCCATTGTAAGGTCTCTGTAGTCACATGATCATGATCAGTTGATGGTTGCACCATCCCGCAGTCATATTATCACCATTTGCCAGTGTCCGACAAGCAAAGGCAATTGGGAAGCCGATCCCAAATGGCAATCACAGGATGTACCTAATGAACCTGTGGGATTTGCCTAATGACCCAAACTGGAACTTCCAGTTCTTCCATCATTAAGTTGGCATGGTCACGTGACATAACACTTTACAAATGTGTTGCTTAGCAACAGAGTTCCCAGGCCCAGTTATCATCATTAATGGAGGACAAACTGTACCTCCAACATGCAGTCAGCTTCTCATTTACCATTCCAGGGAAGCCAAACAGGAGTTTGCCATCCTCCTTTTGGGATTCCCAAAGTCTTCTGTTGAAATACCATAACTCCGAGGGATTATTTATTTATTTAAATTGTTATTTAAATCCAGATAATCAGGTTTATGCTTATAGTATCTCAAACATGGGCAGTGTTTTGGAACGCTGTTGCTTGCTTACAGCAGGAGAAGTGGGATTTAGTAAATTAAAACAAGTTGTGAGCGGACTAAATAATTCAATGTCTTGACTATTTTGCACATTAGACAACTGAACGGTCTCTGTGTAATCACTAGAAATCGGTCTATACTGGTGGTCCTATGCCTCACTGTCACATATTGGCGAAGACAACTGCTCTGTCCAAGTCACTGCTTTTATCCACCCCTGCACACAACTGGGAGCCTGTATTACATGCAAACTGAGTTGTGGATCTGTAAACATGGACAGTCCTGATATCTGTGGGGCACATCAAGTCTGGAGCCACCAAGAACTCTTTTCTTCTTGTTTAGATAGCTCTGTTATGCAAGCACTGCAGGAAGGATGCTTACTGCTAAATCACAAGGAGCATTAGAATTACATATCTGCCATTAAGAAGCCATGGGTCTTCTGCTTCTGTCTCTTCTGGCCCCCTCTTGTGGAGTGATTTATCTTTTTAACATGATCAGAGTCATTTCTTTTTTACTACAACGGAAGTTAGAGCATGAGTGAGAACATGCTGTCATTTTGGGTGGCTTTATTGAAGGGACTGGAACAAGCACAAAGCTGGCGTTATTTGTTTAGAATAGGCTGCCTTTCATTTTGAAAGAGGCAGGTACAATCAATCAAGTTGTCCAATTTGATAGGCTATTCCGATGAGGCTATAGTGACACCTAGTGGGTTCAAATAGAGGGTGTTGGGTTTACGTTTTTGGTTTTTTGGGTGGGGAAGGGAGTTGGTACAATAAGTACCTTTCTTGGAAAATACTAGAAATATTTTAAGGTCTAATTAGTAAATTTGATTTTAAATATATTTATGTTTGCCAGGGACATGTGGAGAAAAGGACTTAATGATAGTTGTTGGGTGTTTTTCTTCTCTCCTTGTCCTTGCACTTTGCCTATGAGATCTCAAGTTTCTAAGAACTGGCAATAAAGATAAAAATGCCTCTGGGTGTGTTGGATAGAGTAGATACAAAGCGGAACAAAATAAAGCCAGATATATTTATTTTACCATTTTTCAGATTATAATAGCATTTCATTTCATCTGCACATCACGTAGGTTTGAACAGAAGCCTCTTTTTCAAGTACACAAGGAATCTTCCAGTCATTCCATATACTAAATGAACAAGAGCTAGATTTATCTGTAGAATTTGATTTCCAGAAATGGAAAAACAATGAACTGACAGTGTCAGTATATACGTGTTAAATACTGTAGCATTATCTAAAAATGTGTTTACGATCACATTATAAATATGTTTCAGGAAAAAGGTGAAAAACACCAAACTCAATTACTCTTTACCCTGAGCTAAAGTTAATTTACAAACTTTTAAGACAATATTCTTTAGACTGAAATTTCACCATTCACCCACCTCTGTCCAAAGGTGCTTTTTTGAATGGTTTATTTCCTCTAATATGTCACACAGATGTGCAGTCAGAAATTAAACCCATTCCAGATACTTGTCTGAGCTGTTAGCACACTGCTTTTTAAAAAACACATGCGCATGCACAAATTCAAAACTACTTCAGCACTCTGTTTCCATTAATTATCTGCTGCAGTGTGCTGTTAGTGTTACTGTCAGCGTTAACTGTTACTTCTAAAATATTTCCTGGCAATAATTCTTTTGCAATTTGTTAAAGGAGAACTGGATTTGGGCTCTTCTCTCCCCCGCCTCTTTCTTTCTTTTAAATGCTCAACCTCATTTCAAGATTTATAGGTAGCATTTAAAAGAATCTTAAAGGCAATTTACCTGCTGTTTTTTTTTTAAATACACGTGAAATGTTACTCATTGAAACATATGGGCTTAGATTGTAAGTGCCCGTGAACATAACTCCAGCCAGAGATGAAGCTGTTTGTTAAAGGGAAAATACATGATTTTTGCCAGTTCTGTCCCCCTTCTGGTCCCTGAGCATCTGTCCCAGAGGGTTAAACCCTGTGGGTAGCTTTCTTCTTCCTTCTCTGCTACTGGGCAACATGTAAAATGTATGTTTAGTTACAGAAGTCTGCATGTTGTAATTTAATCCCGTTTTAGGAATTGTTAAAGATACCTGATTTTGGATTATTTGCTTGTTAAGCACCACGTAAAACAACTCAAATGATAGCAAAGGAAACTTCTTGCTATGAAATACAAGAGACAGCCATTCCAGGGATGGTGGAGGATAATAATGGTGATAATGATGATGGCAATTATGTTTATGAATGTTTTATCTTCACAGTGGCTATCAGGTCAAATTAATTGCTCATCTAACCCAGCACTGTGAATTGGTAGCTTTCTGTGGAAACCTTTCTTTCCCCCTGATATTCAGTTCTTTAGCTGGACTTTCTGTTTATAAAATGCTGTATGTGCTCTACCTCTCAGCTATATTCCTCCCTCCACAGCTGATGTAGGTCAGACTTGCTGAATGCCAGTAGTTGAGTTGTCTCCACGAACCAAGCTCAGACTGAGTAATGGACTATTCGGTGAAATGAAGCTCTACTTTTTACTCATCTCTTGTGCTCCCATCCAGTCTCTCTTCTCATATTCATGCTGCAGAGCTGACTAACTTTCCTTCTACTCAGCAACCTCCCTCAGCCTTATGTGATGAACTGTGATTGCCCAGATTCCCTGCTACGAGCATGGCCATGCTTGCAAATAATGATGATGGCCATAGTGTAATATCATTATAGGAATGAGTGCTTGGAGAAGAGGTGGATCTGGTCTTCTGGGTACGGCATAATCTGTGTTACTGTTCACCTCACATACTCATGAAGATCTCATGCTTTAACAATGTGCAGAGTAGCATCATGAGCTTTGATAAAAGAAAGCCTATTACATATTTTCAAGTATATATTGAATATATTTTTGGAGGTTCCAATCAAGGAGCAGAATTCAAAGAGCCATTCTATAATAATTGGTTTCAAGAAGTCATTCATTCATTCATTATGTTTAATTTGGACAACAAAACACCTTTAAGCACCTCACAAGTTTTTAATTTTGACTACAGTAGGAATTTGGTTACTTTTCCAGCATTGAAAGTCAATGAGGTTATTTGACCCTTCTTTGGTAAAAGAGTTCAAATGGGATTTTAGTTTTCTTTAGTTCCTATTTTAAAATGCCTAGATAATACTTTAAACATGGTTGAACTTGAGATTATTACTCTTAATCAGCCCATGGATTGACATGTATAATTATAAAACACTTCTCAGTGTAACCCACCTTTTCTGAGGTAGGGAATACATGACCATGAGTTTACTTTTATTCAAGTAGGAAATTGCTTGGTTCTTCATGACTTAATCAAAATAGCAATAGCAATAGTCATACAACTTAGACATATACCACTTCACTGTGCTTTCCAGCCCTCTCTAAGCAATTTACAGAGTCAGTATATTGCCCCCAACAATCTGGGTCCTCATTTGACTGACCTCTGAAGGATGGAAGGCTGAGTCAACCTTGAGCCATTCAGAATCGAACTCCTGGAGTGAGCAGTGAGTTAGCCTGCAGTACTGCATTCTAACCACTGTGCCACCATGGAAGGATGGAAGGCTGAGTCAACCTTGAGCCGGTGAGAATTGAATTGCTGGGGCTCAGCAGAATTAGCCTGCAATATTGCATTCTAACCACTGTATCACCATGGCTCTTTGTCCTTAGAAACCTAGTATATGAATGTTTTACAATCTTTATATTGTTCAGGAAGCTTATCAGGGCTTGGACTGGTTATTTACATTTGGTGGCAAACCTAGGTTTGCTTTCAATCGTGTGTGAAATGGCCCTGACACCACGTGAAAATCTTCCAAAATGTCATTCCTAATACATAAAAGATTTCTTCTTAATGTACTACAGAGCTTGACAAATCTGCTACTCTAAAGCCTCTAGCCAGCTGATTTGTCTGGAGGCAGGTGTCATGCACACCGTCTTTGTGTCAGTAGCAAAACTTTGATCTTCATTTTGCATTACTACTCCTTCAGGGGTTTTTGCCTTCTTGGTTTAAAGCAAAAAGTAGTGAGTCAGCATCTGTCTATTTTTCAATCAGCAAGGAAAACCTTTCTCTTCCAGCAGAATGCTTGGAGAGGCCTTGCAAGTCAAATTTCAAGGTGCAGATTCAAACTGGAGTTATATCATTATTGTGGAGGTGTCTCCAATGTAAATTCAGTCATCAAGAGCTTAGCTAGAGAGTATATGGCAGAATCATGATAACTTGATAATGCTTCATGTTACAAGTTAGTGGGGCAGGGTTTCCTTGCTTATTCTACACTGTTTATGCTTTTTTTTTCCTGCATAATTTTCATTGCATTGTGTATTCTTCACAGGTTACATAACAGGCATATTCTGCCAATTTGGTGTAAAGAACAGCAGGTGTATCAGAACAGTAGCATAAGATGCTCTTAATCTTTCCAATTGTTTCTGAGAGTACTGTTGATCAGCTGGAACCTGTGGAGCTTTGGGGAACTCATCCACTTTTATTGCTTAGGAGCTATTAGCTGACGGACAAAGAGCACACTGTTATTTCCTTGCTGCTCTTAGCAATGGAGAAGGAGCAGCTTGATAGATTGCCTCAGCTTTAGGAATTCTTCTGTTAGTTTTCTCATCAAGCACAGTTGTACATTTTGTATCGGGCCTAAGCCCAGAGACAACATAGCAAAGTCCAGTCAGGTCCAATCCTTTATTGGCTTACACCTAATGGATGGAATCTTGCCCAACTAAAGCTATAGCTTTTTAATCTGCTAAATGTACCCTGAGAGATTCTAGGATGTGACCAGTCTTAACCTTCTCCCCCCCCTCCCCCCCAGCTTTGGAGTGTGAAGTCTCTTAATCTGGGCCTCTCTGTGGGAAATTGCGTTGCCAAAACTCTCCCAGTTGCACATTCCATCACATTTTGGTACTTTCGACCTGTAACCTTTTAGTCAGATATTGATTTACCTTGCAGAAAGTCAGAGATACAACTTGGCTAAATTAATATTTTTATTGCACATAAAGAAAGCACGTTTGGTGCAGTGGTTAAGGCACAAGGCTAGAAACGGAAAGATCATGAGTTTTAGTCCTGCCTTAGGTACTAAGCCAGCTGGGTGACCTTGGGACAGTCATTCTCTCTCAGCCCTAGAAAGTAAGCAAGGGCAAAATATTTCCAAAAAGCCTTTCCAAGAAAACAGCAGGGACTTATCCATTCAGACACTAGGAGGGGGGGAAAAAACCTGTCCCAGGGGCACAAAACATTAATTATAAATAATTGTGCATAAGAATGAAACCGTATCACAAGGAAGGTTTTCTTTCTGCAATACACAAGCAAAGTTTCTATGTTAGGTCACTATTCCAGAGTTCAAATTCTGTGCTTTTTCTTCTTGCCTTTCCAAGCCAACAAATATTCACCCATTCTCTTAATGGCCTTGGAATTAACCTTTCTATGCTTCCTATCTCTTTCTTTGCATCTTTACTCTGCTTCATTCTAAATAATGTATCATTGGCAGATGTAATTGTTGTTTTAAAACAAAACTGTTACTATCAGCATTTTTTCCCATTTCTCCATTTGGAAAACTGTATAACAGCATTAGCCTTTTTAGACGTTCAGGTGAAAAGAAACCATATCTCCTACTTTCTCTATAATGGTTCTTCAATCAACTCAAAATTGTGGGGACCGTAGCTCCCAGTTAGCAGCGGCATTTATAAACTGGGATTAAGAGAGAAAAGAGCATATGTTTCCTGTAGTTATTTTATAAATAGTCCATATCCTTGGTAGTATAGGAACATTTTAATCCTTATCAATTTTTTTAGATGGAAATAACACATAATCCCTTTCAGTGTGCAAACTAGATCGGATGGTGAAATGTAATGCATTTTCCAAAGCATCTTTGGTTACTGTTTCCTGCTGCCAGCAAACATGTTTCTCGTGGTTATATAGTTGTTCCTGATCTCTTACTGAGAAGAAATGCATTACTTATCTATCAAAGTGCAAAAATGTATGCATTCAATCCATACAGTTGACATGCATTATATATTCTTGCACAGTTTGAGTTACTTTGAAGGGAATTAGGATCACAACTCCCTCTCTATAGAGACACACATTTTTCTCCACAAAAGATTATTTGTCCTAAATTCAAAAGACAATGGGCAAGGACTCCTTTGACATAACTGACTTTTTTTTTCAAATTATATTTCAAATGTTATTGGATCTAAATGAAATTCAGATAAAATTTGTTGAATAATATGATCTTCCGTTTAGTTTACATTGTGTATCAAACATTTTGCACTTTTGTCAAAGGCTGACACGGTTCCAAAGAAAGGTCTATGTATCTTTCAGAATTACAAATAAAGTAGCAAAAATGGACTTCAGAAATCCAGTGAGTCACAGAGTTGTGGAAGGATCAGTCTATCTGGTAGGCAATAATTTTCTAGCAGTCTAGTTTGAATGAAGTGGGTGCACAATGTAAACTGAATGGAAGATCATATTATTCAACTAATTTTATCTGAATTCCATTTAGATCCAATAACATTTGAAATATAAATTGAAAGAAAAAGTCATCAATGTCAAGGGAGTCCTGGTTCATTGTCTTTCGAGTTTAGGACAAATAATCCTGACAAACCTAGCAGACAACTTTGTCTCCCAAAAAGTAGAGAAGGGAACTAGGGGACTAGCCATTCTGGATCTAATTCTCACTAACAGAGATGAAATGATAGAAGGTGTTGAAACCACAGGAACCTTGGGAGGTAGTGATCATGTAATATTGGAATTCAACATTATGGAAGCACAAGCAATAGAACACAGTCAAACTAGAGTCTTGGACTTCAAGAGAGCTAATTTCAATAAACTTAGAGAGGGCTTGGGGAGGATTCCATGGATGAGAATCCTCAAGGGGAAAACAACTCAAGAAGCTTGGGAAATTTTGAAAAGCAAGATAATAAAAGCCCAGTCTAGCACAATACCAACAAAGAGGAAAAATAACAGCTCTCAAAAGAGACCAGCATGGCTGCATAAAGAACTCTCTGATAAATTGAAAGATAAAAAGGACAAGTATAGAAAGTGGAAAGAGGGGCACATAACAAAGTCAGAATATCAGCAAATAGCCCGAGCCTGCAAAGATGAAGTGAGGAAAGCTAAGGCTCATAATGAACTAAAGCTTGCGACCAAAGTCAAAAATAAAAAAAAAACTTCTTTCAACATGTAAAAAATAAGAAAAAAGTGAAGGAAATGATTGGTCCATTAGTGGGTGAAAGTGGCAAGAAGGTGACAAGCAATAGTGAGAAAGCAGAACTATTTAACTCGTTTTTTGCATCTGTCTTTACACAAAGGGAAAAAACAGACCAACCTATCAAAAATAGTGCCATAAAAAACAGAATAGAAACACAAGTTAAGATAGGCAAGAAAATGGTAAGTGAGCACCTGTCCAGCCTAGACGAGTTCAAATCACCAGGACCAGATGGATTACACCCCAAGGTTCTCAAGGAACTGGCAGATGTGATCTCAGAACCACTTGAACTATATTTTTCAAAGATCCTGGAGCACTGGGGAACTACCGAGGACTGGAAAAGAGCTGATGTAGTTCCCATCTTCAAAAAAGGAAAAAAAATGGATCCAGGAAATTACAGACCTATCAGCCTGACCTCAATACCTGGGAAGATTCTGGAAAAGATAATCAAACAACGAATCAGCGAACACCTAGAGGCAAACAAAATCATTACTAAAAGCCAACATGGGTTTGTCAAAAACAGATCATGCCAGACAAATCTTATTGCATTCTTTGACCAAGTGACAAAATTAGTGGATCAGAGGAATGCTGTGGATATAATTTACTTGGACTTCAGTAAGGCATTTGATAAAGTAGATCACAACCTACTACTTGATAAGATAGAAAAATGTGGGTTAGACAGCATCACCACCAGATGGATTCGTAGCTGGCTGACCGGCCGTACTCAGCATGTGGTCCTCAATGGAACCGCATCTACATGGAGGGAAGTGTGCAGTGGGGTGCCCCAGGGCTCTGTTCTGGGGCCAGTGCTCTTCAACATCTTCATCAACGATTTGGACGAGGGGATAGATGGGGAAATCATCAAATTTGCGGATGACACCAAGCTGGCAGGAATAGCCAACACTCCAGAAGACAGGCTTAAGATACAGGAGGACCTGGACAGACTTGAACACTGGGCGCTATCTAACAAAATGAAATTCAATGGTGAAAAAAGTAAGGTTCTACATTTAGGCAAGAAAAACCTAATGTACAGGTATAGTATAGGGGGTACCTTGCTCAATAGTAGTAACTGTGAGAGGGATCTCGGAGTCCTAGTGGACAATCACTTAAATATGAGCCAGCAGTGTGCTGCAGCTGCCAAAAAAGCCAACACAGTGCTGGGCTGCATTAACAGAGGGATAGAATCAAGATCACATGAAATATTAATACCACTTTACAATGCCTTGGTAAGGCCACACTTGGAATACTGCATCCAGTTTTGGTCACCACGATGTAAAAAAGATGTTGAGACTCTGGAAAGAGTGCAGAGAAGGGCAACAAAGATGATTAGGGGACTGGAGGCTAAAGCATATCAGGAACGTTTGCTGGAATTGGGTATGTCTAGTTTAATGAAAAGAGGACTAGGGGTGACATGATAGCAGTATTCCAATATCTCAGGAGTTGCCACAAAGAGAGGGAGTCAAGCTATTCTCCAAGGCGCCTGAGGGCAGGACAAGAAGTAATGGATGGAAACTAGTCAAGGAGAGAAGCAACCTGGAACTGAGGAGAAACTTCCTGACAGTTAGAACAATTAATCCAGTGGAACAACCTGCCTAGAAGCGGTGAATGCTCCAACACTGGAAGTTTTTTAAGAAGAGACTGGACAGCCATTTGTCCAAAATGGTATAGGGTTTCCTGCCTGAGCAGGGGGTTGGACTCGATGACCTCCAAGGTCCCTTCCAACTTTATTATTATTATTATTATTATTATAATCCAGTTTGAATGAAATGTGTGGCTTGATGGCAGAGGTTTCACTTGCACTGACAAATTTAGGCATCCAAATCATGCATAATGAGATACAAAGTAGAAATAGTGCTATGTTACTAAATTTGTCTATGTACTTTGATATATGCACACATTGTTTGGGCTTTGAAAATTTACCCTAGTATTAGAAGGGATACTTTAATGCCATTGGATGTCTCATTAGCAGTTCCTTAAATAACTACAGGTTTGGTATCCATCCATCCATCCATCCATTCATTTATTCATCCATCACCTTTCTTATGCTGAAAAAAATTAAAATAGTAAACAATTATGGTACTGGTCCCATGGAATGCACACCTAGCCATCCCCTTTCTAGATACCACCTCAAATATATAATATATAATGCTTGAGATGCACCAAATTTTGGAATGGGGTGAGCAAAGCTGGTCTTTCTAATACCTACACACACACACACACACACACACACACACACACCATGTCTTTGTTTAAAGTATTGAGAGACAATATATCCAGCATTCTTCCCTCATCTGGTGCCTTCCAGATTTAGAAGTTGCCATTTCAATGCATCTAGAAGTGCCAGAATGGAGGAAGCCAGTGTAGAGGACTCTAATTCCAACCCATCATTCATTTAAATGGACATCTGGATGTCAGAGGAAGTAATTAGAGAAGGCAACCAAGACAGGATGCTTATGTTTGTGCAGCATTCAATGAATATATAATGTGAAACAGCCTCTATTCATAAGAATTTATGTAGACATAGATTAAAATTTAAAGAAGGAGTGAGCCAAGACAGAAGAAGCTTTGAACAAGTGCCTCAGTAATGCCTCAGTGCCTCACAGTGCCTCAGTAATACTATATCATGCTTTTTAGGTCATATTGGATGGGGGTATTATGAAGATATTTTAGTTTTAAACAATAGTTGCACTACTAGCAGGATGACATAAGATAGGTTTTCAGGTTGTTCTTCATTTACTGAGAGAGCATGTCATTGTCTATTAATCAGACCATTATTAGATTTGCACATGGCAGATAACAGCATAAACAAGATGATACTATAGAAAAGCAAAAATAAAGTTCACACTTGGAATACTACATCCAGTTTTGGTCACCACGATGTAAAAAAGATGTTGAGACTCTAGAAAGAGTACAGAGAAGAGCAACAAAGATGATTAGAGGATTGGAGGCTAAAACATATAAGGAACGGTTACTGGAATTGGGTATGTCTAGTTTAATGAAGAGAAGGACTAGGGGTGACATGATAACAGTGTTCCAATATCTCAGAGGCTGCCACAAAGAAGAGGGAGTCAACTATTCTCCAAAGCACCTAAAGGCAGGACAAGAAGCAACGGATGGAAACTAACCAAAGAGAGAAGCAACCTAGAACTAAGGAGACATTTCCTGACAGTTAGAACAATTAATTAGTGGAACAACCTGCCTTCAGAAGCTGTGAATGCTCCAACACTGGAAGTTTTTAAGAAGAGACTGGACAGCCATTTGTCTGAAATGGTATAGGGTTTCCTGCCTGAGCAGGGGTTTGGACTAGATGACCTCCAAGGTCCCTTCCAACTTTATTATTATTATTATTATTATTATTATTATTATTATTATTATTATTATTATTATTATTATTATTATTATTATTATTATTATTATTATTATTTGAATTGATAGGTTAATGAATTGGAGTAAAACTAACAGAACAGAATTTTAATAGAGACAAACCCAAAGTTCTTCATTTAAAAAGAAAGAATTCAAATGTACAGGAATAGGATGAGAAAATACCAGGCATGACATTACAGTAGTATATGCAAAAAGAATAAAGAGCTGAATATAAGCAACTGTGAAACAGAACATAAGTGTAAGTAGAAGCATAGCATCCAAATAGTATGAAGCAAATTTTGTATTTTAGTCTGCATGTCTCATACCATAGCTCAAAGCCTGGTCCCAATTTTAGGAACTTTGTTTTAGGAAAGGTTCAGCGAACTTAAAACATAAACAACACACGGCAATGAGGGTGATCATGGGACAGAAAAATGAGATTTAGAAGATTATTTTTTTAAAAAAAAACTGTCTCTGCTTAGCCTTGATAAAAGATATCTGAGGGGTGTTATGAAAATATATAAAATGTTAATTTGGATTGCCTCAATGAGCATGGGTTTGAACTCAATGGACTCTACATCTCCTTTTCCAAGTGTGCAATTGCAGAATACTACTCAGACAATTCAAGGGGCAGGAATCAGGTTTATAAATCATTTCAGAAGATACCACCCTGTAAATGACTCTCATGAGAAAAGAAATGTCAGGGTAGCCTTTGCTTTGCATAATTTGAGAAAATTGCCCTGCCTGTTTTGATTTCCTAACTTTTGAACTCCCAGCATTGCAAAATAGCCCTTCTAGGAGGTGTTCATCCATTTTAAGCACCAGAAGGTTTTTCAGAATAGACAAAGCCAGGTAAATCAACTCTGCCGGCAGGACTAGTTGCTACCTTATCTGTATGTACCTAATGTGCATCTTTCTGCTCTTTTCTCTTATTGGAATACATGGAATACTTCTACATTGCACAGATTTATCTATAAATAGTATGCACAGTGTTAAAGGGAAATTAACTAATGACAGATCAGTACAACTGAAAAAAAGAAATACAGGAATACTTCCTTTTAATAAATGCACATGCAAAATATGCATGATGTTTTATATACAATTTTTACACGATGTTTTCTCTCTCATGAACTCCCAAATTAAAGTGGGTGCAGGACAGAAATGAAGTTATCATTGGGAAAATAAAAAAATGAGTGGAATTGAGCTTGGCAGTTATCACATTCCTCCTTCAGTGTCTTTAGGTGACTCCTTATTCTGGCCTGAATTTTTTGCGGTAAGCATCTTTCCCGATCCATAATGAACTGTCCATGGTCCTGTTCTTCTGCAGAACTCATGCTGCCTTCTCTTAACTAGATTTCAGCCTGAACTAAGATGACTTTGTAAGATAGTTTTCATTAAATTGGAAGTTCAAGATATTTTGTCAAAAGTATCCAAAACACTGACATTTTAGAGGAAAATAAATTAAGCAAAGCTGACTTTGAGATGTGAAAATTCCAGGGTAAATGTTCTCTCTCTGATTATTATTACTCGAGAAGCAGGACCCTTTGATGCCTAAGGTAGAAATCCTAAATGGTATAGTGCAAACAAGCATGCACTTTTGTGGAGATAAATATTTATCAATTAATTAAATAACTGACACTTTTTCCCACTGAGCCAGACTGTCTCACTCAGCTTAAATGGTAAATCAAATGTGGGTTATGTTTTACACAGGCTTCTTAAATGATTAAAAAAATAATAATTGAACCACAGAAGGTGAAATAGAATCATCTGAATCTGTCATTAAGAGAAAAAAATAATAGAATTGCACATGATGTATGTAAATGCTCTCTTTCTCGCTCTCTCTCTCTCTCGCTCTCTTCACAAATAGGAATGAGAAACAAACACTGTGCCAATACACAGGATGTTTTCATTCCCCTGCTCTGGAATTGATAAAAGTAGCTTCTAATGGTTTGTTTGTTTATTGTGTTTTAGATTTTGCGTGGGGGACAAGTTTTTCCTGAAGAACAACATGATCTTGTGTCAGATGGACTATGAGGAGGGGCAACTGAATGGAAGCTTTGAGCCCCAAGTTCAATAGCAAATCCAGTTTGGCTGAAACACTGTGGAATGGACGTTCAGCCACACTAGCAGTAAAAGGCGTCTCTCAGCTTGCCTGCAATATTTTTTTAATCCTTGGTCCCCAAAGGACGATCTACATTGTAGTATTCTTCACACACACACACACACACACACACACACACACACACATGCATAAATAACACACAGCAATTCCAATTTTAGATGTACAGTTGTGCCTGCTTAGCTGAGCACTGCATTTGCCTGTATGTTTGTGAGTTGGGAGGGGGGAAGCTGGGGAAAAGCTCTGTACAGTCTGTTTTTCTGTATATAAACTGGAACATTTATTTTATGAAAAATGTAATGCAATTTTATTACAGGTGTGAATTAAAAATTATGAATGTTTCCTGGTCATCTTAAAACTTTTTTTTCTTTATATGGAAAGACAACAACCATTCACAGCTCACCCTTAATTATCCATCTAGAATAAGAGCTGGTAGACAATAGAGGCAGAACAATGGGAAGACTTCAGGCAATTTTCAGTAAACTTGCAAAAATTGGTGACTTGCAACTGATTAACAAGAGCAACAATGATTACACACATTGCCTTTTAAATTATACTGCTGATGTAAAAGAACCTTGGAACAATTAGAAGCAAAGTTCATAGTAGAAGGATGGTGTACCTCATTCAGATGTGGAAGACAAAATATCTTTGAGGATTTGGAATTCTTTATTTCTAAATGTTTATATTTTCTTCTCTTCATTACTCAGGCAAATAAACCACTTTAATCTTTAAGCAACATAAACTTCATCATAAGCTTTGAAACAGTACATTAGTAGTAATTTATCCTATTGCAGTAAGGAAACACTCTGATATTGACAAAAGAAAGAAAGAAAAGAAAACCTACAGAAGGGACACAATATCCACTTTAATCCCCAAAAACTTCTAGAACAACAGATCATAGTGGCCTTCTAAATTCTGACAGGGTTGGAACTGCTTTAACCCTGGGGCAGTAAAGAAGGGAGATAGCAACAGAGGGCCACGTTCAAGACCATAGTAGTAACACTGCCAATCCAAAGTCTTTCTGCCTGGTCCCCAATTGCTTTTTTTTAAAAAAGGAATTGTATGAATTAGTTATTCATGGAATCAGTATTTGTGTCCTATATGAAGCTACCCAGAAAAAAAAAGAGCCTTCTGTTTTGCTATAGAAATTCATGAACCAGTTAAAATCTGATGGGGAATCTTAGCACTTTGCTGGGCGTCTGTATCTTCTTGATTCAGAAACAGCTGCTCAAATTGTGCTAGTCCCAAATCATGCCAGGGGTAGGATATCCAAAATCTAGACACCATAGATTTAAGCCACCAAGCAATTGATATATTGTCTCTAGACTATTTGGCTGTTTTATTAGATTCCTCTTCCAACTCCAACCCTAAGCATCAGCAATAGAGAAGATTTGGAGTACACACATGAGCAGTTAAACATTTGGAGTTTGGAGCTATGTTCTAGCTCTCTTACAGTCCAGGCAATCATTTGTAAACATCTGTACCACACAAGCTCCTATACAAATGCCATTTCCATTCTATTGTGCTTTGCCTCTTTCAATTTGGAACCGAATTCAGTTCTATTGTACTGGTGCTAATGGTTTTTTAAAACATAATTTTAATGCTTAAGATTTTTTAACTTCACAGGAGAGAGAGATCATAATGAATTGTAATCTGTTTTTATAGAAGCTGCAACAAAACACCCAGAATTTTACATTAAAAAAAAATCAGAACAGACTTTATATAAACATGGTCATAAATATATGGGAAAGTACTGACTAAAGCTTCCTGTTCATTCTTAGGTACAAAATAAAGACATCTTTTTCCCCCCCAAAAAAGGAATCCAGAATAAAAATGCAATCATGAATTTTTGTGTGAACACTGCAAATTTGCTTAATAGAAACAAGAATTGAATCCCAGAATAATGTGGTTGAATAATCGCTGCAGCTCTGAAGAACAGAGAGCAAAAACCTATTTGATAGTGCTGTACTCATCACTCGACATAAATATTCATTCGGGGAATCAGAGCCGGGTAAATGGTGTTTAGTATTAGCAGATAGCTCTTTTTAGTGCTAAAGATAAACCAGCTCTTAATCAGTTTAGTAACCACTAGCATGTAATGTAGTCTTTCAGCTTTTGAATCAGATCCTGCATTCAGAACAAGCAAAACCTGCCACCGGGGTTTCTGCTTGAGCTTTAATGAATCTTCCTTTAGAGTCAATTTATAGATGCTGCTAGCAGCAGGCAAAACCAACAAAGGAAAACCATACCTTGCTAACTTTCCCAGGGCTGATTCAAGTGATCACTGGACTGGATGGATAAAGTACTCCAGAGAAAGTGAGAGAGGATTTCTAGACTTTATGAAGCTTTGAAAGATATCCAGCTTTGGCAACTGATTTAAACAAAACACCACTCTTAAAATTATCACAGTGCAAAACTGAAGGTTGGATTGTCTTTTAATATATTGAATGTACTACTCTGTGCTCTGCCTTTTCACCAAAAATGGCCAGAAAGGCAACAAAATGTTCTAAAAATAATGCAATTTTCATTACTTCTATTAAATCCATTGAAAACACAACTAAAATAAAGCTGAAAGTACAACGTGGTATAGTAGTGAGCTGGATTAGGAACAGGATCTATGCTAACCAGAGAAGCCCATTGGATGACTTTGAGCCAATCAGTTTTTCTTAGCCAAACCTTCTTTGCAGGCTTGTTACTGGGATAAATTACGTAGGTTAGGAGTCCTTCAAATGCCACATTCAACTTTGGGGGGGGGAGAGTGGGAATTTTATTTTACAAAAACCCCAATCCTTTCCCAATAAAATGCAGAAACGTCTTGATAGACATCCCTATTTAAATCCTGAGTAACTATCTGAAGAAATAGCTCTTTCCCTCCCTACCAGTAGAAGGGCCATAATGAGAGAACCAAGCTGATTTTCTTTAATCAGATACCTGGAAATTGCAGCTGCTCTAATAAACAGAAATTTGTTCTGATTGGGAGGGCCCATAAAAGCCACATTCCCAGTATCTTTTGTTGGAATACAAAAAGTTACATTATTCCATTCAATCATATGCTCACTGATCAGTTATGGATCTCTCTAATCAGGTTTCAGCCAGAATTCTTTCTCAGGACTATCTGCTGAATCCCTGGATTTTATTAAATCCTTCTGGATGTAAAATATGTGCTGTTTCTCTCATCCACTCACTGGGATTTTTGCAGATTCTTTGTCAATCCTGTAGCCCCCTCATAAGTTGGAAACCTGTCCCGGATCTGCTTCTTTTGTCACTACTAAGAGACACTAATTAGGCTTTCTTATTTGGAAAGGTAGAATCCACAGGGATCCTACTACTGGTTGCCTACGAAAGAGGGGAATACATCAATCTGCTTACCTCTTTGTGAAAAACAAATGCAGAGCCAGGCCAGACCAAAGTCATTTTCTCTCTGAGATAGTTTGGAAAATGATGATATGGTTATAATTGATGATGTTTGGCCTTTTCTTAATTTAGGGAAATTGCGGGAAACCAAAGCTGGGTGACCGTCCTGAATAATGAAGAATTTGTTCTGCCTGCTTTTCTATCCCCTTAGTCCCACCTCCTGGAATATCCTGTATTTCAAAGCATTCCCTTCATTGGTCAGCCCAGCTCCAGGCAATCTTAACTCTCCTCAATTTATATCTTTCCAAAGAAGTTAATCTAATATGAACCACAATTTGTTCCCATGCTATTAGCTTCATTTGAATTACAAAAAGCTGCTGCATTTGCAGCCCCACTTAGAGCTGTTCATTTGTAAGCTTTATCCAGCCTCGGTGCCGTTAATGATCACTCACTTTGCTGAGAGCGATCCGCAGTCCCTTCGCTTCGACTGTAGCAAGTTACGTATTGCAGAGGAGGATTCAGTAATTGGCCAGGTGGTGAAAGATAGTCTGAGGAACTCTTTCAGGGATGCGGGCTACAGAATGAAGATCTGTGCATGTACTGGAAATGGAAGACTCCACCAAATACAAATACAATACTGCTCTTCCAGTAATACTGCTGAATAGTAGACAGCCCTTCTCCCTGGTGGCCAATGTATACAGTAAATGTCTTTAGTATGGAAATAAGCAGACATATGGGCACAACATCAAGCATGTCTAATACCCAAACAGATTCCTGATGCATTTGTATACTACTTCCATGCTCCTCATCAACATGTGCATTAGAGTTTGCTGAGATTTATCTACTGCCAAAACAAGTATCTGCCTTTTTTTTTTTTTTGCTAGTAAACTCTTGTAAGATTGGGAGGGGGAAACAAAGAGGGATACCAATGACAACATGTGAAAAGCTTCATAGAGAGAGAAAGATACACACATACACACACACATATCCCACCCCAGTTCATCCTGGTCTCTGTTCTTAAAATTGTAGGAGGTAAGAGAAAGGCATGGAATGGATGGAGAAGTTTCATACATGTGGAAAAGCTCAACAAGGAATCTAAAATGTTGACTGTGGTTTAGATAAGACAACAATAAATCTCCAATTCATCATTATGTTGCTGACTATACCAGATTCATGGTGGGATTTGTTATTTTTCTTTTTTCTTTTTAAATCAAAAAGAAAATCAATATTTCAGATATAGTGTAGTATTCTCATTCACTACTGAATATCCTTGTTCCTTTCAAGACTTGAAAAGCAAAGCCATACTAAGCATCAGGAATGTGCAGATTACTCCAATCAGTTTCAAGTCAGTGATTCCATCTGAATTGTCGTTTTGGCCTTATATCCAACTACTTGAATCAATTCAGGAAAATTGATTTAATTGATTTTTTTTCAAAAATCCATTTTTCCCCCAAATTGCTATTCCAAATCAGTTTGATGATTCAAGGAACATGATTCAATGGAATTATTTGATTTATATTCATCAATCAAATTCAGAAAGTTAATTGTTTTCAAGTCAGATTTACCAGATTTAACTTTTATACAGCCCTACAAATTATGTCCAATGCTCACTAGCAGAATCAGTAGAAACTGCACCAAGAAAGACCTTAATAAGATACTGCTCCTTTTATATTATGTGAATAATGACTTAATCAGTGATAGTCAAATTGACATCACCAGAACTTAATTTATTTTGTTAGCATTGCAATTTAAATATTGAAAACACATAAGTACTTCAATATTCATTCATCCATGATATGATGGAGATGACTTCTGAGAACTGAATATAGTGTACATAGACTGCTTATCTGTAAATGAATGCATCATAAAGCAGTGAGGGACCTTTATCTGCCATTTAGCTTTCAAAGACTTAGCGATAGAACTTTTTGTATCTAATGCCAGTTTTAGCATAATCCTCTTTAAATGGGACATTCAAAATATGCTTAACATGCTGTTAAGTTATCACTGAGAAATAAATGTGGCTATATGAACAAGTCCAAGAAATGGCAGGGTTGGCACCTAGACAGCCATTTCTTGAATATGTTTCATTCCTTGTTTGATCACTATAAGTACAGAAATTAGGAACTGGTCCATAAGAGCTGACTTCCTGCAGAATTCTAAAATTACAAGGAAGAAATGTATGGGTTAGTGTCATCATTTATGGAACTGGATTATAGATTCAATTGGAACTAACAGAGAATTATTTTCCCTGTGTACAAAGGAAACACATCTCTTTAGATTATTCAAGGAATAGATCAAGGAATTCTGGCCACATAAAAAAAGCTAGACAGATGAATACAGCACATATATACTATTAAGAAAGAATCTAAGAATAATTTTAGAGGTCAGTCGAAGTTTAGATCAGTCTCAGAGCTGAGTTAAAATGCTTATATTAAGCATGAGAGTTCTCTTGAAAGACTTTTAAAATGCTGGGAGGCTGGTTTGGCACTCTTTGTGCATGGAATTAGTTTTAAATACGTTTAGGATGATATCATGAGCTGACTATGAAGTTAATCCACAGATGGCACTACATTAAAAATGCTCTCTATCCGCATGTATCCTAATATTTCAAGACAGTGCTGGCAAGGTTCTAAACAAGATGGTATATATTAGCACTTTAAACAGGCATCCCTTCATCCTTTCAGTTAAATGTTTTTGAATGAACAAGAAATTCATCAAATGTCCTTTCACAAGTCCTCTTGGTCTTAATTTGGTGTTTATAGTTTTTGAGACATATACATTGATACAACTTAAGCACACCATACCTGGGCAGTGAAAATCCAGGGGAACTCCATGTTCGTCTAGGTTTTGCAATGTAACGTTTGGAATTTTTGCATGTAATATCTAAACCAGGTGCGTTCAACCTGTGGCCCATGGACCCTACGAGGCTCTGGACCGCTAATAATGCAGCCCCACAAGGGGGGCGCACAATCCAAAAAAAGAACTTTGATACACACAAACACACATACACATGCACTATTATATATTTTATACATGGCCCAAGACAATTCTTCATTACTCCCTGCAGCCCAGATGAGCAAAGGTTGGATATCCATGATCTAAACATAAGAAATACATTCGGTTCCCATTATCAACAGCCATATTTCTAATCACAAAACACTGGAATACTAAAATACATCATTCATATGCACCAACAAAGCACTCTGAAAATTATATAATAAACAACTTACTCAAACTTGGGAACCAACATATAATCTAAATATACTATCTAATGTTTTATTGTAGTTCTGATCCAAAGCTAGGTTTTTTTATAGCAGCTGGTTCATGTTTGTTCTTTTTCTGTGTTTCATACTGTAGTTCTCAATATTTTTTCACTTTCAGCAGCAGCAGCCTCAGAGCAGTCTCAAGATAATTTCCCTTGATGAACTATGGAGTGGACCACTTTATTGATAAGCACAGTTGGTGTATGAGGCAGTCTGTTTATTCAGAGTCTCAACATCTCTTTGGCTCAAAAATATATGCTAATATTTTGTTTACTCGCATGCAGTGCTAAGTAAGTTTGTGAGCATAGCTGTACAGACCTTGCCTCCAAGAGCTACACAACATGCACGGAGAGAATTGTTTGTTATGAGCTTTACACTTTCTAAATGGATATCTGAAATGGAAATACAAGAGTGCTTTGCTGATAATTATACCAAATCATCACCATCTTGGTTCACTGAAGTTCCTCTCTCTCTCTCTCTCTCTCTCTCTCTCTCTCTCTCTCTCTCTCTCTCTCTCTCTCTCTCTCTCTCTCTCTGAATATTTCACCTAAATGCAATTTCAGTCCATTTTCAGATCTTTGCACTAAATTTATATGGTAGAAAGATTGCTGTCGTCTGATGCCAATGAGCCATACTTGAACTGAGTTTAAATGGCTAGACACTGAATAGCCATACAGCTTGACTTCATAGCAATAGCAATAGCATTTAGAGTTATATATCACTTCACAGTGCTTTATGGCCCTCTCTAAGAAGTTTACAGAGTCAGCATGTTTTCCCCAACAATCTGGGTCCTCATTTTACTGACCTCAGAAGGATGGAAGGCTGAGTCAACCTTGTGCCATTCAGAATAGAACTCCTGGAGTGAGCAGTGAGTTAGCCTGCAGTGCTGCATTCTAGCCACTGTGCCATCACGGCCCAGTGATCCTGCTGGCCAGAGTTAATTCTATCTAATAAAATTCTGTTCTCATCAAAACCCACATATCAAGTGTCAGCTTCTAGTTTCTGTTTCTATTAAATATAGGTATGAGAACCCTGCATCGTGAACTTAGCCACAGAAGATCACAGATATTAAGGTAAAACAACAAGACAGTTCAGAAGCAAAGCCAAAACTCGTGTATTCTCAAGAGTTCTGTGATGCAAGGAATGAAAATTCACTTTCCTGGAAGTCAATTTTGGGTGAAAGAGGAAAACATCCTTCCTAGTCCTCTTAACAACAGTCTTTCGTTGAACCAAAGCAACCTTGTTGTCAAAGGACAGAGAAACTGATGTCAATATGTGACACTTTTGGGGGGGGGGGAAATGTTGCTTTTCCAGCTTTCAAGATGTATTAGGCAGCCTGTACAATTTGGATTGGACTTCCCAATGAGGTAATTGGAGTAGGAGCAATCAGTCCCAGCATCAGCTCATATGCTAGCATAATCTACAGAAGTTGCTAAGGTTGATATTGCTTGAAAACCATCATTCCTTTTTCTTGGATCACCTTGTTTCAGTGGCCTTCACTGAACAAGCCACAATGATGCTAAAATAATGACATGGCTACAATAGTATCATCATGCATATCCCCCCTCCTTACAGACTTGCATCCTGGTATCTGATATGAAAATGTAAGTCACAGCATCTTCATACTGAACCACATACTTGCTCCCTGTCCCATAAAAGCCCATAACTTGTTGCTTCATTCATTCATTCATTCATTCATTCATTCATTCATTCATTCATTCATTCATGTTGCCTAAGAATCTACTTCATTTGCATTCATTTGTATATCCAGAAAAAAATTATTACTCCAATAAAAATTATAGATCCAAAAATGAAAGTTAACTTCTAGTGACATTCATGTAGTTTCCTTTCCAAAAATATGGAAGTGGTTGGTCATGGTCTTCTTCTTGGACTTGCCAGCTCTGCTATTCCAGGTGGTTCCTCCATCTGAGTACTAACCAGACCCAATTACTTTAGCTTTTCCAATTCAATGAAGGTCAGCTAGCTACTAACTGCTAGCTAGACACTGATTTCAAAGCCTAGTTTCATAGGTTGCCAGAACCTTTATCAGTCATGCCAACAGTGCAGAGTCATGCTTCTATGCATATTATGGGCCTAGATCTCAATGATGTGGCAAAGGTGCCCAGACTACACTACTTTAGAATTCAAGGAACAGCATATCAGAAAACTAGATGCTAATATCACATTTCAAATCCGGTCTTTCCCTTAAAAAAAAGTAGAAGCTAATGACAAGTTTTCAAATTTAGCCTTTCCCCCCTAACTATAATAGTTTTTTCTATTGAAGAAAATTTCTCTCATGGAACAGCAGGAATCATACAAGCCATTTTCCATAGCACAAACTATATATTGGTCTACCATTTTGATGAGAATTAGATCATCATTTGTGGCAGTGACGTTTGATGGGTTTAATATTTCATTTTTGCAGGAAATAACCTTTCCCTTTCAAATCAGATGTGATTCTTCAATGCCAAACTCATTCTATTGTTCAAAGGAAATTGAGGGCCTCCATTCATAAAAGTAAATTGAAGTCGTGTTGACTAAATATTTTAAAAATGAAAACTATCAACACATTTTTCAAGTTATTAACTGATTTATTTTTACCTTCATTTAATGATGAAAGTTAATGAGTAGGTGACCCACTTTATCAGGCAGTAGCAGCAAAGCTGAGCAAATTGCAAAGGATGGCAGAAACTCAACAGAATCTGCATCCTGGGAAAACATTCCATATTTAATGGTCATTTGGGATAGTGAAAGAAACTCCATTCCACTTATAATGACTTATTTCTGAAAGAGCTATCCCTAGCATGATGCCTTCAGACATTTCTGGCACAATCAGTTCCTTTTTCTACATCTACAGAGTAATCATGGCAGAGTTGTGCCACTATCACCACCTCTCAATTATTAAGCACATTTCAATATGGCAAGCTGGTCAAGAGCAATCCACACCATTACATACAGTTAGATGTATTTGGGGAACTAACCTTGTAGAATTGAGGAAAGCAAATTTGATTAACAAGATATTTACACTAGATTCCAGTGGCTTCTGGATTCAGAACTTAAGAGATAGAGCAGCTCACAAGGAAAATCCAGGGGAACATAAAAGAATTTTATATTAGCTTTGATACTCCTAGTTCTTCATATATATTATAGCTAGCCAGTGTGGTTTGACAGATAGGCACTGGACTTAACACTGGGGAGAACCATAGTCAAGCCTATATATAGCCATGGAAACTGACTGCTGGCTTTAGAATAGTCATTCACATTTGCATACTCAACATTATTAGCAGATCTAAACATGAGACATAAATCTTAACATAAACATATAACATCAAATCATAAGGTTAGAAAGCCCACTGAAATCTAGTCTAATCCCAGCTCAATGCAAGAATTCAAATTAACGATTGACAAATTGATGTGTAACTTCTGCTTTTACACATTCAGCAAAAGCGAGTTTCTCTTGTCCTTTAGTAAGTGGTTCCATTATCAAACTACCCTTATGATTAGGAAGCTTTTCATAATATTAAATTGTAATCCCTCTTCTAGTCATGTAAGACTATACTGGGAAAACAGAGGACAAATCTTGACTGTTTCTTGTGTGACACATCTTCAGATACTTGGAAAATGCCATCAAGTTTCTGTCAAGCTCAGTCATCTCATCACAAGGGTCAACACAACAAGTTGATGGAGGTCTGGGAAAGACAGAAGAGCAAATGATGACACGTGTCACATGTGTCATGAAGCAAAAGTCATAGAACATAAATCTGCACTACATTGCCTCATTTGCATAATGATATCATGAAGCACATGTTTTTTCAATATTCTCCATCTTGTTATGGACACCACTGACATAATCTCCTCCTGTGGTTTGCCTTCCATTTCCCTGATCATCCCCATTGCCTTTTGTTCCACTTCCTCCAGTTTCTCTAAATCTCTCTTAAAATGTGGTGCCTAGAACTGGATGTAATGCTCAGTATATTAGATCTATTATTTCCTATTGATGCAGCTTAAAATTGCATTTGACTTTGTAACAGCTATGTCACAGCTGATCAGCCACAATTCCAAAACCTTTTACACATGTGCTATTACAGAACAAGCGTCATCCATTCCATACTTGTGCTGTTGATTTCTTTTTCCTAACGGAAGCACTTTGCACTTTAATAACTTTAATTTTTCATTCAATTTTTTTTTCAGTTTTTTTCTTTTCCTGTCATGATCATTTGAAATTCATTCCTTCCTTCCTTCCTTCCTTCCTTCCTTCCTTTCTTACAACTGGCACATGAGATGGATCTGTGCAAAGCCCTCCTAGTCACAGCTGTGAGTCCAGAAGTACCCCCAAATTGTACAACAGTTCTGTCCAATGTGGACAAACTCTCTGTTTCTATCCACATCAGAGGTAAATAGTGAAATCAATTATAAGCCTGATATAGAGAGGAAAAAAGAAGGCCTTGTGATCTGGCACTTTCCTAGATTTCTGATATGGAAGGGCTTAGTAGCCAGAATCAAACCTGGGCTCCCAATTGTCAATCACTATTAAAAACCATTATTGTTGTATTCATACCAGAGAAGAAATCTTATACACTCACAATTAAAGGCTTTAGGGCCCTTTTGGGCTAGTAAATAGGAATACCACTTTTCAACTTCTATCTTAGCAAAGGCTGTAAATACAATTCCTTTGCAGTTTTCTATCTAAAGCCCATCTAAAATGCTTATTCTAAGTGCTAGGAAGTCAGATGGGCTTCAGGTGTTATAGTGGCAATGAATTTAAAAGGTGATAAAATTGACGCATATCACATTTATAATCAAACGGAAGGTGTGTATTTTTTCCCCTTTAGACAGTTCAGTATTCAGCACAAACTGATCTATCACTACATCTTGATTACATGAGGAGCAAAATATAAAATCTTGCTAAAAGTAGGGTGTGGGGTTTTTTTTAGAAAATTTTGCATACTTTGGAATGTTTGACTTTGAAACCATGTATACCTGATAAGTTCACCTCTTCTCTTTTAAAACTCTACTACTGCTCCACATATTCCCTCTTGTAGCCTTCCAATTGATGGGACTAGCTTATGATGCAAAATTTGCCCTTTTATCATCTACATCAGAGGCCCATTCTACTCTAGAACCACATTTGGTCTAGGATCAGTCAGGTGAGAGCTGGACAACAAACAGTGGAAGATGGGAGAAGAACAAAATCTGAATGTGATTTCTTTAAAAGTAAATGTTGTTAATATAATTATCTTCCAGTCATGCATTTAACCTTTTCTCCTTCATCAGTTAAAAACTATTTTAGAAACAGTCTCTGAAATCCTATACAGCGATGCCTGTCCAAGGCTTGTGGGGCTGAATGCCTCCTAGAGCTGCTGATGACATCTATCCTATTGCCTGTAAGAGTACTTGCCCTCTGGAAGGAGGTTCTCCATGAGAACCAAATGGCTCCCACCATAGAATAGAATAGAATAGAATAGAGTAGAATAGAATAGAATAGAATAGAATAGAATAGAATAGAATAGAATAGAATAGAATAGAATAGAATAGAATAGAATAGAATAGAATAGAATAGAATAGAATAGAATAGAATAGAATAGAGCATAACAGAGCAGAGCAGAACAGAACAGAACAGAACAGAACAGAATAGAATAATAACTTTATTGTCACTTTGAATGTACACTAATCGGCATACATTAAAATGAAATTTTATTGCATACAGCTCTCAAAGGATCACCACCTCCGATACACACTACATAAATATGACAAAAATAAATAAATAAATAAATAATACAAAATTATGCATATATCCACATATATTATATGATACAGAGAAACAACAGTCTAGTTTGGGTTATGTATACATGTGCCTAGCGAGAAAAACGAATCTTGCGAGTTTGCCAGACGGATGGCATAGGGAACAAAACTATTACAGATTCGGGTTATTACAGCTATTACAGTACCCTGCTGGTACTCCAGAGGGCTATAAAGACCTGCTGTTCTCCCAGGTCTTGAGTGAGGGTGGTTGGGACCCCATCTGCTGATGTACATTGTTGGTCGGATGGTTTGCTAGATTTGCAGTCTTTACTCTTCTTTTTCTTTGTTGTAATTTGGTTTTGTTGTTTCTTGTTTACTATTACATAGTTTTCATAGTGTTTAGTATATTATAAGCTGCCCAGACTCATTTGGACTCAGGTGGAATAAAAATAATAAATAAAACAAAACATAAAATAAAATATATACAGTAATGTATATATATTCACTTGTTGATTAAATAACCATTGTATTATTTATAACAGTAGTAGGGAATGTTCTGTACTGTTATCAGAATCTTAACATCAAGTCTCACCATTGGCCATGCTTCTTCAGGCTAATGGGGTTGTGTGTATGCAGATTGAAGTTCTACACCAGCTAGGGAGATACACATTCCCCAAACATAATTCACATATCCTCTGTTAAAGGAGATTTGTACATTGCATCTGCCTTCCTCACCCTTATGGCTTCCAGAATATTAAACTACATGTTAATTATTCCCAATTTGTATTAGCATTACTTATACTGACTGAGGGTGATAAGACTTGTAATGCAACATTCTGGAGGTACCAGAGTGGGGAAAGTTATACAAACATCTGAGTTTGTGATCAAGATAATTGAGGCATGGATGCAGGTATAAATATCTTGTTTATTGAATAAGAGCCATCATTTAATGGTAGAAAGCACATCCTGTGAACATACAAGATACACCCTTTCTGGAAACACAGGTGGGGTAAGGGAGGGATAAGGATTAAATGTCAGACCTGATATAATGGATCTACTTGTAGCCTGTGAGAGTAAGGACAGAAATGTGCCACTCAATCTTGCAGCAAGGTATTCCCTATCAGTCCAGCAATGACATCAAAAAGAAAGAATATTTAACAATGCACCTTAATGAGTTTTGAACAGTTGCTTTATTGTTCTGCAAGAATTAACCTCACTGTTTGTGAATAGCATTGTTTCAAAAACAGTTGGCATCACAACAGCATCTTAAAACTTTGACCACTGATCCCACTATTCTCAACTGAGCACTTTGTCTCCTTCCTTTAATCCTTTCGTCCAATCTCCTCTAAGTGCTTTCCTTTCCCCCAATTTGAGTTGGTAATTTTTTTTTTTTTAAAGGAAGAAGAATCTCCATAAAAAATGCTTCATTTTAAACGTGGCTATTCTTCATGAACTCACATGAGGTTTAGCCTAGATAGTTTCTCTCTATCTTTGCTTTAAATTTTGCTTCTGGATGCAATGATTATTTTAAAATAATACTGCTGTTAAAGATTGTCCCCTAGAAAAAGGGAAAAGAATGTTAGAAGAGAAGCAATTCTAAAGTGACTGAGTGTGGCTGGTCCAAGGCAAACAAAACAGCATGAAATTTGGCGGTGGAAATCCTGTATACAGTGAATGAACCATCTGCACATCCACAGTAAGGACATTAAGAATGGCTGCTTCTGCCATTCCAGATGCTTTCCAGCAACTCATTCACATGAACTGAGAGCTGCAGCTGACTGTGGGAGTATTATCATCCTTGGGCAATCTTTGTTGTATTCTGTGGATGCTTTGTGGGTCTCAGAAAATAGATAGCTACCATCTGTTTCAAGAAGACAAAAAAAATTGGAGGGCTATAGTACAATCAACAAAACAGAACCCAATGCATCAGCAGCAAACTTTCCAAAAGAGAAACAAAAGAGCTTTTAAAATATTAAATAATTTCCATTTTTAGAGGCCTCTAATTGGTTCAAAACAGTTTGAAATGTGCAGGACAGATCTTCAAAACTCAATTAACATTAGAACTATAATTTGTTGGCTTTTTTAACTCTTTTTTTTTTTTAATATATTTTATTAGATTTTATAGGGATAAAGGGGTTACATCAAAGTGCTTAGGAACCACCGTGGAGGTGGGTATATTGAACATCCAAAAAAAAAAAGAAAAACAATCACAAATATATAGCCCAAATCAATTCATTTAAAATTCCCTAATTCCCTCATTTAGTCTTACATATTCAGATTAATACATTTCTATATAAGCTTCAAACAAACCTATCAAATATCACTCACATTTCAATTCTGAAAATCCCAGTCCTGTTTTAAGCTTTACTAACTTACAATTACCATATTCCAATTGGCCTTAGATATACATATTATTAACACTTCGGGTATCCTTTTTTTTTTTACATAGTAATTATATCTAGTATATTATTTCCGCAATACTATTCTTGTATTTTCTTCATTAATACCATTTCTTCTCTAATACCCATCCCTCTTGTTCTCCTTCTATTTCAAAATAATTATCTTAAAGTAAAAATATCAAACCAACAAATAAATTTCTATCTAATTTAAGTATGTATTCTATCAGTTCATCTATATCTATGAAAATCTTTTTAAACCAGTAAATAAAGTTTACCTCTCCAGTAATTATCATGTCTAAAACAAAGTATTGTTACAAAGGGTATCCTCTTAGAAATTTCACGTGTTCCATTAGTTATTAACTCAGTCAAAGAATCAAAACCTTTTTAAACCCGTTAAATAAAACTTTAAAATACATTTTTAAGTCTAACTCTAGGTTTCTTTCTGTGCCATAACGGTTTCCATAATAGAGTTCCTGTATCATCAAACCACGATATTAAAGGGTCCATATTCTTTAACGCTTCAAATTGATCAAAGTTCTCTTTCCTTTCTTCTAGTAGCCTTTGGATGGTAAAAGCCGTTTTATTCCATGTTATATTTGTCAGTTGTTTCTCCATCTTTTCACAATTTTCAATAACTTGTATGTGAGTGTCAATCACTATTGATGTTAGTGCTTCAGACATCTCCGTTAAAGTTATTCCTTGATCATCAGGCTTCTCCATAGATTGCGTTTGGAGTTGTATAGAATTAATTTGTTCTTTGGTTTCCACAGTTTCTCTCCATGCAATTTCATAATTGAGTTGTTGACGTAGTTCCTCTTTAGGTTGTACATATTGTTCACTAATCTCTTTGGCGTCGATCTGCTCCTTCTGCTCTGTCTTTCGGTCTGTAAATTGAACAGTCAAGTTTTGAAAATAAGCTCTCATATCCTCTCTGGCTTCCAGAATTATTTCCAATATGAGCTCATAGTCCAGCTGTGTGTTAGATTCCATAACAGTGGTAGAGAGATTTTTTAATCTTTTAGAAAAGGCTCTATTTCGTAGACATCAAACAAATATTCACCTCCAATTTTCAATAGACCAGCTGCTTCAGTTATCTTATGCTTATCATCTTTTGAAGGTCATAGCCATTCCCAGCCATAAAAAAATATACAGTTGCAGTACCACTTTTCGACACAAGATGTCCTCAGCAGACCACAAAATCTTTCTTTTCTTTCCAAATTAATAGATTTTTTATTTTGTGTTGAAAAAATAAAAAAAAGGCCTCTCCAAAGTAATAGATGCGTAGTTGCAACAATAATAATCAAGAATAAAATGTTTTCAGGTCCCCTCAGTATTCCAAAATTTAAATAGTCCATAAAAGTTGACTGGTTTTTGTTTTTTTTTCCCAAAGCTATTTTTCCCGAATGCCCAAACGCTGCTCCCTCACAGCAGGGAAGTAATTCAAACACAAAAGCTTTTGACAGGAGAATAATTAGGGAAAAAAGGGGTAGGAAAGTTCTCACCCGGGTTCTCCACGGGGGTTCTTTACGCTTAGTTGTTCTTCTGGCTTTCAGCTGGTGCAACGAAGTGATGGTCCATTTTACTGGGCGATCTTTTCCTCCGACGGCCCTAAGGAGAAAGCTTGAACTAAGGAGAGCTGCCGCTCTTCCCCAGTCAAGCAGAAGCCTCCTCAAGCGGTGGTCGCCTCTACGGGGCGACTTTCGACCCGGTTAAGGGTCTACCAGCGAAGGGAAAGCAGCCGGTGGGAGAGACGGCTCTCTCCGTGCGACTGCGCGTGTCGCGATCCGGAACCGGAAGCCAGCTTTTTTAACTCTTAAGAGGGACTTTCCTTGGATTAATAGCAATGCTTTCCCTCCCTCTCTAACTTTCTAAAATATTTCTAAACTACCCTTCTTTCAGACAAATTCCAGATTCAGTTGGAAAATTACAAATCATAGTGTTCTAAAACACTAACAGTAATTAGAACAAAAAGCAAATAAAATGGTCCAATAAATTGGGGTACAACATAAGATCTAGAATAGGATAGGATAGGATAGGATAGGATAGGATAGGATAGGATAGGATAGGATAGGATAGGATAGGATAGGATAGGATAGGATAGGATAAGATAGGACAGGACAGGACAGGACAGGACGGGACAGGACAGGACAAGGCAAGAGACTAATAGAATAGAATAACAGAGTTGGAAGGGACCTTGGAGATCTTCTAGTCCAAACTTTGAATTGAATTGGAAGCTTGGTTGTCAATCCTTCAAGGTAGATCAGACCAAGAATCCAGGTTCATGTAGGTCAGTACTACTTTTACTGTAATCTCTAGTAAGAGAATCTTGCAAATCTGAATATGCTTCCCCCTTCCCTTTATCTTTGTGAGAACTAAGGAAGGTCTTGTCTGAAAGATTCACTTATATTGCTGCCCTGAACTCACTCCTCCTTTATGTAACCCAGGGGTCCCCAACCCCTGTGCCATGGACCAGCAACTGGTCCGCACAAACAAGCAAAGCCCCATCCATGGGTTGCAGGCAGCACACAAACCCATGCACTCTCCAGTCCGTGGAAAAACTTTTCTCCACGGAACCGGTCCCTGGTGCCCAAAAGGTTGGGGACCTCTGATGTAACCATTGTCCTAATAGTGGATCTTCTTTTTTCTCTTGAGGTCATTCATTCTTCCTTCTACAATGGTTGACAATTTTGTTATTATGGCATAAGCATTTTACCAATAAAGGAGAATATTTGTACCTCAGGGTTGAAATGAGGAGTCCTTGGTGCTTTCTGGTTGTTTTTCTTGCAAGATGTTTCATTATCTAAACTAGGTAACATCATTAGTGCTAGTAAGGAGTGGGGTTTGTTCTTAGTTTGTATTCATGTAAGCATTTTGGAACTTGGGTCTGTTTGATCAGATACTGAGAGTGCTTTTTTGAGTTGCAAATATGAATATGCTTGGAAAACCAAACAATTGGAGACAGTTTACTTCTCTGATTATACTGGAATAAAATCTTTCTTGTTTGCTTGCAGTGATGCCTCAAGAAGGACATTTTGTTGTTACTTCACTTGGCAGTGGGAGGCATTCTATATCTGAGGATAGATGTTCCTGATTATTTTGACAGGCCTTGCCTCTTCAGTAAATATTTCTAGTCTGCTCTTAAAACCACCATAGCTATGCTACATCATTATATCGTATTGGTTCTAAAATCATTCTGGAACAGGTCTAATCTGCTAACTATATGTGTAGTAATGTGTAATATAAAAATATCTTTCTACATGCATAGTAGCAATGTGAGATCTGAAATTAAAATACAACAGTAACACAACCTGTTCAAAACCCAACACAAGTGCACAGAGGGGTGTACTTTCCTCATTAATACTATATAGCTCAAAGTGAAGTAATGTTGTTAAGTAGCATCTAAATGGTAGCGGAATTAGTGTCTTGCAACAAATACAAAAAGCAGATAGGGAATTTTGTCAGTGGGTTGGTTGCTAACTTGTTTTTAATTTTAAGAAGCATGACAAAAACATAATTGTCCTGTAATATATAACCAGCAATGTAAAAGGACTCTCCTGCTTTACAACAAATTAAGTATAAAGTTAATTCTTTTCAGACATTTACACCCATGTACACAAGAAACACATTTTTTTTCAATTCCTATTTAATTTCTAGAGATTTGCCTACCTATGTTTACTACCTCTGCAGGCAGATTTATTTATTTCCTCCCGTAAAACAAGCAAAGCACAAACCAAAATCAAACAAATTAAGGAAAATCTAGAATTATTAGGACACTGTCCCTTATCATTGGGATAATATGGCTAGACTAGACTAGACTAGACTAGACTAGACTAGACTAGACTAGACTAGACTAGAGTGGAGTGGAGTGGAGTGGAATGGAGCAGAACGGAACGGAACGGAACAGAACAGAACAGAACAGAACAGAACAGAACAGAACAGAACAGAACAGAACAGAACAGAACAGAATAGAATAGAATAGAATAGAATAGAATAGAATAGAATAGAATAGAATAGAATAGAATAGAATAGAATAGAATAGAATAGAATGGCCAAGTGTGATTGGACACACAAGGAATTTGTGTCCGGTGCATAAGCTTTCAGTGTGCATACAAACAACAAAGTGATAAATTATAGATCATAAATCATAAGGTACTATCATAAATCATATGATATAACAACAATTGAAATCATAACATACCAAAAGGAGAAGGTAGTAGGAAAGATGAGAGGTAAGAAAGATGAGAAGATAATAAGGATGAGAAGATAACAAGGATAATAGCCATACAGCCTACTACATGGGTAAATACCTTTAAGCAGGAGACAATGCTATAGGAGTTAAGTATTTAGCAGATTGATGGCATGATGGAAGAAACTATAATGCCCTATAGTGGTGTCTTGAGGGGATACGTTGAAACAGTTTATGTCCAGAATGTGAGGGGTCTGTAGAAAGATAATTTCTATCCTAATGACAAGCAATTCAGTAATTCAGAAAAGTCAAAAGTGTTTTCTTTGAGCCAGGCCAAACCAAAGTATACAATCTGAGCCTTTTTTCAGCTCTCCAAAGATATAGAGTATGAGTCAGTGATGCAGCAGTTTTGTCAAAGAGATGGGCAGTAAACTTATCAATTTCTAGACTTAAACTGCTCCACACCTGGACAGTTGACCACCCAACATTTTCTCATAAGCACTTTATGATATTGACTGGATTTAATGGCTCCGCAGCAAACAAAAACATCCAGTTTAATCCTGAGGACAGCAGTTTATGAAGTATAGTCTGGACAGGATCCTGAATGACACATCTGTGCCTTCTGCACCAAATTGAACTAAACCAGCCAGGCCAATTGCATCTTGTCTTCATAATGCAAGTTAAGGACAATCACATTCTCTGAAACAATTAATCTTCTCCCCACCCACAAGCAAAATAATAAAAAAAAACCTTCCAAACTGTCTGTTGGCAGCTTACCTGGCCAATGCAATAAGTACATGACAGATCCTACATGCAGAATGCCAAGTGTTTTATATTGGAATTGAATTTTTCCAACAGTTTTTTATTTTACATAGCAAAAAAATAAAATCCAGGCAAAATAGGCTTTAATGCAAAATCACAGCACTGGTGCTGCGCAATAGATTACAGCATTGTAGGACAGAAAAGCATCAGGCACTTCTATGCCAATTTGTCTTAGAGTCAGTATTACCACGTTTCTATCAAATTTCTTCTGATAGGTATCAGATATTCATTTCACTTGCAAAGAACAGAAAATACTTTAAACTCATAAAAATTTGTTACTTTTAGACCTAAGTATAATGACATTCATAACTGCAAACCTCTTTCTTCTGATCTAGAAATCATTTCTTCCTGGCCCACTCAGTTATGAGGGGGAAAGCATGTACAATAAAACACATTTTCAAATTTTGATTCTTATTTGTGAAAGGAGATTGTGGTTATCTTTATGCCAATCAAATCCTATACACTAAGGTAGCACTATCATGCCTAGGGGAAAAGCTCCTCTTACCATGGCTGTAAGGAGACTCTGAATAAATATGTATGCATTTATGGTGCTTTCAAATTGCATCATAATCAGAGTTCTCAAGGGGATTGATTATATGAGAACAACATAATAATATAACAGTGAAGTGTCAAACATTTTTAGCATGTTTGCTAAATAGTTCTGCTAAATAGTTCCTATATAACACCACTTACTTCTGAAAAGAAGAACATGGAACTACAAACATTTATTTCTTCAAGGGCAAGACCCTTATAAGGTGCAAGATTCCTTCTCATCTTCTCATCTTCACAAAATTGTTCTGGAAGCTCATTCAGATTCCAAGATAGTCATCATTATGTACAGCTAACTCCCACAATGATTACATGAATGATTCCATGGATTCACAGCGTATGAATTTTCTTTTTAAAAGAAACAATAGGGGAAGATTAGTTTCCTCCCTGCACATCTAGTTCAGGAAAATATTTAAATGAATTAAAACGAGAAGACAAATAGGACCATATAACATCCTAAATTAGATTACTTCCGTTCGGTTGGATTTTTTTTTGGGGGGGGGGGGCTCAGCTGAAGAACATTTGCAGAAGGGGAAGTTGGAATTAGGAAAATATAAGATATCAAAACAAATAGGTGATGGGAATATAAATGATTATCTACTGAATCTCAGCAGAGGGGGGGGGGAGAAGCTCAATTGCTAGGACACAGAGAGTTACTGTTTCATCTCTTGGATCAACCAGTCCTCAGAAGTGTCCTATTTAACTGGCAAATTCCTCTGGCTCTCCAAGGAAGTCCATGTCATGCTTTGAGAAGTATTGAGCCAAAATTGTGACTCAAGTCTCTAAGTGTAAATGTGGAGTAAATAATGCTTCTAGCAGTAGTAATAAGCTGTTGATTCTATTAATGACAACATGATTGGGGCATCATCTCCAGTTACCTGTGATGTAGGTTAAAGCTTGATTATTTTTATAATACATAAATAAATATAGTACTGATAGAGCAATAGATGTCCTATTATAACCAGATTTTTTACTTCCTTTTCAACAAGTATATTATTTAACAAAACACATTCCTCCAAATTGGCATTCAGGGTTTGACATAAATCCTTGAGGCACTGAAATTTAATTGATGTTAGAGGAAGGTGTTTTGTATTTAATTTCTTTTGTTTCTCTCATTTTTGACAATCCTACAACTTCATTTGTCATTAAATTGGTTTGGTTTTACCCTACCACTGGTACTGAAATGGCTTCCCTCTGTAGCACACATTGTAATGTAATTGTTACACACTACCGTGTCTTTGGTAATTTGCCTCATAATATATTTTAACAGATACAATGAAATTGTAGAAGGAATCAGTAATTGCACGAAGCTGCAAGTGACTTCTTTCTATACTCTCATTTTGACTTTCACAATGAGATTTTCCTAGGTAATGTTCCATTTAATGCTTATGTTTCTATCTTTCAATTGAATAGGTTTTACAAAGAATATTTAGACCAGACTTCCCCTCCTCCCACTCCCTAAAAATCAGCATGCTAGATTTCAGATTTAAGCTCTGAAGTATTGTGCGAAGACAGTTAAGAACATATGCTTAAGATCATTATTATGTTTGAATTCTATTTCAAAGCTAACTTAATTTGAAGGAGGAAAAGGTTGATTTTATCTGCAAGGACCACTGGCCAATGCAGGAGTGTGCAGTCAAGTTTGACAAGGATATAAATACTCAACATAGACATTGGAAATATTACATACTGCAATTTAATACAGCTCTCTTAGTTTGCATGGTCTTGGAAGATATCAATATTTCTGAATATTTTCAATTTTGCATCACTTAAGATAGAATATGGAGACAGATGAATCCTTATACAATAATAATGCATCTTTATATTAGATAAGTGATAGATTAGGCACAACTGATGTCTATGAAATGATGGGAACACAGAAAATTGCTTTATACTGAGTCATTTCACTGGACCATTAATAGCAGTATTTATAGCAGTATTTTTATTTGATATATGCTTTTATGTAAATTCAGTATGAAATCAAGAACAATCCTGTCAGGTAAATTGGGCCTAAAAAGAATAACTGGCTAAGAGAGTTATCCAAGGACCTTTTGTGGTGGTGAAAGTTGAACTAGAAGATTAATCTCCCAAGTCACCTTTTAACATCTAAATCACTGCACCACATTGGAACAGAACTCAGTCAGAACAAGACTGGTTGACAATCACTTGATAAGACCACACTTGGAATACTGTATCCAGTTTTGGTCAACACAATATAAAAGAGATGTTGAGACTCTAGAAAGAGTGCAGAGAAGAGCAACAAAGTTGTTTAGGGGACTGGAGGCTAAAACATACAAAGAACATTTGCAGGAACTGGATATGTCTAATCTAAAGAAAAGAAGGACTAGGAGTGACATGATAGCAGTGTTCCAATATTTGAGGGGCTTCCACAAAGAAGAGGGGGTCAACCTATTTTCCAAAGTACCAGAAGGCAAGACAAGAAACAATGGATGGAAACTAGTCAAGGAGAGAAGCAACCTAGAACTAAGGAGACATTTCCTAACTGTGAGAACAATTAACCATTGGAAGGGCTTGCCTTCAGAAGTTGTGGGTGCTTCATCACTGGAGGTTTTTAAGAAGAAATTTTCAAGAAGAGATTGGACAGCCATTTGTCCAAAATGGTATAGGGTCACCTGTCTGAGCAGGGGGTTAGACTAGAAGACCGCCAAGGTCTCTTCCAATTCTGTTATTCTGTTATTTATTTTTTAAACTTGTACACCACCCATCTCACTGTTATGGCAATTCTGGGGGGTAGGGTTTATAGCATAATAAAAAAGTTTAAGAATGATATGAAACAATCAAAAATTAAGAAAGAATTTAACAAATAGCAACATTTTATGATTAAGAGACATCTACCCAATTTTATTTGGGGGTTGAACTTGAACCATTTATATGCACAGCTATGGTAGAATCACAGTTTTAGTGAATGGTATTACCATTTAAATAGTAAATTAAATATTTTTTGTCCAAAAGTTATGGAAAGTAGCAGATTGCCTACTAAACTAGGATGTTAGTGCCAGGTCTAACCATGGGGTACACAATTTTTTTTCTGGCCAAGCAAAGACCACATTCCTCAAAGTATAGTTTTTATGTTGAGTTTACCCACTTTTATCCTGGCCAGCAAAAGAGTCAGCATAAGGCACATATTCAATTTCATTTTGCTTATATGTAATCAGTATATTTAGTAATTTCCTCTTCTGAATGACACTACAAATTGCCATTCCACTTTAAGATTTGATTCCTTTCATTGCCTTAAATATGCCATTACCTCAGTTTCAGAACGCAGGAAACTGGCTTCCATCAAGCAAGTATTTCCATTTGTACTTGGACATAGACTTTCATGTCATATCACCTGTTACCAGAAGTATCTGAGATGCCCGGAATTAAATCTGAGTTTTCCTATATGACTGAAAAGAATGTGCTCTGTTTTTGAGTTCTTCCCTTCATTTCAGATTCTCTACCATGTTTCCCACTATCATATTCACGTTAAAGTGAATAGCATTCCCAAGAATGTTATGTAAGTACATTGGGCTTAGACAGAAGAACTGGCTCTAAGACTTACCTAAAAAAATCCTTCTGTATCTAAGGGGAAATGATAGCCTGAGTCTTCCTACTCGTAGTCTAACATCTCTCCAGAGGCTGAGCAGAAACAAGCGTGAGATGTGAGGGACTTGGATTAAGTCATCATTTTTTGCAGCTATAGTGAATTAAAGTATAGGGAAGGTCTGCAACCTAACATCTTTTCATCAAGATCCTTGACTTATATGCAGCTCACTCAACTCTTACCTAAGCTACAACCTGTTCTGTCTTGATGGCGGTAGACATTGAGAGACTGCTTAAACAATAACAAGGTTTATTCATTTAGAATCAGACACAGAACAGAACAGAAAACGAAACTAGCTCCCTCCTTTTTATACACAGAGCTCTGGTTAATCTTAACCAATGAATGCAGGGGATTTCTCCCGCGCTAAAATAACAAGTCTGCCTGGGCCCCAGACATTCTGACTCTGCAGTAGTCACGTGGCTGCCTTGCACCTGCTGCCATAAACAACTGAGTACATTACACCCCTCCCCCATTAGTGAGGAGCATACTGTACCCCTTTTTATTAGGTTGCTTTAGTAAGCTGCCCTATATCAGGGGTGTCAAACTGCCGGCCCCCAGGCCAGTTTCATCATACCGAATCCGCACCCACCCCTTTGTCAGCAATGCAAAAAGAGTCGTGATATGTTGCGACACGTCACATGATGTGGTGAGTTTGACACCCGTGATCTACATGATCCACCACTATAAACAAGATTATTCTGGGATTTCAGCCTCTAACTAACCCATTTATTTGAAACAACATAAATATTTTAAAGGATTACAGAGAGTGACTGATTTAGAGCATCATAAAAGGTCAGCAACTGATTCAATATACTGAATTTATCATTTTTGTAGCAGGGTAATTTTCCACTCAAGTATTGAAATAACTAGAATTGTTCTAAAATATTTGACTGGGAGGGTGAGAGCTTCCAGGTCCTCCTTTCACCTCAGGCTTGCGAGCTCTGCATTTTTAAGCAAATCAACTTGTTTTTTTCAGTGTGTGGATGAAAATAGAATTAGCCTGTTTTTGCATTCCTCCCACAAAAATTGAGATATAGTTTGCTGGTAAAATAATGCATCGAAGTGCATGCTTGTATTTGAGGTTCAATTACATATAAGCATGTTTTATGACAAAGAAATGTACAATGCAAATGTTAATTTTTGTTAAAATCACAAATTGACACCAATATGGAACATTGATAAACACCAATACAGACTGGAACTAGACTGTACGATCACTCCCTCAGGCAGCAAAGTGTCTCAAGTCAGCCCTGAAAATTTCATCATTCACTCACAGAAGATGGAACCTCAAAGAATCAGAATAGACGAAAATGACATTACCTCAGAAATAAAACATGATAGGATGTAGTCTTCTCCTTCAGTTAACAACATCTTCACAATAAAGTTTTTTTAATGAAATAAAATGAGCTTATTTATTTAGAGCACCCCACAGAGAGTGTATTTGAATGGTGCTTTCCTGAAAAAATTACTAAGCTGTTGTGCAAGGGGGGGAAATTTGCCTCAAACTCCTAACACACCCTTTTCCTTTCCCGGGATGTCATTTATTCAGAATGATACCGTAGCTGTTTGGGGAAGTTTTGTGAGCATTTAGACAACTTAGTAGTCTCTCTGCTCCTTCACTTTATAACAATACGCCATGAATTGGCACTGGGACTTTGCTTGCTTCTGAAGCAGCCTGGCCTGATGGATAGAATGGACACCCAACAGCAGAATTTAACCTTCTTGGCAAAATTCTGTGGAGAAGGCTTCTTGCCACTTGCCTGTACAAAGTCCAACTTGGACTCATCAATAACTAATTCATTAATTAATTAATGGCAGAAAAACAGAACAACTTTTATCTAGGAAAGATTGTGTGCATACGGGTCTGCTGTCAGTACAAAGAAATAATATTTGGAAACCTATAAAAGAAAACAGGGTCTCAGCTTCTGACAAAAGGAGAGATGATTGAAAAATCCCACATCTCTGAGCTCCTCTAAGATAACTTCTTTGCTTTGAGAGAATATTTCACAAGACATTTTATTCTTTAGAAGATGCCAAAAATACCCCACCAACCTTCACCAACTGAAAATGCAAGACTTGGCACTTTAATAAAACAGGAAAACAAAAATACTTAATCTTCTTAACTGGTAAATCTTTGAGCCAGGCATCACATTGTTGCTGTATAATAAAAGGGATTGCTTTGCAGTAATTTGGGCAGTTAAGAATTCTGTGCATGCTCAAAATCATGACATTTCAAGGACAATAAAGTTGGCTGGCTGTTAGCCCTTGGCTGTACAAAATAGGAGGGGGAAAGCTGGTTTTAGCAGCTAGTTATTCAGACCGTATTATACGTAAAACACATTTCCAAACAGAGACTGTATGTGCAGCTCTTCCAAAAGATGCAGATATTTTTAATTTAGCATATTAACAGGAATTATTTAACAAAGGTCAGTGGATGCAAAGCACTTTCTATATATTACATTATGACTGTTCTGAATGTGACATCAAAGAACAAGGGACAAAAGATATTCATGCAGAAGCATAATTATACATTTTGAAGAAGCAGAATTTGCATGAAAAACGTGCTTCCATGACTTGGGTTGTGTGCCCACAGAACACAAGCAAACTGGAAGAGAGTTAAAGTTAATGGAGCCATGTTTTCATGAGAGGGGCACCAACAGAATGGCTCTTTCTGACGTTCAGCTCTTTCATGCCTGATGCTTTCAGACAGTGCAGGAAGAAATCAGCTCTAATGGCTTCCACCTGCTGAACAGCATCTTGCTTCTAGCCTATGCATTCTTCCATCTGATGAAAGATTAAGTTTTCCTACCCAGTCAATGCCTGTTTACAGATTGAAATGGATAAGTCTACACTGAATGTCACAAAAATGATCAAATCAAGTGGCAGGTTGGGGCTGTAAATGCAATCCTTTATAGGTTGTTCAAGATGTAAGCCTCATTAGGATTTGAGGGCATACATCTAAATCTTTCCGGGTTTATTAAATGGAATCTGCATGTGGCAAAACCACAAAGAACAGGTATCTATGCCTGTTGAAAGACAGACACAAAATGGGATTTTGAGCATGTAAAGGAGTTATTAGAAGCTGTGAGTACAGTTTTGACTTCTCCCTTCATATACACTCAGAGCAGTCTGCTGGATAATAAGTATTCTGGATCAATCAATGCAGAGTTATAGATAGGTTCTGGTGTCTATGGGACATTTTCCTTCTCAAGTAAAATGCTGATTGTTTGTCATTTGTGAGTGTTTCATTGCCTCCTCTTTAGTAAGTTATGGCACCTGTTTGTTTTTGGCACATCTGGAATCTCACGGGAGTTCTGGACTTTGGGGTTTAGATTAAGGCATACGGGTAGTTCTGTAAGATCTATGACAATATTTGAGGGAACATTTATTTGGAGTGAAGGACTTCCTAAAAACCAGCACATTCCGAGACAATGCACACCCAGCATATCTGCTTTAGTTTGGGAAAAGAATGGTGGAAAGCAGACTGTGACAATAGCAGAAATTTCTGGAGGGAAAAAGACACGTGCACGAGAAGAAAGCAGGAATGTGGAGCATTAGGTTTAGATAAAAGACTCGCACTATCTCTAATGTATGCTTGTGTAACTGATAAATGATAAACTTTTTACCCCTAAAGTTCTTTTTTTTTTTTAGGGATGAATTTGAGTTGTTCACCAGTAGCAAAAAGTCATGAAGCAAAGAGAGAAAAGGGCCTGAGTGAGGTCACTCTTTTACTTCCTGATATTCCTTGTTTTATATTTGATGCTGTCATCTTTCTCCCATCTCACCAAGATGGTACTCGCCAGAAAAGTGATTGGTTAGATTGAAAGATGCAGGAATTGTCCTACATCTTGTCCAACTTTGTCCCTTTCCTACATACAGCACACTGTAAATGCAAAATATATATAAAAATGTGACTGGGTTTTGATCATGAACTCACAACTTGTACAGGGATACCCACATAAGATAAGCTTCATCAAAATGACATCTATCAGGTTTGCAACTTTCAATGAGCCGAGTCCCATTTTTGCCCATTCTTGATTTTTTTTAAAAGCTTTTTCCATATAGGCTTTGGTGGATGGGGGGGGGGGATAACCCTATAAAGGCTGCTGTCTCCCATCTTCTTTTGCTCAAATATATCTAAACCCAGCATTTTGAGGGAAAGGCTGAAATGGAAACTTAATGGGGTTTTATTACCTTTCAGTCCCCTGAGGATGACGACTATGGAACTAGGACACACAGCCTTTCTCTTAATTAAATTTCAGCGTGCCTGAATGAATAGCTGAAGCTAGATTAAATAATAGATATTCAGTCTACTATTTCACATTCGACATTCTTTTAACTCAACAGGATTCCCCTGGCTTGGAAAGACTTAATTGCACATGTCCTTTTTTTGCTTTTGGGCATGCCAAGGACAATGCTGGGGTTCGTGTTTTTCAGGCAGCAAAGCATATAAATAAAAACAGGTGAGGAAAATTTTGTGTAAAAGTGTTTGGCCTTTCTTGAGCTTGAAGGTTAATAAATTACAAAATGATTGCTGCAAAAAAAAAAAATGGAAGCGGGTCCATAGGGATTCTCATTTTGTCTCTCACTACAAGCAGTTAACTGACAGCCATTCCTTCAGTTCTCATTTTGAGAAGGCACCCAATTTCATTGACTTGATTTGCCACATAACCGTTGATCCCTTATGGTTCTTGTTGACTAGGTTTTATAAAAATGAAAGTTATCAGCAGTAAACCTGACCTGCTGATCCTTGGATTTTATTTATTTATTTGTGGAAAGGGGCAGACAGTCAAGGGAAATTAAACTGAAGCAGCTGATGTTTTGTCTAATAATACAGCACCAATAATAATTTACACACACACACAAAATCTCAAAACAAAACAAAACCCTAAAGGGCAGGATAGACTTATAACAACTTTCAAACCTTGGAGAAGGCATCTCTTACTTTAATAGAAAAGATTACAGAGTACCAAAGCTAATAAATGTTTTCCAACCATTCAGGGAAAGACAGGAAGACAAAGTAACTTTTATTGAAGAAATATCACTTCCTGCACTGATTGTTAACTCCTTATTCTGAAGTCAGTCAGAGAGAGAGAGAATGAGAGAATGTCCTATACAGATACAATGCAATGTTATTCAAAGGCACACACAGAGAGCATAAAGGAGGGGTCTAGTTCCTACTTTATAATGGACAGTGATCCTTCTGGAGGTGACTACAAATCCATTTTCAAGAAGAACCATAAGCAGGTTCTTAAAGGTGCCCATTAACCTTTAGTCCATCAACTGCTAGAAAGAGTCAAATGCTTTGTTTCTAGGACCTTGCCCTGAGGCTATTGCAAGACAAGGAATCTTCTTTTCAAAATGCAAGTGAATGCCACAAGGGGTCAAGAATCCCAGGTCTTATGAATGGATCCCAAGTTAATCATGTTTTGTGTTTCCAGACAGTTTGAATGAATATGATACCCAAGATAATGTTGCCTATTTTATATAAGCTGTACTAGTTGTTTGCAATTATTAATTCTCAAGGCAACATACAATTAAAACCACAAATAAACTCCCAAGTCTGTAAAAAATCAACCCTAAAGAAACATATAATATGACAACTTACTAAAAATAATAGAGGCATCGCAACACTTTTTTTAAAGAATCCAGGAGAAATATACAGTTAACCAAAATGGGAGACCAAACTGGGGTTTGACTAATTTTGGGGGTTGAGAGGAGAAATTGATGGTAAGTGTTCCCTACTGAAAAGACCATTCTTCAGCACTCAAAGGAATCTCTTATTATGAGGCTCAAGAATGAATAATAGAAGAATTGATTCAGTTATGGTTGTTCAAGCTTTGAGGAGCTTTCACTAGTTAACAGCAGTACTTGGAACAGCCCCCAGAAAAATGGTGGTCAGAGAAAGTAATCTAAGATTGGTGTGACACAATCATACTATAATACTGCAAAGTATATGACAGAGTCTTGTGCTGTCACAATGCATTAGCCAAAATCTTGGTGGAAAATTTCCATTTGGATCTTTGAAAAGACGATCAAGTCAAGATGATTTTAGGATGGCTAGAACAAAGACTATTATTGTTATCATTTGTGTATCTTTACAATTGACTGAAATAGTCTTTATAAATTATATTGAAGGAAAATATCCATAAAGATACTCAATACCTGAAAAGAACTATTTGATAGCCGGTCTCCAGCTGGTTAGAAAATCCAAAAGGAAATATTTGAATGAACAAATACAATTTTTCCCAGGCTTGTGTTGAGAAAATATCCCTGAGTAAAAGGTCAACAGGTTCTAAGTAGCAGTGGAGTCATTTTACTCACTACAACCTCATATAAGGTTAAAATAGTTGTAACAGCTGGAGGATACAGCCTCATGAACAGTTAACATATTAAAAATATTAGTTACTGAAAATTATTTTACCTTCCCTTTTTTCTCCAAACTAATTATTCTAAAGTCGCTGTTATTAAAATACTAGAAATAAATTATATAATAAAATTCCATTATTAAGGAAAAGATGATTCCATAATACCTTGTTGTTATAATTGTTATAATTATGGATCATACAAGATTCTCTTTTGATTTCCATACTGCGAATTATCTGTTGAAAGCAATCTTCTCCACGAAAGGTCATTTAGAAAGAAAGGTCAACTTTCTTTAATTTCTTAATGTAAAACAGACGTAACTGTGAACATTATGGCATATTAGTTGGACTCCAGCTATAAACTAGACAGAAAGACTAATAAATACCAGATAATATGGAAGTGCTCTTCATCCTCTGCTCTTCATCCTCTGGATGATGAACAAGGTTACAGTCTCCTATAAAGTTTGGGGAAAGATTGGATTTGCAACTTGGAGCTGATTGTAAATCCTGCTCTGTTTCCAAACAGCATTGGTTTCACAAAAGGTCTCTTCCATCACTTTGAGTAGCAAATCAGGAGAAAAAAAAATAGCCCAGAAAAAGATTGATGTCATTTATGCTTGATGGCTGCCATGTAATGTACTTGTGTCTATCTTTGAAAAGTGTTGGAAACTTCATGCTCTTCAAAGTACAGTCATCTGATGATTAACTGACATCGGCAATAAAGAAACTATTTCCCTGGTGTTCAAAAATCCTTGCAGGGGATCGGGAGGGGGATTCCGTTTCAAGGCAACTTGGCAAAGAACGAAAACAGTGTAAAGCAAAAGACATCCTGTTTCTTCTCTTCCAATGGTTTCAGAATAAATCTCCAAAACGAATGGTTTTTAGTGCAGGTAAGCTGGTCTAAAGCATGTAGCAATGTTTCAGGTTATGCATATTTCAGAGAGAAAAGGTGAGAAAGTGAGATAAATGGTAATAAGAAAGGTTTTGGTGGGGTGTTGGTTTTTTTTTTTTTTTTGCAGCATTGTACAGTTCATAAATCCACATTGTGAACAGCCGAGAAGGGAGTGTCACTGGTCCTGTAAATTCCTCTGCTCAAAAGTTCAACAGATTAACTCTCCAGTCATCCCAGGTCTTTTTAAGGACTTTTCTCTTTTTATTATCCAATTAGCTCTACATGTTAATAAGACCTTTTCTTTCTTATAAAACTGTGCAGATTTCTTCCCACATCTCGGGTGATATAAATACACCATTTCACATATAACTTCACTGCCCGGGGATGATTTGTGGGTATATATTGCCGCTGAGAAGATGATAATTTACAGGTGATTGTTTGGAGGAGTTCAGATTACCAGCACTCATATATATGGATATATGAATAAAAAATGAAGCTTCTCAAGAGATTCTGCACAAACAGTTTTCTTGGAAAGAAAGAGAGCTCTCAATAAAAACAAGTCTTCTGTGTGTCTCTTGCCTCGGCATAAAGTATTGATAGATTCCTTCAGACATTCATTTTTGTTCAGCATTCAGAAATGTTTCTTCTAATATTTTACTTTTTTCCCCATCATCATATAAATCCTCATATACCTTAGTTCCTAGGAATAAAGACATTCTACCATCAGAAAGAGACTAGGTGTCTAAGCTGTAATATACTGGTGTGAGAATGGGACATGATCAGAGGTAGTCTTCAACTTACGACTACATTTGAACCCAAAATTTCTGTCGCTAGGTGAGACATTTGTTAAGTGAGTTTTGCCTCATTTTACGACCTTGTAAAATGGTTACAGTTGTTAAGTGAATCGTTGCAGTTGTTGAATTAGTGAATTAAGTGAATCTGGCTTTCCCCATTGATTTTGCTTGTCAGAAGGTCACAAAAGGGGATCACATAACCCCAGGTCACTGCAACGGTCATAAATATGAGTCATTGCCAAGTGTCTGAATTTTGATCACGTGACTATGGGTATGTTGCAAAGATCATAAGTGTGAAAAACAGTCATAAGTCATTGTTTTCAGTGCCATTGTAACTTCAAATGGTCACTAAATGAACTGTTGTAAGTTGAGGGACTACCTGTACATATTGGAAAGCTGACTGTAGGAACAAACCATCAGCTGAGATTTTGGAAATGCTTAAGTATTTCCAAAAAGAATTACCACCGTGGGATGGTCCCAAAGTAGGCAACTCAAACTCTAGTAACTCAGTAGGGCTGCTATAATTTGAAGATACTTGTAACCATATAACAACTATAGATCTCCAGGCAGGTTTAATCAACATTTCATCATCATCAAATATTCAAGAGTCATTCCCCACTAGCTGCTTTAAATTCCAAGAATAATTGGAGGAATAAACATGGACCTGATTTTAAAACTTTTCCATTGTTATGTGAGTTTCATTTTCATAAGAAATTACAAGGTCCATGAGTAGCATTTATGTGAGTGTGGTTTCTTTTAGAAGTATAGAGTTGGAAGGCATTTTTTTAAAAAATGTGCCCAGTTGCTGCTCAATACTGGATTTCAAATTTAAATATTCTGCCAGAAATATGCCCATTTCAGATTTAAATATTCCAGGGAGAAAGGTGCTCAATCTCCTTGAAGATATACAGTGGAAACCCTGTAGTTTAAAGTTGTATTTCCATAGTCTCTACTGTGATGATTCTTCTGTGTGATATCCTTTCATGTACAGTACTTGAAGAAGATTATTGCATTCCCATCTTCCACTGCATGACTATGTCTAAGGAACAGGAACTAAACCAAAGAAAAACACAAACCTATTGAGAACTGAGTTTACTAAAAAGATACAGAGCTTGGAATGCCAGTTGGAAAATAAAATACAGAAGTAATGGGATAAAGAAATTCACAGCAGAAGTAGCAAAGTGATGCTCAACAGCATTAGTGCATTCATTTCAGTATTTGCCAAGGTTATCAGCTATGATACAACAAAGCTTCAAAATATATGAGGTATCCTTTAGAACAATTATAATTCCAGAAGGGATCTTGGAGATTTTGTGTCCAATTTATGGGTGTGGATAGGAACTTCAAGGCATAACGGCACTAATGCATCCATGACAATGGTCCAGATTCTTTAGATCCTGGAAGAAATGTGATTTGTTAGATTGTAAATCCAACAGATAAAAATGAAATATAATAATAAAATAAAATAAAAAGAATAAATACATTAGGATATCTTTCTAATATTTGGACAAAACCAGCTTCTCTACCACTTGATACAACCATTCTACATGTTTCCTTTGGAACAAAAAGCAATTCTGATCTAACTAGCCCAGAGTTAAGGGGAACCAGCTAAGATCTTCTTTGATCTCTGCTTAGCTAACATGATGCACAAGAGGAATTCATATGTCCAGAAAAACACCCTTTGATTCCTGCCAGGCTTCCTGATTCACCTGATATAATTTTACATAGTTTCTTTTTATTAAAAAAAAATACAAGAAACTGGCATTCTGCAAAGCATCTTTTAACAACAGCTTTTTTATCAGACATATTGTCTTGTAAAGATGTCTTAGGCATTCTTAAAAAAAATATAAATAAAAGATAACAGCAATCTTGAATTTGGTTTGGGAGTTTCTTCAGAAAAAAAGGAAACAAAACAAAGTTATCATGAGAAAAAGAATCTTGGAGAACTAGACACAAGTAAAGTCAGAACAAACTTTGGAAGTTTGTTTTCTGATAAAAATGTGTTTTATGACTACCTTGTTGATCATTTTGTAAGAGGGCCTACAACATATTCTCTGATTCTAAATATGTTCATTGGTCTAGAAAAGTATTTCACAATCTCAATAATTTTAAATGTGTGGATTTCAATTCCCACAGTTCCATGCTGGCTTGGACTCCACATTTCATAAAGCTGCTAAAGATGAGAAACAGTGGTCTAGAACAATTGCCTTCCTTAGACTTAGTCTCCTTTCCCTTTTTCTTCTCTTTTCTCTCTCTCATCTGTATACTAGTTCTTACAATCATTGTTTGCCTTTTTTCGTAAATCTTTTTCAGATCTTCCCTGGGTTTCACATTCCCTTCAACACTGTTACAATAGACATTCTGGGCTCACCCAGTTGCTCTATATGTAAGAAATAACTACATCTCTACAGAACTAGAGCACAACAATGATGAAAACTGTCTTGAATGCATTTGGGTCAATATAAAAGGGGGGGGAAATGACATTGCCATAGGTGTATACTACAGGCCACCCAACCAAACAGAGGAAATAGATGAACTTTTTGCTAGTCAGCTAACTAAGGTATGTAGGAAGCACATCACAATAGTAATGGGGGACTTTAACTACCCTGACATCAACTGGGAGACAAACTCTGCACCAAGTGGAAGATCAAACAGATTCCTTGCAAACCTAGCAGACAACTTTGTCTCCCAAAAAGTAGAGAAGGGAACTAGGGGATTAGCCATTTTGGATCTAATTCTCACTAACAGGGATGAAATGATAGAAGGTGTTGAAGCCACAGGAACCTTGGGAGGAAGTTATCATGCAATATTGGAATTCAACATTCTGGAAGCACAAGCAATAGAACACAGTCAAACTAGAGTCTTGGACTTTAAGAGAGCTAATTTCAATAAACTTAGAGAGGGTTTGGGAAGGATTCCATGGATGAGAATCCTCAAGGGGAAAACAACTCAAGAAGCTTGGGAATTTTTGAAAAGTGAGATAATAAAAGCCCAGTCTACCACAATACCAACAAAGAGGAAAAATTACAGCTCTCAAAAGAAACCAGCATGGCTGCATAAAGAACTCTCTGATAAATTGAAAGATAAAAGGGACAAGTATAGAAAGTGGAAAGAGGGGCACATAACTAAGGCAGAATATCAGCAAATAGCCCGAGCCTGCAAATATGAAGTGAGGAAAGCTAAGGCTCATAATGAACTAAGGCTTGCGACCAAAGTCAAAATAACAAAATTCTTTTCGTGTCTGGTGTAAAAACAAGTGTGTGTAGGGGAAATGATCGTCCTTGGTGCAGGGGTTCGTAACCTGGGCTATATTGCCCCCCAGGGGGCGATTTCATTTTTCAGGGGGGCGATGGAACAAAAAGGGGCGATGCGGGGGCGAAAGAACGAAAAGGGGGCGATATGGGGGCGATGGAGCACAAGGCAACCATTGATGTTCTTTTTTTTTGCTTTTTGTGTACATACATTTTTTTTGTTAATAATTGTCTGAGCTTTTATCGTTGTATTTGCTTGCATTGGATTTCCCGTTCCAGTTTGAGTTTTCGGCTTCGTTTTCGAATTTCTGTTGTGCTCTGTAAAACATTTTGTGTGTCTCTTTGTATTGTACTTTTTTAGTGTGCACTCCAGTTCAATATTATATATTTTTTGTGTCTTTTTAATCCTTTTTACAGTGTGCGTGACTATATATACTTTCCTCGAATCTTAATTTAGTTTCAGAGTTTTCGTCTTGAAATTCTTAGTTTTTCTTTTCGGGCATTTCACTTTCTTGCAACTGAATTTTGTTTTCAGTGGTCATTACATTTAAGTGTCTTGAATAAATAAGATAATAATGAAATACATGTATCACGAAGTTTGGGAATAAAGTGACTGGTGGCACCAAAAATTTTCACACAGTTGAGATATGGGAAAAAGACTGGAAATAAATTATTTGCGTCGATATGTCCTGATGACAATTTTAAAGAAAACAAAAAAAGTGTTTGCATAAATTGAAGAATTATTTCCTATGTTGTGATTGAGAGGTTATGTTGGGGGAGGGGGGCGATGACAACTTCCTCATTGGCTCAAGGGGGCGATTCGTTCAAAAAGGTTAAGAACCACTGCATTAGTGGGTGAAAGTGGCAAGAAGGTGACAAGCAACAGGGAGAAAGCAGAACTATTTAACTCGTTTTTTGCATCTGTCTTTACACAAAGGGAAAAAACAGACCAACCTACCAAAAATAGTGCCATAAAAAACAGAATAGAAACGCAAGTTAAGATAGGCAAGAAAACAGTAAGTGAGCACCTCTCTAGCCTAGATGAGTTCAAATCACCAGGACCAGATGGATTACACCCCAGAGTTCTCAAGGAACTGGCAGATGTGATCTCAGAACCATTGAACTATATTTTTCAAAGATCCTGGAGCACTGGGGAACTACCGGAGGACTGGAAAAGAGCTGATGTAGTTCCCATCTTCAAAAAAGGGAAAAAAATGGACCCAGGAAACTACAGACCTATCAGCCTGACCTCAATACTTGGGAAAATTCTGGAAAAGATAATCAAACAACGAATCAGCAAACACCTAGAGGCAAACAAAGTCATTACTAAAAGCCAACATGGGTTTGTCAAAAACAGATCATGCCAGACAAATCTTATTGCATTCTTTGACCAAATGACAAAATTAGTGGATCAGAGGAATGCTGTGGATATAATTTACTTGGACTTCAGTAAGGCATTTGATAAAGTAGATCACAACCTACTACTTGAACAGATATAAAAATGTGGGTAGCAGCATCAGCATCCGACCAGATGGATCCGTATCTGGCTACCGGCCGTACTCAGCGTGTGGTCCTCATGGAACCGCATCTACATGGAGGGAAGTGTGTAGTGGGGTGCCCCAGGGCTCTGTTCTGGGCCCAGTGCTCTTCAACATCTTCATCAACGATTTGGACGAGGGGATAGATGGGGAAATCATCAAATTTCCAGACGACACCAAGCTGGCAGGAATAGCCAACACTCCAGAAGATAGGCTTAAGATACAGGAGGATCTGGGCAGACTTGAACACTGGGCACTATCTAACAAAATGAAATTCAATGGTGAAAAAAGCAAGGTTCTACATTTAGGAAAGAAAAACCAAATGTACAGGTATAGTATAGGGGGTACCTTCCTCAATAGCAGTAACTGTGAGAGGGACCTCGGAGTCCTAGTGGACAATCACTTAAATATGAGCCAGCAGTGTGCTGCAGCTGCCAAAAAGGCCAACACAGTGCTAGGCTGCATTAAAAGAGGGATAGAATCAAGATCACATGAAGTATTAATACCACTTTACAATGCCTTGGTAAGGCCACACTTGTAATACTGCATCCAGTTTTGTTCACCACGATGTAAAAAAGATGTTGAGACTCTAGAAAGAGTACAGAGAAGAGCAACAAAGATGATTTGGGGACTGGTGGCTAAAGCATATAAGGAACGGTTGCTGGAATTGGGTATGTCTAGTTTAATGAAGAGAAGGACGAGGGGGGACATGATAGCAGTGTTCCAATATCTCAGGGGCTGCCACAAAGAAGAGGGAGTCAAGCTATTTTCCAAGGCGCCTGAAGGCAGGACAAGAAGCAACGGATGGAAACTAATCAAGGAAAGAAGCAACCTAGAACTAAGGAGAAACTTCCTGACAGTTAGAACAATTAACCAGTGGAACAACCTGCCTCCAGAAGCGGTGAATGCTCCAACACTGGAAGTTTTTAAGAAGAGACTGGACAGCCATTTGTCTGAAATGGTATAGGGTTTCCTGCCTGAGCAGGGGGTTGGACTAGATGACCTCCAAGGTCCCTTCCAACTTTATTATTGTTGTTGTTGTTGTTGTTGTTGTTGTTGTTGTTATTGTTATTGTTATTATTATTATTATTATTATTATTATTATTATTATTATTATTATTATTATTATTATTATTATTATTATTATTATTATTATTATTATTATTATTATTATTATTATTATTATTATTATTATATCCTCTCCAGAATGACTTCTGAAAAGTATTTAGTAACAATTTGCTGTTTATTATCTTGATGGATTATCAGCCATCAAGTCAGTGTTGACTCTTAATGCTCACCTAGTTTATCTTGTGGTTACTTATTATGAGATAATCACAGCTTAATCCTATTAAGTTCACACTTTAAACACAACATTCATAATTTCTACATTGACAATGGGACTGGCCATTGTATCAAACAAACAAAGAAACAAATAAATGTATACATACATACATACATACATACATACATCAGCAATGGAATTTCAGAGAGTTTTGCATTTCTTACAATACAGTCTGGTTTTCGAGTAGGAAGAACACCGCATTCAGTGAAATTGTAACTATACAGAATTTACTCCAGAGTAAAGGTAAAGGTTTCCTGTTAGTCATGTCTGACTCTAGGGCACAGTGTTCATCTCGTTTCTTGGCCGAGGGAGCCAGCATTGTCCAAAGACAATTTCCATGTTCATGTGGCCAGCATGGCTATACAACAAAGGTGCACGGAATGCTGTTACCTTCCCACTGAAGTGGTACCTATTAATCTACTTGCATTTGCATGTTTTCGAACTGCTGGGTGGGCAGGAGCTGGGGCACGTAACAGAGCTCGGAGCTCACCCCATTATAAGTGCTGGAATCCTCGAGCATATTAAGGAGGAACAAAACACCGGAAGGCAGAATTTGATGGCAATTGTTCATTTCTCACAAATGAAAATAATTGGAGGGACATTTGTGCTAACTGCAGACTGGTGTAAACTGTGAATTAAGCCAATTCTGGATTAATGAAGTGGAGTGAAAGCAGCATGGGGAAGGGCAGTGCTTTGAATGTTGAAGAGCATTTTGGTAAATTTGACAACTTTCTGTTCACAACAGAAGGGAAGTGATGAAAATTATATTCTAGTAAAGCTTGGAAAATAAGCTAGGAATAGCAACAGTTGAATTTGTTTTTTAAACAGAACCTCTCGTAATGACTGCCAATTGTATTAATAGTCTTGTTATCTCATGCTCCCTCATAAACAAGGTACTGCCTTAATTACTGAGGAAGCAACTTGTTGGATATGTTGACAGTTAGGAATTTGTGAGAAATGAGAACTTTCCCCTTATTCTACATCCATAACTTTATTTTGCTTCTAGATATCATTTTGAATTGATTTATGCCTTTTGTGGAATATATAAGAAAAAGAAAAAGAAATGATTAAAGCATTATTTCCTTTGTATGTACCTACACACACCAAAACCCATGAAGGTATTTTTTATTTTTTATATTTTTAACTGAAGAAAAAGGTTGATAATTCAAGTAAAAAACCTAAGGGGGCTAATTTCTCTGTTTTCATAATTTACAGAAAGACAATGGAAATTTCAAAACTCTTGAGAGAAAAAGAGGAGCTTGAATTAAAGATTCAGGAGCTCATAAACAAAAATCTACAATTGACCAAAGAAAAAGAGGAATTCTGCGCAGAGTATGAAGAAAAGCTGAGTAGGTGAGAAATTTTTAGATAGCAAAGCTTTCTCTTCCAGAATTTCATATTAAATTCTCCTTAGCTTCTTCCCCTGGGATGTTCTGGGATGAATTATGTTGCCTGGAAAAAGGTTAGGGAAAAGCAAAGATGACTCTTTTTAACTTGTTCCAAACATTCTGGCTCTCCAAGCATGTCTAGTGCCTTTTTCTGATCTCAGTGAGGCCTTGTTTCTTTAAAGATTTTCACTTCCAGAGACTTTGTGTTTGATTAAAGCAATAGCAAGAGAAGAGATCACTGGGTCCCAGATAGGTATTAGACATCATGAATCTCTTCACAGGGAATCTTCATGGCCCAATCATGTATATTAGGGATCCTTGGTTTTATCTCCTACCTACTACTGTGCTTTTCAATCACGCCAGGTCGCGGCTTCCACTTTGTTCTTTATTTCAACCCTCACAAATTCAGTCTCATCCATCATTCTGTACACATCAGAAACTTTGCTTCTGGAAATTGTTTTGAATTGGTTTGTGCCTGTTCTAGTATGTAAGAGAAAAAATAAAAAAATGTTTTTAACATCTGAAGATTCCTTGGTGATAATAATGGATTATGAAATGCTAAATACTAAAGGGACAACCATTAACTTGTAATAATCAAACTCTTAAATATAGAAATCTTAACCTTAATGCTGAAGGAGCTAATCAAATCCCTTTAGAGTATAATAGAGGTAGAGTCTGCATAGATTTACTGATTCATCACTTTTACTGAGAGTGTTTCCAAAGTACCCAGTAAATAATTCCAGCATTTGTTCCTGTAAGAAGAGCTTGCTAGCTGTTGTAATACAAATAACAAAAATTAAATTAATTAAAATTTAAGAATTTGTATAGCAAACAAAATATCAGATTTTAATTAGTTTTAATTTTAAACAAGTTTTATGATTCAAATAAAAAAACCCTAAGGGGGCTAATTTCCCTCTGCTCTTGATATTTTACAGAAAAAATAGTTCAGATGAGTCTGTACAACTAGACAAACTCAGACGAGAGAATCAGAGTCTCAGCTGTAAGGTTCTGAAATACGCTGGAGAAAAAACAGAGCTCCTAAGAGAAAATAATGACCTTAAAGATGAACTTTATAGGTAAGAAATATTTACATAGCAATCCTGACATTTTCTTTCAAATTCAAATTTATTTATTAGAGCCCTGAGCCCAGATATAATGGATAAAAGAAATATTCCATTGTTTTATATCTATGTATTAGTGAATAAGAGAAGTGCAATAGGTATAATGGAATGTACAAATAATTAAGAATGTAGTTACGCTTAATAATTCAAGGAAAAAATTAAGAGGGCTAATTTCTCTCTGGTCCTCATAATTTACAGAAAGATAACAGTGATGTCGAAACTGTTATCAGAAAAAGAAGAGCTCCGTATCAAGACTGAGATGCTCATGTTCAAAAATCTTGAACTAACTGATGAGAAAGAGTTGCTCTGCAGAGCGTATGAGGAAAGACTGTGCAGGTGAGGAATTGTTAGATAGCCACCATGAATTCCTGTTCTAGAATTTCATATTAAATTCTCCTTAGCTTAGAAATCTTGGAAAGACCTTAAATTCCCCTTAACTTAGAAAAAAATTAACGAATTATGGTTCATTACACTTTTAAATATACAAATCTAGGAGTTAGTCTCATGGAAGTGAATGGGAAGGTATGTACAGGAGAGATCTTTCAACCCCCAACCCCCGCTGCCCAACAATATTTATATACTTTCAGAGTGAGAATTTCTTGACATCAAAGCAGTTTCCATTATTTTTAACTAAGAATGCTTTGTTGTTGGTCCAAATTCACATCCAACCTTCTGATTTTTCTAGAGAGAAACAACTGAGGAAGGGCTGCTGCACGTCATTGATGGACAAAGACCAGATGGTATCACCCAATAGTAGAGAGTACAAAAGAGGCTCTGTGAGTGCCTGCCAAACAAGTGCAGACATTACAGAAGACAACTCAGAAGCTCTTGAAAAAATGAAGCCTCAAATGGTGGAATATCAACTAAAGGAGCAATGGCTTAAAGCTTCAGTAGACAGCCTCAAAATAAAAAAATCCAAGGGAGCCAGGCAAAATATACTGAGATGGCTTCAGCAAACTCTGGAAAATCTGAAAGAAGATTCTGCTAAACTGTCAAGAGACACCTTGGCAGAATGGCTAAAAGCATCCCTGATCAACCTTAAAGAGGGATGTGCTGAGTCATCCAGGGAGGATATGAATGGTTGGTTGGAAGTATCCATAAATCACCTTCAAGAAGAAGGGCCAGAAACATGTGATTTAGATGTGCAGGAATGGATTGAAGCATCTATTATAGGCATTCAACATCTACAAAAGTTTGAGTCAGAGTCTCGAGGAAGACTAAGAAAGGGATGGCTTGAAAAATCAATAGAGAACCTCAAGAACCAATGTCCTGAAGGATTTGTGAATATATTAGAATGGCTTCAAGGATCCTTGGAAAGCCTCTCGCTTTCAGAAAAACCTAGACCAGTTCTTGAAAAATGGTTTCAACAATCCTTGAAAAACCTGCAAGAGGAAGGTCCTGGAACATCTAAACAAGATGCCAAAAAATGGCTCAAAATATCTATAAAGAATCTTGAGGAGGAAGGACATAAAACACCACATCTAGATATTCAGGAATGGCTTGAAGCATCTATTAAAGGCATTCGGGATCTACAGAAATCTAAGGTAGAGATTAGAAGAACTCTAAGAAAGAGATGGTTTGAAAAATCAATAGAGAACCTCAAGAAGCAATGTTCTGAAGGTCCCATGGAAAATATATTACAATGGCTTCAAGGATCCTTAGAAAGCTTTTCATTTTCTGAAGAACCTATACCACTTCTTGAAAAATGGCTTCAACAATCTCTGAAAAACTTGGAAAAGGTCCTGAAACATACCAACAGTATGCCAAAAATGGCTTGAAATATCTGTAAATAGCTTCAAAGAGGAAGGACCTGAAGCATCCCATCTAGGCAGTCAAGAATGGCTTGAAGCATCTATTAAAGGCATCTAGGATGTCAAATACTCTAAGGAATCAAAAACAAGCATGGTAAAGAGGAAAAGGAGAGGAAAAGAGGAAGGAGAGAGTGATTTGGGTAGGATCTGCTTCCTCTGAAAGAAACTTAAGGATGGATGGATGGCTTCAAATATCTTTAGCAAGTTCCAGAAAGCATGGTTTTACTGCACCCAGAAGATATACAAGCATGGCTACAAACATTTCTGAAAAAACTCAGACGAGAATCCCTGGAAGAAGCCAGAAACAATCTGGAGGAATGGCTCTAGGAATCCATAGAAGAATCCGAGCAATATGTGAATGAGTAGCTTGAGATAGCCTTAAATCACCCCCATGAAGAAGGGCCTGAAACATCCCATACCATCCCATCTTGGTGTAGACTTTTCTCTCATTTCTGCTGCTTCTAATGTTACTAACATCAAGATGACCAAATGAACAAACTGGAAACATATCACCAAGTATTTACTATTTTGGTTTTCCAGAACTTCTTGGGTCTTTTTGGACTGAGTAACATACTGTTTTCCTAATGGACTATGGTATTACAACATGAGCTTCATAACCAATGAACACTTGTCATCAACAATTGTGATTATCTAGATCAGGGCTTTTCAAACTTTTCACAGACTATACCACCTTTAGGACATGACAATATTCGAGTACCACCAGTGGCTTAGCAAGGTGTAAAACACTTAATGACAAAAAAAAGGAAAAAAGTGATAAAGTACATCCACCTAGATGCTTCACATTTGAGAAGCTTTTCAGATAGATTTACTGTACCTGGTCACTCATTCTGAAAATAGCTGCATTTTGGGTTTTGACAATACAGATATCCTCAATTACCATCCACATTTGGAACTGGTTACTTGGTCATTAAGTAAGGTAGTAGTTAAGAGATGCCACTGCTGTGCTTATGAACTCTGTTCAGCTTTACAGATCTGCAAAGATTCTAAATGCAAGGATAGGTTGCCTAGTTATTTTTTCCATCAGTTGTTAACTCTGAACAGTTGCTAAATGAGGCAGTCACTAAATAATGACTACTTTTATCAGTAATTTATACTTAATCCCTTTTCTAGTAATGATTACCTTATCAGAATATTCATATGTCTAATAATTTAGCTGTTGTGCAACCAACTTCCACACGCCAGATGTTCAATGAGCTGCCTACGAGTCAGAGCTCGTTTTTCATGCACTGCTGCTTCAGACCTTTTACTGATGTGGCAGCATCTGCTCCCACCCACAAAACTGCACTGAAGAATTTTACATATTTTATTCAAGTTGAGAGCACCTTTCTAAGTACTTTTCAGAAAGCAATGGATATCCTTCTTCAAAAACCACCTGATTTACATAGAGATTGTTATGTTTCGGGATCGGTGAGACATTGATGAGGCAGCAGGTGCAAACAACAACTCATTTATTCAGTTAACACCGAAGCGGCACTAACTGCCGCTTAACCTCTATTTATACACTCACCGCTAGGCGGCGGCCAATAGAATTAAAGCAATAGTTCCCACTTAAAACACAAGCTAACAAGTATGTAGACAGACAGTCTGGAGTTTAAACTGACACAGTCGTTTGACCGTTTGATCCTGTGAGCACCCAGTTCAACACCAGCTTAGTGATCAAGCAACGGCCCCATCTTAACTCTGCTGGGCTTCTGCCTGTGGAAGTGCAGGGAGTCGTGCATTGGCAGAGTAAAAAGTCTGCCAGCCTATGCTGCCAGTTGCCGGTTACGATCCTCTTTAAGGATTCTTTGATTGTCCGGACCATGCGTTCTGCTTGGCCATTTGAGGCCGGGTGAAAGGGGGTCGAAGTGGCGTGCCTAATCATATTAGCCCTCAAAAAGGACTGGAATTCTGCAGCGGTAAATTGAGCCCCATTGTCTGAGACTATCATGTTGGGTAGCCCGTGCGTGGCAAAGATTCTGCGCAGTTCCTGGATGGTCCTGGCAGTAGTCATAGTTGGGACAGGTGCGACCTCTAACCATTTAGAGTGACTGTCCACCACAATGAGGAACAGCTGTCCCTGAAAAGGCCCCGCAAAATCGATGTGGATTCTTGACCATGGGGTTTGTGTGGTTTCCCAGCGGTGGACAGGGGCTTGAGGCATCTCTGGTCTGGATTGCTGGCAAATGTGGCAACTGTGTACTTGGGCCTCAATATCTTTATCCAGCTCAGGCCACCAAAGGTAGCCTCTCGCGAGTGCCTTCATCCGGACTATTCCCGGATGTCCCTCATGCAGAGACTCTAACACTCTGGGCCTCAGTGAGTTCAGGACTATGACCCGACTTCCCCACAAAATGCACCCTCTGTGAGCTGACAGCTCATCCTTCCTCCTACTGAAGCTCTGAAAGTTAGGCCCTGGACTAATGTCCGGCCATCCTGTGAGCACCCAGTTCAACACACGGCTCAGCGTCTTGTCCGAAGCTGTCTCGACAGCCACGTCCTCTGCGTTAAGGGGAGACTCCGGCAAATCCTGGATAGCCAAGATGCGAGCAGCTGGAGCGGGGTCTGGCTCTAATTGTGGCAGGGGCAGCCTGCTAAGGCTGTCTGCATGGCCCATTTCTCTGCCCGGTTTGTGAATTAGCCTGTAATTATAGGCTGAAAGAAAGATGGACCACCTCAACATCCGTGGAGAAATGATATGAGGTGTTTGTTTGTCCGTTGTGAACAGACCCAGAAGTGGCTTCTGGTCCGTAAAGACCATGAATGGCCGACCATACAAATAGTCATGAAATTTCTTAATGCCAGCCACAATGGCCAATGCCTCCTTATCTATTTGGGCATAGTTGCGTTCCATCGAGGACAGAGTCCTTGAATAATAGGCTATGGGAACTTGTCTCCCATCAGCTATTAAATTTCTCAATACAGCCCCTACCCTGTATGGGGCCGCATCACATGCAATGCTGATAGGCAGCTGTTCGTTAAAATGCATCAGTACCGAGTTTGAAGACAACAGTGATTTGACTGCTGAAAAACTTTTCTCGTGGATGCTCGTCCACTGCCACTGTGCTTTCTTATCCAAGAGCCGGTGTAATGGCTCTGCCACTGCGGCCTTGTGCGGAAGGAAGGCATGATAAAAATTGAGCAGGCCTAAGAATGCCTGAAGCTCCCCCCCCTTAGACTTAGGACTGGGGGCCTGCTGAATTGCTTTGAGCTTGGATTCAGCAGGGTGAATGCCTGCGGCATCAATGCGGAAACCGAGAAATTCGATTGAATCTACCCCTATTTTGCATTTTCCCCTCTTCAGTTTCAGCCCCGCTTCGCGGAAACGCTGAAGGATGGCTTTGAGCCTTTCTGCCAATATTTCTACTGACTCCCCAGCTATGAGGACATCATCGAAATATGGACACACTCCTGGAATATTTTTGAGCATGCGCTCCATCACGCTCTGGAAAATCCCTGGGGCGACACTGACCCCGAATTGTAGGTGCCTTACCCTGAAAGCTCCCCTGTGGGTAACTATGGTCTGAGCTTCCACCATGGCATCGTCCACAGGCAGTTGCTGGTAGGCTTGAGCCAAATCTAATTTGGCGAATATGCGACCTCCCTGTAGTGACGCCAAAAATATGGCTGACTACAGGCACCGGATATGAATGTTGTTGAAGCGCTCTATTAATAGTGCACTTATAATCCGCACATATGCGCACCTCACCGTTGGCCTTAAGTGGCGTAACTATGGGGGTTTCCCACTGACTGCTATCTACTGGCTGCAACACGCCTTGTTGCACCAGCTTGTCCAGCTATGCATCGATCTTCTGTTTGAGGGCAAAAGGCACTCTACGAGGCTAGATCCTTATTGGGGATATGGTAGGATCAAGGTGGAGGGCTATTGGAGGTCCCTTGTACTTCCCTAAGTTGGGGCTGAAAACACCAGCAAATTCTTGGCAAACTGCCGACAGGTCCGATGCTTGCGTTCAGTTAATGTCAGTCACATGGATGCCTAAAGGCATCAAACCAGTCTAGCCCGATGAGCCTCGTGCACTTGCCCTCAACTATCACGACTTCCAGGGAACCCTCAAACTCTTTGAACTGTACCTTGAGCATAGCTTCTCCTTTAACTGCTACGCGGGAGTTTTGGAAATCCGTTAGCAAGAGATTCGACGGCTTGAGTTTAACTCGTTTGCCACTATGACTGCAAACGTGGTTAAGAGTTCCTTGGGAGATTATAGACAATGCTGACCCCCTGTCCAGTTCCATGTTGCATGTAACTCCTTGAAGCTTGACTTTAAGTCTCAGCTTTTCCTTAAGGGGGTGATGGGCACCTGTCCTAAACACGCTCCTTCTGCTGGAGCAATAGCCGACTCTGTGTTGCCCCGGGGCCCCGGTACCTTTCCTGGGGAACTCTTCTTGTGGAATTTCTCTCTGGCAACCCTTACAGACGGCGGCGATGTGGCCTTGTTTGCCACATGCCCGGCATGTTGCTGTGCGGAACCTGCACTCAGAGCATCTATGTCGGCCTCCACAACCTGCACATTGAGTGAAGGGAACTGTCTTGTCAAATGGCCGCTGGGCTCTTTCTGGTGGCTTCTGCAACCGATCAATCTCATGGTCCGTGTCGGGGTCTTCGTCCCTTTCTTCGTCCTCATGGTAGACGGTTTCTGGGCTGGGAGTGTTCTTGGAGGGCCATAAGGCTTTAACTGCTCTCCTGGCGTCTTCTTCAGCCATAATTTCCTTAAGTGCATCTTGGAACGACAGGGTCTCTTTCGCGAACAACTTCTGTTGAAGGTCCCTGTTCCTCAACCCACACACCAAACGGTCTCTCAGTCTCTCTTTGAGGTCTGTGAAATTGCAGAGCTGGGACGCCTGTCGCAGGGCGGCTATGAACTTGGCAGCAGACTCGCCTGGTTGTTGCTCCCATTGTTTGAAGGCGTGTCTCCAGGCGATAACAGAGAGCTTCGGCTCGAAATGTTCCTTGAGCATTTTCTTGAGTTTGGCATAGGCGACCGACTCAAGCGTATAGCTGGAGCGACCAAGTTTTCGGCTATATTGAACGTCGCCTGGCCACACACGCACAGCAGCATTGCGGCCTTTAAGCCGTCTTCGCTAACTTGGTTAGCTCTCAGATAGTTCTCGACTCGAGAAATGTATGAACTCCACCTCTCCGGATGCGTAACGTTGAACTCCGACAGTTTTCCGAGCTTGGCCATGGTGAGTTGTCTCCGACCTCTCAATGCCTTGTGCTGCTAAGGCTTCTGTGAATTTCCTAGGGATGGGTCCCTTGGGAAGGTGCTACCTCCAGCATTTTCGTACTGGCAGGCAGAAGGGGAGAACGTGGTTCCAACCAAGGCGCTGATGCCTGGTCTTACCCCTTTAGTGACTCAGCTCTTCCATCTTAGCAGCACATCCCACCTTCATCACCACTGTTATGTTTCGGGATCGGTGAGACATTGACGAGGCAGCAGGTGCAAACAACAACTCATTTATTCAGTTAACACCGAAGCGGCACTAACTGCCGCTTAACCTCTATTTATACAAATCACCGCTAGGCCGCGGCCAATAGAATTAAAGCAGTAGTTCCCGCTTAAAACACAAGCTAACAAGTATGTAGACAGTCTGGAGTTTAAACTGACACAGTCGTTTGACCGTTTTCAACAGTTTCCAAGTTATTCACATCAATACATAACAGAGATCATTCAGGGTTCCATACCCCTCCCTGCTTTTGTCAGAGAGAAGAAGAGGATCAATTCTCACAGACAGGCCAGCTGCAACCCTCTCAAATTAATGTGATTTCTTCTTGCTGAACTCCAATACCACAGCCACAGCCATACTGGGTAGATTGAGGGGAAATATATCCCAGCAAATATGATTGGGCATAGATTCCCAATTCATCTTAAGGCAACAATAAAAAAAGAATAAAACATACTGTTTTATTGAAATAAAAAATTCTGGACCAATGAGCAAACTCTGAGCCTTAGCAACAATTCAGAAATAGTTAATAAAACAGGAAAGGCAACAGGGTCCTTGTGAAGAATCCAGACATCTTTCCAGGGTTTCTACAAGTCTATTTTTCAAGACAAAAATGACCAGTTCATAATTAGAGATGACTCCCAGCACCTTCGTTTGCATTCCCAGGAGATTAGCAGCCTATTTCCCCCCATTTTAATCCTTAGAACCTCCACTCTTCCCCCCACAAAAGGCCACCAAAAGCCACATCCAATGGAGCCCCTCTGTCCCCCAAACAAAAAAAGATTTTCCCAGTGCTTTTTTTCTAAAAAAAAAAAAAAAAGGTGCCGGAACTCTCATCTTGTTAATCTTTTATTTATACAATTTTATTTATATATTTATTTATATAATTAAAAAATTATATATTAAATTCTTAACATAAATTTAATTTATTGTATTTAAGGCAAATGTTTATAGTAAATTCCAAAGTTTTGTCCAAAACATGAATGTACTTTCAAACATTTAAAACTGGTTTGTTTGGGGAATACCTATTACCTTTTCCATTTGAAATAACCAGTGTTTTGGCAGAGATGTATCTGATTTACTATCAAGTGTTCCTGCCAGAATAAGAACACTGAATTTATTGCAGATGGTTTGTAATTTCACCCTTGGGACATTCTTACTAATGCTGCATCTTAAAGATTCGAGCCAAGTTTAATTCATAATTGCCTTTAGTTTTTTTCATCTGTTTTTGGCTTAGATGAAGTAATGCATCTTTCAGGCATTCACCAAATAAACTAGAATTTGTTGTGAGCATCTCCTTAAATACAAACAGTTCATAAGCCGGACCTACCTATATTAGCAACCACATTATTGATGGCTTGTACATATCATTTTAAAGATATGATCACATTGGTTCAAGTGAATGAGATGCTCCTATAACCCAAAATGCATGCTGCAATGGTTGTTGGAAAAACAGTCATTAGTCACTTTTTCCAGAGTTGTTATAACACTGAACGGTCACTAAATAAATGGGTTTAAGTCAAAGACTACCTGTATATTCCATTAGTCTCTTCTCTTTGTGCCGAGGAATCAGTGAGATGAAGCTTATTTCTAGCTAGGATAATGCCTGCTCTCTCCCATTCACTTCCTTCATCATTTTTCATGAGAATTAATTTCCTTTCTGCTCATATCGATTACGGTGATGACAGGGGACAAAGTCCCATGCAGCTTAAAATTCTATGCAATAGGAGATTGTTTGATTAACATAAATCCTTTGAATGCTGTTCCCACGTCCCAGAAGACAGCTTTGCTTTCAGAACTGAGCAATCAGAAGGAATCTTCAGGGCTTGCAGAAATATCATAAATGAATACAATGAGATAAGCAGCTAAGTTTTAGGAGCAACCCTTCCCCCACTCCAAAACAAAGAAAATAAGCCATGAATGAGAGTCATGGATGGCAGAGATTATATATTACTTACTTACTTATTTATTTGATTTTTATTCTGCCTTTCTTAATTTATAAGTAACCCAAAGTGGCAAACATAAATATTACTCCTTCCTATTTCCCCCCCTACAACAACCTTGTGAGGTGGGTTGGGCTGAGAGAGATGACTGGCCCAAAGTCACCCAGATGACTTTCATGCCTAAAGCAGGACTAGAACCCACAGTCTCCTGGTTTTTAAACCAGCATCTTAATCACTACACCAAACACTCTCCCTCTCCCTGTATCGAAGCTCAGATGTAGCTATAGCTATAGCATTGCCAGAAGCCCATAACAAGTTCATTTTTTGGGAGATTTTCCTTTGGCATAGAGAACACACAGGGAAATGTCCATCACCTCAGCTAGGTTTGCAAGTCAAGGAGAGGACAAAGCTGCTTCCCTAAAAGCCTAGTATTTGATAGGTGCAAGATGCATTGATGTCTCTGTATTTTTCTTGGTAAAACGATTCTGAATCAGAAAAGGCAGAGAAAAAACCCTTAGCCTAGGAACCAAGACAGGGCATTGCCAGCTGAGGAATTCTGGGAGTTGAAGTCCACAAGTCATAATGTTGCCAAGGTTGGAGACCCCTGCCTTAGGGGGAAGTTCAATAGCCACATGGCAATCACCATTTTGACTTTGTTGACCGCACTTTGAGAATACCTATCTTCTTGATGCTTCGCTGCTAGCTCCAAAGTAGGGATGTGAGCTTCTAGAAATTTATTGCCCAATCTTAGGTGAAAGCCAGATAGAAGCAGGCCTTTCCACCATTGGCCATTTGTCAGCAGGAGCAGTTTTAAGTTAGAGGAAGTCAGATGTTGGTGTTCCCAACGTGTTCCTGGCAATAAGAATAGTTGGACAGTAGGTCCCCAACCCCAGAAAGTTAATAAGGCGATGCATTCAAGCACAGGCTGGTCAAGCAACAGATTGGGATGCTTTAATTCGGATTCCTGGAGGGAGTACAGAATCAGACGAGATGATTTAAGCCCTGCTTGGGTGACTGTGGCTTCCCAACCGTTCCTCTCGCCCTCAGGAAGGAGGTGGGGGGGGCTCCGAATGTCCTTCCTCCATGGCCCTTCCCTTCCTTGACTTTTAGATCAGCTTGTGCTGGGATCTGGGGCTCTCCTCGGACCCCTGTCAGCGCAGCCTTAAGGAACCGTTCAAGGACAGGATGCCGGGAGACGGGGCGTCTGGGTGGCGACGCATAGGTGCCCGAGGAGAGAAGGAAGGGAAGGAGAGTCGTTGTCGGAGAAGGCTGTGGGAGGAGGAGATCCCACCCCTGCATCGGGCTGGCTGGGTTTGGGCAAGAAGAAAGCACGTGGATGAGACGGGAAAGAAGAGACGAGCCCGCTCGGCGCTGGCAGTGGAGCAAGCGAACGAAAGCAGGCAGGCAGGCAGGCAGAAAAGTGGGACCTGGGCAGATTGCCTGGCGAAGGGAGTGGGATGATACCTGTGGAAGGTGGCCAGAAAGCAGGCAGGGCTCGGAGCCCAGTCTGAAGGGGCAAGAAGAGGCTCCGGAGGGAAGGAAGGAAGGACGGGGGATTTGAGCGTGTGCGGGACAACTTCGATGTTGGGATCCCGGACCAGCGACCCGGCGCCAATGAACTCTTGCAGGCCCCGTGGCTCCCACAGCACCAGCCGCACCGGCTCCGGGGGGCAGCCTGCCACCGCCACCCCCCCGCCCACAGCAGCGCCGCCAGCGCCACCGCCCTGCCATGTAGAGCAGGCCCCGCGGCTCCCACAGCACCAGCCGCACCAGCTCTGGCCCCGGGGGGTGGCTCGCCGCCCCCCCTGTGCCCCTGCCCACAGCAGCGCTGCCGCCCCCGCCTCCTGCACCCGCAGCGACTCCGCCAGCAATGCCTGGCCCAGCTGTACCAGCCGGTTCGTCCGACATCGGAAAGCAAGACAAAAAAGCCCCCGAAGTTGACCAGGGAGAGGCGAAACGATCCGGAAGCAGCTGGGAAAAGCCAAACACACTCTGCTTTCTCTGAGCCCAGCTGCTCAGAGGCCGGGAAAGCGGAGGCAGTCACCATTATTGCCCTAGCAGGGCCGAAGATTAAGAGAAACTTGTTGTGGCGTCACCGCTCCCATCTTCTCCAGGTATCTTTGGGACTACCGTTAAAAAGAGGTGGAGAGGGAAATCGTGTCTGCCAGGCCTTGCCTCCCCCTTGGGCCAAGGGTCTCGCAGAAGGCAGGGTGGACTTGACAAATGAGAGTTATTTGAGGAGGGGGTTTCTTTGCCACTGCGTTTTGTCCTTCTGGCTTGTGGTCAGCCTGGCTGACACGAGGTGAGCATGAGGCAGGCGCGCACATGTTTTCCGTGCTTTGGTGCCAGGCTCTCCATGCTGCAGCACGGCATGGAGAGCCTGGCTGACACGGGTGAGCCCGAGGCAGGAGTGCACATGGACTCCGCTTTTTCGGCAGGGCAGAATTAAGTGCTGCTCCCCACCTCCCACCCCTGGTCCTCTCTTACTTACAACTAGGAGATGGTGTAGTTGGGCAGCAGGGAGGGGTGCAAAGTTCCTGCCAACTCACCTTCGCTGCAGACAACTTGCATGTGCAACGTTTGCAGGCCGGGTCTTTTGGCGCGCTCAGCAGCAATTCCTATTGGCTTTTGAAAGCCAATAGAGGGAGTAGCACAGCTCGTGCAAAAGTTGAAAAAAATCCATCAAAAAAAGGTGCCGGAACGCCGTTCTGAGCATTCTATGAGAAAAAAACCCCTGGATTTTCCTATCCCTCCTCAGCCTGATATCTGGGAACAAGGAAGCCCTCCCATTTGAAGCTTTCTAAACTTCCTTCATCCAGATTTGGAAAATAAACTGTGGCTGCCTTAATATTTACCCCAAACTAACCCGAATTCCAGAAATGTGGTTTTACAGTTGATTGGCTGTAGCTGCACGCGCTGATCCTGGGCTCCTGCCCAGCTCACTTGCTTGTGCTTTGCTGGAAAACATGCTGCTTGCTAACTTAGCAGAAGCGCCAGGATCAGCGCCGGGCTACAGATGATCCGTGCTTCTGGGCGGCTCAGCAGAAGTGCAGATCAGCTGTAGCTGTGCTCCTGCCCAGCTCACTCGCTCGCTAACTCAACCTTCACCTGAAAACACGTGCTTGCTAAATACGCCGCTCGCTTGCTCGCCCTTCCCCCCAAAACACGCCACTTGCTCACTCACCTTTGCTCTGAAAACAGGCTGCTCGCTTGCTGTTCCTCCGAAAACAGGTTGCTCACTCTGTCTCTCCTCAAGCCAAGTGAGATGTCAAAAGCTGCCACCAAGGATCTAGTTGAATGCATTTAAGCATTAGTGTAGAAATTAGATCAGTCAGCAAAGACAAAAAAATTTAGATGCACAACTCTGCTTCTATGTGTTATGAAGAGGAAGCATTTTTTTACTAAACAATACATACTAGTGTAACACAGTTCCACGTAAATTTACCCTAGACATAAACAAAATGAGATATTCTATAACTAAGAGGTTAATTTATGGATCAGAAGGTCTAGAAATAGCCTTCCCATGAACTCAACACATATCTTAAACAAGCCATGATCACTTAGCTCAGCACATTTAGGAAAGGAACAAGACAGATTTATTCATCATGCCTGTGGTAAGAATTTCTGAAGCATCTTGAGAAACTCTGTGAATACTGTTTCATCTCTGATGGAGAATCTGTGGGCCTCCAGTATTTTTGGAGTCCAAATTCCTAGCTCATGGGCCTTCTCTTGGGGGCTGGAATCCAGGAACATCTGCAGGCCTGCTCTTGAGGGAAATGCTGTGTTTCATCTGATTCTTACAGGAGAAGGTTTGTTCAGTGTCAGCTAAGTTTCAGCATCTGCTGTACTCTTTTGGACTATTTCAAATGGATCTTCACTATTGATCCTTTTATTTGTTTGGAATCAACTGAGCTGCATGTATAAAATGATATAGGGATACACGTGCAGCTGGCATTGAAAAGCCAGATTTGAAAGCTAGAAGCTTTGAAGGTGAAAAGGAATAAATCAAAATCAGAAGTGCTCCCCTGAAATAAATCCTATATTTATAAGGATTTATAAGTATTACAGTCTTTATTAACTAAATAATCATGAATAAATTGAATACAAATTTTTATAGATATTGAATATTCCTGAGAAAACTGAGTGTTCATTTTAGAAAGTTGTTACAACTATCACCGGAAGATTTTAAACTTTTACTGCCTAGACTAGGGGTGTCAAACTGCCGGCCCGTGGGCCAGACACGTCATGACAAAACCGCGCCCACCCCATTGCCGGCAATGGGGAAAAAGCTCTATGTCCCGCGATGTCACGTAACGTCGCGAGTTTGACATGTCTGGCCTAGATCATAAACTTTATTGCCCTGATAGTAAATTTTATTGCCTTGGGCTGCAATTACCATTCTACCCTCTTTTGTGGATTACAAATGATCCGAGACTGCAATATTTTTTACAATATTTTTAAATTTTTAAATATTTTAAATATCTTTGTGGATTTTTGTGGACTACCTTTATATGATCCTTACTATATATATATATAAAACCTTTTTTACATTAACAACAAGCTGACATTTCATTTCTTACTCTCAGCTGAGATAATATTTTTTAATTTCAGCTGGGATTTTTTTTTCCTATTCAAATTTTATTCATTTTTAATACATCTGTGGATTACAAACTATATCAAGAGGGCAACATCAACACTAGCCACAGAAGGGACCAAAAGGAGAACTCAGAACTCTCAGAACTCCTGACTGTACACAATTAACCAGTGGAACAGCTTGATTTCAGAGGTGTGGGTGCCCTATCACTGGAGGTTTTTGAGATTGGACAGCCATTTGTCCAAAATAGTATAGGTCCGTTCAACTCTGTTACTCTATTATTCTAGAAGACTAACATCTAAGAATAGAAATTTCAGTTTAAATTTTCTTTTTTAAAAAATCTAAATTTTGGGAATTATGAAGATAATTCTAGATTTTTTTAAATTTTGGGGGGGGAAATCCTTTAATGAGGTAGCCCAGTGTTCCAACTGAGAGACTGCACAGCTGAGAGGTGGCCCAGTTTCCCAGCTGAGAGACAGCCCAGCAGTCCAGCTGAGTGATGGACAAGAGGCTCAGAGACCCAGCCTGGCAGCTGAATGGAGGGGCTGAGGTGTAAACGGAAGCCACTGAGCACAGGTGAAACAGAGCTCGGTGGCAGCAGATCAGCGGCTGAGAGCAGCATGGTGGACCCTGAGCAGAGCAGCAACTGAGAGTAGTGCGGGGACCAGCAGTGGCTGAGACAAGCATGGCAGACCAACTGAGCAGCGGCAGTGCAGAACTAAATATGACAGCAGGCTGGAGTGCCCCATAGCAGAGGCTTAAAGCAGTGCAGTGGACCAGGAGTGGCTGAGAGCAATGCGGCAGAGCAGCTGAACAGTGGCTAAGCACCTAGATCAGAACATCATACCAGAAAACCCCAGCAATGGCCAGGCAACCAAAGGGCAAGAAGACAGGGAGGAAAACGATAAGTACATAACACTTGTGGACAGAGAGGAAAGAAATAAACTTTCAAAGCAAGGTGTAAAGCAGGGCTTTTCAACCTTTTCACCCATTGTACCATTTTTAGGATATGGCAACATCCGAGTACCACCAGTCGCCTAGCAAGGTGTCAAAAACTTGATGACCAAAAAAAGGAAAAAAGTGATAAAGTACAGGTAGTCCTCAACTTACAACAGTTCGCTTAGTGACTGTTCGAAGTTACAATGGCACTGAAAAAAGTGCCCCCCAAGCCACAGCCAAGCAAGACACCTGCCTGCCCGCCCGGCGGCGCTCTTCCTCCTGTCCGAGGTTTTCATTGTTGTGAGCATTTCTGTTGAGGATTGGCAGCGGGGGTGGGGTGGGGGGTGTTTGGTTTTTATTCCCCCCGTCTGCTGGGTGGTTGCAGCAGGTTTTGGTCACTTCACATGACCCTGGGACACTGTGACCGTCATAAATATGAATCAGTTGCCAAGCATCTGAATGTAAATCACAAGACCCTGGAGATGCTGCAATATTCCAGCTGATTGGTGCTTCTTCTGGGCTCAGCAGAAGCACCAGGATCAGCGCCGAGCTCCAGCTGGAGCCTGGCGCTGATCCTGGTGCTTCTGCTGAGCCCTGACAGCCCTGCAGCTCCAGCCATCTCTCGCTCAGGCTTGTGCGGTGCTGCCACCGGTTCAGCTCATTCCCCTCCCCCGCTACTTTTCTAGGATGGTCGCGTACCACCTGCCAGGTGCCAATGTACCAGAGGTGGTACCCGTACCACTGGTTGAAAAGCCCTGGTGTAAAGGATTAAGAGCTAAGCATCTCCTAGAAAAAAGCCTGAGATTTCCAACATAAAGAAGTGCATAACACTTCATAAAGGGCCAAGAACATTTGTAAATTCTTAAAATTTTAATTTTTTTAAAAGTGAAACGAGCTAGATGGCAGCAAATCAGCGACTGAGCAGCATGACAGACCTTGAGCAGCAGCAGTGCAGAGCTATGTGGCAGAGGAGTAAAGCACCCCGAGAAGTGACTAAGGGCAGTGCAGTGGATTAGCAGTGGCTGAGAGCAGCACAGAGGATCAACTGAGCAGTAGCGCCCACAGTAGTGGCTGAGAGCAGCGTAGTGGGCCAGCTAAGCAGAGTGCCCACATCAACACATTGTACCTGAAAACCCCAACAATAGCCAGGCAACTAAAGGGGAAGAAAGCAGGCAAAAAAGGATAAATACAAAACACTTGTGGACAGGGAAGAAAGGGATAAACTTTCAAGTCAGGGAGTAGAGGGTAAAGAGCAAAGCATCTCTTAGAAAATAGCCTGATACTTCCAACAAAAAAGTGCATATTATTCATAAGGGGCCATGTAAATTCTTATATTTTTAAATTCTCTGAATTCCTTTTCTTAAGAAAAATTCCTTTTCAATTTTTTTAATTTCTTTTTTCTACTTCTCTTTTCAATTTTTAAATTCCTTGTTCCAATTTTAATCTTTTTTCAACTCGTAAATATCATTTTTATTTTTAAATTCTTTTAATTTTTATATATTTTTCAATTCTAAAATTCTTTAATTCTTTACACATTTTTAATTTTTTTGAATTTTTAAATCTTTTTGAATTTAAAATGCTTTTTCAATTTTTTTATAATATCATTTTTTAATTTTTTTCAATTTTTCATTTTTTTATTTCAACTAAATATTTGGATTTTTTTTTTTAAATTCTTTAGAAATTTTTTAATTTTTTATGATCTAAGAGGAAGAAAAAAAAAACACAGAAAAAGAGACAGACACTTAAAAGAGGGAAGTTACTGATGAATTTTTCAAGACAAAGAACAAAAGATCAAGAACTCTTGTAAACTATTGTAAACTGACACTTCGCAAAATGGAGAATATTTAAATTTTTAGAAATTTTTAATTTTTTAGCAAACACACAAAGAAAAAAATCATGGAGATTGACACTGTAGTGAGTTGCAAAGTGTGCCATATGTTTCAGCCTATGCCCAGAGAAGACCCAAACTGTTTGTATCAAATGTAATTTATTTGAATTACTAGAAGAAAAAGTAAAGGGTTTAGAGGCAACTCTGAGCCACTCTGAAACTCAGTGAGCAAAGCAAGAAATCCCAACCTAAACAAGAAGACTACACCAAAATAAAACACAATAGTGAGCAAACAGCTTCTAAAAAAATGATCCCATGTATGAACGTAAAGAAGAAAACCAATATACCCAAATCAAACAAAATAGGGAACAAACAGCTTCCGTAAAAAATGAGCCTACATATGTACCTCAAGAGCAAGACCGATGGAAACATGTCACTCTTAGAAGAAAACAACCAAGAGCAAAGCCCCTACTATTCACCCTAGCCCACCCCAATGAAGCCCCTCTGGAACTGAACAATCCCCCTGGAAGAAAATATACAGACACTCATAAAAGAGCATTCAGCAATAGTTTCTTAAAACGAGGCACAACCCAGCATTCCTGTGACAGGAAGAAAAGTATTCCAGACTTCTCTAAGGAAAAAAAAGGAGAATATTGGTGATAGGAGATTCAATTCTTACAGGAACAGAAACTATAGTCTGCAGACCAGGCAGTCAATCTAGGGAGTTATATAGTCTCCCTGGAGCAAAAATCAAAGATGTACCTGAGTACCTTAATAAAATAACCCCACAGATTACTACCACTTTCTTCTCCTACATGTGGGGACCAATGACACAACAATGAATCTGAAAACAATAATGAGATTACGAACAGCTAGGGAAGAAAAAGAATTAGGAGCACAAGTAGTGTTTTCATCTATACTGCCAACAAAAGGCCAACATCCAATGAGGGAGCAAAGAATTTTAGAAACAAACCACTAGCTTAAAAACTGGTGTCGTCAACAGAACTTTGGCTTCCTAGACCATGGTCTGCATCACCTACATGAAGGGCTACTGGCAAGGAATGGGCTGCACCTCACAAGAACTGGAAAGAATATATTCAGAAAATGACTGGCTCATCTTATCAGAAGGGCTTTAAACTAAAATTGAGGGGGGCGGGGGGCCCACGACCTATAGAACTTCATTCCAAACAAAAAGCACTAGACAATCAATCACATAAGGAGGAAGGGAGTAAAGAGAAAAAAGAAATAAGGATGGAAATCCCAATTACAAAGTAGGAGATACAAGAAACATACCCAAGACCAATAAAGGTCTCAAATGCCTATATATACTAACGCTCAAAGTTTAGGGAACAAGCAGGGAAAACTTGAAGTATTAGTACATGAAGGCAGATATGATATAGTTGCCATTACTGAAACTTGAGATGAAACTCATGACTGGAATGTACTGATGGAAGGAATTAGGAGCACAAGTGGTGTTTTCATCTATACTTCCAACAAAAGGCCAACAAAAGAGAAGGTAGAGTTGCATTATAGATAAAAGATCACTATATCTCTACAAAAATACACAAAACCAAGGATGAAAACCTCCTAGAGTCCATGTGGGTCAATATAAAAGGAAAAAAGAATGACATTGCTATAGGCATACACCACAGAAGATTGCATACACATACAATCAGAAGAAATAGATGACCTTTTTGCTAATCAATTAACAAATGTATGTAGAAAACATAACACAGTAGTGTTATGGGAGACTTTAACTACCCTGATATCAACTGGGAAACAACTCTGCAGAAAGTGGGAGATCGAACAGATTCCTAACCAACTTAGCTGACAACTTTGTCATCCAAAAGGTAGAGGAGGGAATTAGAGGAAAAGCTATACTGGACCAAATTCTTACTAATTGAGAAGAAGTAATAGAGGGAGTTGAAATTGCCAGAACCTTGGGTGAAAGTGACCACGTCATATTGGTATTCAATATAATGCAAACACAAGCAATAGAAGATAGTCCAGCCAGTGTCTTAAACTTTAAAAGAGCTAATTTTAACAAACTCAGAGAAACTCTAAGAAAAATTCCATGGATGAAAATCCTAAAGGGGAAAACAACTCAAGAAATGTGGGAAACTCTGAAAAATATGATCACAAAAGCCCAGTCCAGCACAATACAACTGAAAAAGAAAAACAAGAAATCCAAGAACAAACCAGCATTATTGCACAGAGATCTCTCTGATAACTGAAAGACAAAAAGGACAAGTACAAAAAATGGAAAAAGGGACACATAACTAAGGCAGAGTATAAACAGAGGCATAGAATCAAAATCACATGAACTATTAGTACTGCTTTATAAAGTTTTAGCAAGGTCACACCTGGAATACTGCATCCAGTTTTCATCACTACATTACAAAAAAGATATTGAGACTTTGGAAAAAGTGCAAAGAAGAGCAACTAAGATGATTAAAGCCTGGAGACTAAAACATATGAAGAACAGCTGCAGGATTTGGGTTTAGCTAGTCTAGAGAAAAGAAGGACTAGGGAGGACATTTCAATATTTGAGAGGTTTCCACAAAGAGGAGGGGGTCAACTTATTTTCCAAAGCACCAGAGGGCAGGACAAGAAACAATGGAGATGGAAACTAATCAAAGAGAGAAGCAACATGGAATTCAGGAGAAACGTCTTAAGAGTGAGGACAATTAACCAGTGGAACAGCTTGCTGTCAGAAGTTGTAGGTGGTTTTTAGAGGTTTTTAAGATGAGACTGCCAGTCACTTGTCTGAAATGGTATATGGTCTTCTGTCTGAGCAGGGGCTTGGACTAGAAGACCTCTGATATCCCTTCAAGGTCTATACTGATTAATTGACTGCAGCATTGCTAGCATAACAAGGTCTATGTGGAAGGTGTGCTGGACCAGTTGTGTAATCATCTGGCCAGGGTATATAACTGAAAACTGTATGTTAGGATGTTTAGCATTTATAGGGTTAACGCTGTCTCCTTAAGAGATGGCTTATGGGTAATGTAGCTTATCCAGTTAAATGAGAGGAGTTTAAAAGTTTATGACTATACTTCCTGGCTCGGTGCCATTGTTTTTCTATTCTCTCCTCATGGAACACCAGCCTCGTGGCTTGGAGGCAGCCGTAATACAACATGTGATTTATATACAGGATGGAGCATGTCACTATCTTTTTACCTAATGAAATGGATCCAGATTAACTTTGTATTCCAGACGTATTTCAGCTTAATTGTGAGTTATTGAATATCTCTGTGAATAAAGTGATCTTCTTTGATCTGTTCATTCGAGTAAACTTCTGCCTGTCTACGCGGAAGTAGAGCTACACACAACCATGTAAACAGGACAGAAGGGAAGGGGTGCCTTATCAAGAAAGTTCTCAGACTTTCATGCCCAACAGTTATGGGCCATGGTCTGGTCTTGCCATGACCATGTAATTTGGGTGCCAGACTTTAAAACCATGAAATTGCCCTTTCAGCTCTGAGCTCTGCACTGGTTTGACCACTTAGGGCGATACACCCAGGGCCTCAGAGTATCTCCATTGCTTGAATTGGGGTTCCCAGCAGCTGAAGAAAAATCATTGATGCTTTCTTGTATTTAATTTGCCTGCTACAGGTACTTAATAAAGCTTGAAATCTCCTTATTAACTGGTGTGTTCATTGTCTTTGGATTCTCAAAGAGCCATTTGGCCATTGCCTGACACTTGGCAAAAACACACATACACGGACACATAAACATATCAGATTTATCATATCAGATTTTTTTACTTTGAATAACAAAATAAATTTACAATCAAAGGAGCCACCCAAACAAATTTACTATTCAGAAGTAATTGTGCCAAGAGACCAAGATCACTGGCAAACCAGGCTCTCAACTGTCATACCCACCAGAAATCAATTGTATGCATAAGATATCTGGGCCAGACCACCAGAATGAGTCTGGCCTTGCAGAGGTAGCCCAAAGCAGGCCACAGCACTACCAACCCATCAAGCCACACTGCGGCACATGCCAAGGATAGAAAGCTTTGCTTGCTTTTCTACCCAGCAATCTCCCTGGTTGAGCAAAGAGGTTGGAGAGGAGCATGAGCCCCTTGCCACTTTGTCTGTAAGGGAAGAGGCCAGGCTCTGCTCCCCCCACATTAAATGAAGCAAATCATCTCCATGCCAGTGAGACCTAGTTAGTGCACCTTTCCCATAGCTGTCCCTGCCAAGTGAAAGAGGATTTTCTATGAGATCCAGCATCCTCCCCCCATCCCCTTATTGAATGATAAGGACACCACAAATAGCTGGTTCTTCCTCTAATACTTGGGGTAGGATGAGACTAGAGTCCAGAAGATGTGGAGAGAGAATGGTTTTGCAGGTACGATATGGTGTACTGTTTGTGGTTATTATCATTTTGTTGGTTTTTATATTTTATTGTTATGCACTGATCCGCCCAGGGATTTTGTATATAAGATGGGTGTCCACATCAGTCTCTTAAATAAAAAGAAAGTGTCACTACTGTGTGATCTCCTGTCCAACAACAAAATCAATTCCCAATAAATGAGGAATTTGCATTCAGTCTGTGTCAGCTGACTGGGAAGGGGAAGGGGAATAAATCTCTTTGACTGTAACAGCTTAAGTGTAACAGAAGATGATGAATGAAGGTAGTTGGGAACTCCTGGGACCTCGCTGCATTCAGACAGCCCTTCCTTGCCTGTGATGTAACCTGAGTTAGATCCTCCAGGGAGATTCCCCCCACAATGAGGCTGTTGGGAGGGACTGTGCAGATGATGTGCTACCAAATAAGACAAAATGTAATTTTAGCCTACATCAGCATTGTTTCCAAACCATAGTTCCAAATTCTTAGAATTTAAAGAGTTGAATATAATTCAGACTTCAAAAAATTGATGAAATGGAGGGAGACACAATAATACTTTTCAAATAGCTGATAGAAAATTATATCTAAAAAATCAAGACCTATTCTCTATTGTTTCAGAGTATAGGACATGGCATAATGACAGAAATATTAGGAATAAAAAGTCTTAATAGTAAGAGAAGCAACAACAGCCAGGAAACAGAGACAAAGGCAATTTCTGGGAAATGAACTAAAACAACATAAAAAAGATCCAAAAAAAAAAGGAAAAAGAGAAAAGAGAAAAGGAGAAGCAATCTCAAGAGTGGTGCTAGAGAAATTTGAGGGTGGTTTTTTTTTGAGAGTTCAAGAAAGCTGAGGAGTCAGAACTTAAAAAAAAAATGCTGCACTAAATCATAATCCAGAGAATGGTAATAGAATGTAACAATGTCATCTGCCATGGAAAACTCCTTTCACTAAGAACACTAGTGGATAGACACGATACACTTGAGCAGCTGAAATCAAGCTGACCACAATTGGCTGTCAACTGCCAATCACTGGATCTTTCAATTAAAATACCTCAACAGTGTGAATATTGTTGTGGAGCAGGGGTATCAAACTGGTGGCCCGTGGGCTGGATGTGTCCCACACAGGCCACGCCCACCCCAGCTCTGCAAAGGCAAAAAAAGTCAGTATACATCACATGATGCGATCGGGTTTGACACCCATATTGTGGACGAACAGTTGCTGTTTCAACATCACAACCCCCTAATCTTTGGACCACAAGGCTGTTCTTCTCAGGAAGGAATGCGACAGACTGAACAAGTTTTGACACTGTGAGAACCCTTCTGAAAAGTTTGTCCATCTCTTATTCTCCACCAGTAGGGCCTGCAAATTTTATTTTGAGTTTAGGGTCACATATACATAGCTTTTCATAGAAGGGGTAAAAAAAAACACTTCACTATGGATGCTCATAGCCTCTGAATTATTCCAAACGTATCTGGCTGTAAGAAGCTGAAGGCAAAGATGACTCACTCCCAGTTGAGGAAGACAGTACTATCAATCTACCAGAAGAGTTGGAAGGGACCTTGGAGGTCTTCTAGTCCAACCCCCTGCTCAAGCAGGAGACCCTATACAATTTCAGACAAGTGACTGTCCAGTCTCTTCTTAAAAACCTTCACTGATGAAGCACCCACAACTTCTGAAGGCAAGTTGTTCCACCGGTTAATTGTTCTCACTGTTAGGAAATTTCTCCTTAGTTCCAGGTTGCTTCTTTCTTTGATCAGTTTCCAACCAGGATTTTTGAAAGATATGATACAATGGATCTGCAATAACATCTGCCAGCTCCTTCAGAACTCTGGGATGTAAACCATCAGGTCCCAGTGATTTATATTGGTCAAGATGAGATAGGTATTCTCTAGCCATTTTCTTGCTTATTTTAACTTTTTTTCCTAGTCTGTCTTTTACAGTTAGTTTTCGGTAGGTTGGACTATAGTGTCAGAAACCCCTTCAATCTTTTTTGGGGGCTCTGCAATTATGGTGGGAGGGGGGAGGTTTGTAGCCACTGGGAGGGGGCTTCGGGCTGTATTTCCTCTGCGTTGTTCTTCCTCAACTTTGATGTATCCCTTTGGGTGTGAGAAGGGGAATGGAATGTGCCAGGGGCCATCTGCCTTATCTCCAGTCCGTTGTGAGATCCGGTGAAGCACCTGGGAACCGTCCCTTATCAGCTCTGGTTCCCATAACAACTTCACACTGTGGACTGGCTGGACGCGAACTGGACAGTTGGACTCTGGGGTGGGGTTTTGTGAAAAGAAAGTTTTAATGTAGCAATTCGTGCGGGAAAACTTTAGATCTTGCTTTGCTCTCTTGCTATCACTATCTCTCAATAAAAGGTCCTTTTGAAACAATGCCTGTTTCAAGAGTTCTGCTTTCTTGGGTTGAGGCAGGACCTTACATAGTTTCCTTTTGCGTGAAGACTGATGCAAAGAATGAGTTAAGCAGCTCTGCCTTCTCTCTACTGCCTGTTACTTTCTTGCCATCTTCTCTCTTTAGTGGACTGTTTCCTTGACCTTTTTCTTGTTATTTATATGTTGAAATAACTTTTTATTATTATTATTGACTTTTGTTGCAAGTTTGTCTTCATTCTTAGCCTTAGCTTTCCTGACTTCATCTTTGCAGATTCGGGCTATATCCTCGTATTCTGCCTTAGGTTTCAGCTGTTGCAAGAAAAGGCAGACATATAATCAGCAGACAATGCAATGTCAATGGCTCTTGCACACTAAAACTGTAAAACCTGGCCAATTTGATAATAACTGAGTTTTGTTAAGACAGGTGCTCTGCCAATAGATATGCAAAAATCTAACTGATCTCCAAAGGGAAAAAGTGCCAACTTGTTTAGGAGCCCCAAAAGGCATTTTATGAAAAAAAAAAACCACCCCTCCCCCCAGGAATTAATGCCCTTCTCCATCTAATAAAGGCAATAGTTGAACGGGACCCCAGAACGAAGGCCAAGCCCAACTGATAATCGGAAATTTTAGGTGTCTGGGTGTCTGACCGAGGATGTCTGACACAAGATCAGAAATGAGGAGGTTTTAAGCCACCTGGGAAAGCCAAGGGAAATCATCAAAACAATTAAAAAACGAAAGTTAGAATATTTCGGACATGTGATGCAACACCCAGAAAAATACGGCATACTCCATTTAATCCTCCAGGGAAAGATTGAAGGCAAACGAGGTCCAGGCAGAAGAAGAACATCATGGCTTCAAAATCTAAGGGACTGGTTTGGACAAAACTCAGCAGCACTTTTTCGTGCGACTGCTGATAAAAACAGGATCGCCAACATGATCGCCAACGTCCGATAACGGATATGGCACAAGAAGAAGAAGGGTGTCTGAAGGCTGCAGCCGCGCAAACTGAGCCTACTTAGGACTAGGGCTTTGGAAATGGAGGAGTTTGCCGACGACAGTTCATCGCTTCTTCGCAGGTCGTTGTCGGGTAAGGAAGGTGAACCTCACAAATGCACTGATTCAATCGGTCTGACAGTTTGTTGCACAAGCACGCATCCCCATAGAGGGAGCGAGGAGGTTCTTCAGCAGCGCATGCGTCGTTGTTAGCCCCGCCTCCGAAGTGCAGGATGTGTGTTGGTAAAGTTCGACAAGCGGGAGGCATTTCCCCGCCCCTTTTGCTTTCGGATGGGAGGAGGACAGCCAGCGGGAGTCTGGGAACCAATCAGATTCGGCGTACTGGCTTCCTGAGGCGGGACGACGGTGAGAGTTTTTATTTTCTCTGTAGAAGCCTTATTGTTCCTCTCTGCCCGCAGTTGGTCTGTGTGTGTGTGTGTGTGTGGTGGTGGTGGGTGGAAGCGATGCGTTGATTCGCGAGGAGGAAAGGCTCGTTTTCGCCGCCGTAGCTGGCCCAGACAGGCCTCGGCAATGTCCGGAAGCAGGCCATCGCCGCAGCACCCTCCGGCCGGGCCGGGTGCTGCGGCCCCTCCGGGCTCCTCCTCGACCTCCTCGGTCACCACCTCGGCCTGCTTGGGCACCGCGATGGCGACGGGCACATCAGCGGTCCCCTCGCGACCCGTGTTGGTGGCGGCCGCTGTGTCTGGATCCTCCTGCGGTGGGGGCCTTTCTCGCCTGGCAGGGACCCGAGTCGGGAGCGGCAGTAGCACAGCCAGCAGCGGCAGTGGCACCAGGAAGAGGCCGCTACTGACTCCGCTTTGCAACGGCCTTCTGAATTCCTACGAGGACAAAAGCAACGATTTCGTATGGTGAGTGGCGCGTGACGGGTGGGGAAGGTGCTGCTACTCCCGTTTGTTTGGGGGGCAAGGCTGCGGGGTGGTAGTGGGGTGAGGCTAGGGGTGCAGTCGTAGCAAGGACTCGCGTTGCTGTAGATCTAGGCATCTAAACGTTGCTCTTCCAAGCGCAACCCTCCCCCTGGTTTATAATACTGGCCTACGGTTGTGCCTCGTAGCTCAGATTGTTGCTGGGATTATGTAGGAGGAGCGTTAGCTCCTATCCATGCATGGGAAATGTGACCCACATCAAAATATTCGGCATGGAAGAGAGAAGGGAATGATCACTCAGCGAATTCATGATTGATGTAAGATTTAAGCTATGGATTTGATAACTTGTAATTTTCTCTCACACACATGCACACCTATGATTTAAAAATAAGTTCTGTGGAGCTAAGTGGGGCAGGCGCCTCATTAGAAAAGTAGATGGTAAGGTTTCAGTTGCCCTGCATTTTCCTAAAATCAGATTATTACAAATTGACCAGGGATTGGAATATCTGTGTTGGCAGCAGGATTCTGTTTTGATTACTGAGTGACAGTAAGAGAAATTGTGTTTTCAGGCATTTCTATTATCCATTCTCTTTTCTGAAATTGGCATAGAATCATGTTGTGGATTTATAGTGCTTCACCGATAATTCAGCGTGTTTACCTTAGAGCACTATTTCAGCAGAACCAATCAATAGGACTTCTTTAACTATCCCTGACAAAAGAGGCTTTAATCCACAATTCCTTGCAGAAGATGTTGAAATTGTTGAAATTCAATATAAACTTAAGTACTTAAGTAAAAAAAAACCCAATAGTTACTTGTCCATGTTGAAGATCATTAAGAAAGAGATAAAAATTTATAGTTATAATGTTTGTGGTTACTCCTTCCTGAAAATGCTATAATAGATAGGAGAAATTGAAAAGTCCAATGGATATGAGAAGGAATGTGCAAGGAATGTGCCTCAGACTTGTCTTTTCTTCTAAAACTGTATCTGTGAGTTGGGCAATATAAATTTAATAAATTATTATTATTAAAGAAATCTTTTAATTCATAGAATAGACATTTTAATTGAGGTCCCCAAGTGCCTGATCAGCAAATATGCTTACTATCTTTTGGGGACTAGTGGAGGAGGGATAGACAAGGCTGAACACTATTTCTATGCTAAATAGGATAAAAGCACTTTGACCAGCTGCCTACTTGGTTTCTGTGCTATTCTTCATAAATTTATGTAACCTCCTTTAAAAACATTTAGATTGCTGGCCATCCTTATATATTGTGATATTCAATTTCACAGTTTAGCCATGACCTAAATGAAGAATTATTTTATCTGTCCTGAAACTATTTGGTTTCATTGGATGGTCTGGATTTTAATGTTATAGGAGCTAAGTAAAAAAATTAATCCTATGCAATTTCTCTTCAACATGCATGATTCTGTGTATCTGTACTATGTACTGAAATCTTTTTTCCTCCATTTATTTTCTTCCTTGGATAGTTATTCCACCTAGGTTTAAACAACTAAGTTGCCCCTTTCTGGATCTATTTTGACATTGTATTTTGGAAATTGTGTAACCAGAGCTGTTGACTATTAATGTTGAATCATAGAATTATAATATGATGTTACAAAATTTATTATAGGTTTATTTTGCAATGATCTACAAGTGAAAACATTTGCATAGTAGTTGTACTGTCAGTCAACATCTGCATCAAGTCATCTATCACAAACCTAATATCTTTTTTTCTGATTAGCCATCACCAGATCAGACACTATCAGTTGTAGAAGGTCTAGTCTAGAAAGTTTTGCTGTAGTGTGAAAGTCTTTATCCTTACTTACATTCCATCTTAGTTCCCGTTCCTCTAATTTGTATATACTATTAATCAGTTGACTGACTTGCCTCAAGAAGTTTTGATGCTCCATCACTGGAGGTTTTTAAGAAGAGATTGGACAGCCATTTTTTGGGAATAGTATATAGGGCATCCTTCTTGAGTAGGAGACTGGACTAGAAGACCCTTCCAAGTCTGTTTTTCTGTATTCTGGAACCCTTTGCTTATTGTTCTAAACAATTTTTGTTATCAGAATTATTGGCTGCCTTATTTCTTGCCTCTAACATGTTAAGAAGCACCAGTTTGAATATGGGTTTTTAAAGACCCTGTTGTTCACATATGGTTTACCGTTCTTCAGACTATCAGAAAGAATCTGGCAGCACCTTTTCCAACTAACACATTTTTTTAAAGGAATAACCCTTATGAATTGTAGTTTCAGGCTAATGTGGTTCTCCTCTTCCAGTGATATTCAGACAGTATCTAAACATAAGAGAATCTCTGCACTTTTGAGATTGCCAAATTTCCTTAGGGGTCTTTGGTAAGCGAATCCTTCAAAGTCTAGAAAGAAGTGAACTAAGTTGACCAGATCCCCACTTTCACATGCTTGCTGATCTTGGCAAAGAACTTTAAAACCAATGTAACTTATTTTGCAGAAAAAGTTTATTCTTTAAGAAGACTTGTTATTTTTTGTGCAATTTTGTGTTTAATTATTTTACATTTAGTAATATTTTCTACAAATTTAGCAAGAACAGACATTAAAGCAACCAGTTATTTTTTAAAAAACTTCTTCCTTCAAGCCCTTCCTTAAAATTAAAAGTTCTTAGGCAAAGATGTCAACCTTAAGGAAAGGTTTTCTGGTTTTGATTAATGATTAATTTCTACTTTGAAGGTACATTAATTTCCAGTCACAATGGATTTAAATAAATTAAAGATATAACTGCTATTCTGATTTCTTTTCAGACTAAATTTCATTTTAAACCAGATAATAATTTGGTGATTTAGTACCACAGGAGATGTGTATTTCTGGCTTCATGATGTTTTGTCATGCTATATCTGGAGAACAAGAATCAACAATGGGTTTTTAATGTACACTTCCATATTAAACTTTTATATATTTTTTTCTTTGAATAATTAACCAAAGCAATATTGCAGCAATGTGTAGTTTTGAACTATTAGCCTTAATTTATTTTTTAAAAATCTAAATTTCAGTGAAATCAATCTTAAAGCAAATGTTCATAAACTATTTTGTAAACAAAGAGGACTAAAACATTAGTTCTGGGAAGGGAGAGTATTGAGAAGAGATTGATTCACTAGAGTATAAGAAGGATGGGAGGAGAAACACAGACTTACAAGATTCTGTTATTACAGCCTGCCTCAATAAAATATAGTTCTAGTCATCCTATTGAAACTCTTTCATGATCTGGTCTGCCTCAAAGGGCTGATATTCATTATACAGGTAGCTAGCTACCAGTCTTCTTCCCTCCCTGTAAAATAAATATGAAGTTTCTTATTTTTTAATAGATTTATATGGCTACCCATCTCAAATACATGATCCTTTAAATAAAGTTAAAACATGTTTAATTTTATATTTTTGAAATAAATTTATTTTTTATATAGTGCTTTAAGAAAATGTTGAAATTCAATATAAACCTTAAGTAAAAAAAACCCCAATAGTTACTTGTCCCATGTTGAAGATCATTAAGAAAGAGATAAAAATTTATAGTTATAATGTTTGTGGTTACTCCTTCCTGAAAATGCTATAATAGATAGGAGAAATTGAAAAAAAGTCCAATGGATATGAGAAGAAGAGAATGTTCATATGAGGGTTTATACTTATATATTGTCAAATTAGAAAAAAATATTTGAAAGATGACACATAAGGTTAATACAGTATGAAGAAGTAGAAGCTTTTCTTTCTCCCATAAGTCTAGATAGAATATAATATTGCAGTCTACTACCATCCAGTAAAGCTAAATTATAGGAGATTCAAAAGGTGCATGTAAGGAATGTACTATGCAAAATGTAATGTCCATCACTTTAGAAAGCTTGAAAAGGAAAGTTCCTATTCTAAAGACGGAGAAATAGAAGTTAAATCCAATTACTGAAGGAGCATGTTTTATAGTTTGAAATCAATACAGATGAAGTCCCTCTCTATTATTCTTGAGCAGTGGGTCTCTAACATAAAGATGTCTTAAAGAAGCCTATCTGTTAACTTTAAAGCCTGCTTAAGTGCATAGTGAGCTGGTAGTTCCATCATCTTATGTGAAGTTAAACCACTTTAGATCTTTAAAAAGGGGTGTAGGCTTTGGGCCAACATGGGGCTCCTGAAAGCTTTGGGTGCAATTCATAGAACTATCTAGAAGTTAACACCAGAGTCATCACTTCCATCTCCTCTGGATTATATTTCACTTATTTCATCTAATTTATTACTAAATGAAAGCAACAATTAAAAAATGAATTAGTTATTTGGAACTAGATGACAAAGAACAGCAATATATTTAAAATATATTGCTGGCATCTTACTGCATATTTCTAAGTTTCTTACATCTAGTTTCATGTAGGTATTAAATGTTACTGGGACAACATGGAACAATACATTTTATTTATTGAACTGCAATCCCTAGCATGACATGCTGAATACTATCTGGCAAAAAGGATCTTAACCATTGCAAAAATATCATAGTAGTTCAGGTGAATGCCTGGTCAAAAGTACTGAAAGCTTCCAAGAGATTCAGAATAATAAGTAGGCTGCATTTGTGTTGTTGGTCAGCCATAAAGGTAACCATAATAGTCTTAGTCTCATATCTTGTCCAAAAGTCCAATTTAGATGGATCCAAATGATCAGTATGTTTCAGGTGTGTCTGAAATTATAAAGCTACTATTTTCCAAAACACTGTAAGCTGAATTAGTGAATTTGGAATTTAAAATGTTCCAATCCCCTTTTTGTTGGCAGACTGAGGTATTAAAGTAAGTACCAAATTCTAATACAATATCTTAAAATGTATGTTGCACTCCCAGAGTGATTGGAGGAACATTTCAAATATATATCCAAATATTTCTGGATTGCTGTCTGGATGGTGCAATTTGGACCTAAATTCCACGGCATCTGACAGTTTTAGTTATTTTTTCTTATTTTTTTCTTTACAATTAATTTAGAAATGTGGAAAAGCTTCCAAATTAAAATGTCTGCAATTATCTGTTCAGTTTCAAAGACAAAGACAAGAGATGTAGACCTCCAAATTAGAGTATTCATAGTAAAGTCAGAGTACTCACAGTCAAGTATAAGTAAATTCTGATTTAGAAATGAAGACAAAAAGCTGAATATCAAAAGCAAGACCAAAAGATTAATAAGATACTATACCTAGGCAAAGATCAAATAAAAAGGCACAAGATCAAACTATTAGAAAAGTTGCTCCAGCATGTCCATACTTGTAATCAAATAACATTATAATGTAATACAGCTAATGTATTTTATATGAAATATATTTTACACTAATGTATTTTATATAGTTTTAAGATCTAAAATAGATCTATTATATAAACTTTTTATCTAAGTAGGAAATTAACAGTTCAATTTATATGATTTGCATAATAGCACCATTATGCAAATCATATCAATTGACCCAAATGTATTCAGTTGAAATTTAACATTCAGATTTATTTGCCTCCCCATTAAAGCATCACCCCCCTAAAGTCAGTTACAACTAGTGGAGTAAAACCTGCAGGTAAATCTTTCCCCTACTCCCCCCCCCTTTTCCGGTTTAAATTGAGAGTTTGTCATATACCCATTTAACTTCTATCAAACTTAACACCATTGTTTTTCTTCCAACACCTCCCACATCAATATACTATGCTATCTGAAACTTGTGGTTATCATTTATTAGGGAGTAATAACCATAAGCTGATAAATGATAGATAACCCCTTTATTTATTTTTATCCCAACTTTAGAGAACATTGCAATCTTTCTAACTTTCCATAATATTTCTGAATTCTTTGAGTCAGCTGCTAGTTTAGATCGTATTCTCTAGCATTAATACAAAAAGCAAGTCTTCACTCAATCTCCATTTTCTGCAAGTTTCAGCTATGGGCCCAGGAGGCAAATTGTTTATAATTATTGTGTTGCCTACTTCAGGGTATTGCACCATTCAGTACCTGGACATAGTGCAAGTTATTAGTATCTGCTATTAAAAATAATTCAGACGTGGTTATATGTAAAATTGTCAATTCAGGTTGGCTGGAATGTCTCTGTTTTAAAGCTAAAGACAATTATAATGTTGTTAGCTTACTAGCTTTTGCATTTCTAAGCTATTTTAATGGTAAAATTACAGTTAGGTCATTCATTTACAGATCGTAGTAACCTGAAGAGTATATTTTAAAAACCAATATTCCACTTCACCCTCCAGATTAGCTTTTTCCCTTATTGAAGTAACTGAAGCAACTTAACAGCCACAGACCTATGAGCCTGGCCTCAATACCTGGGAAGATTCTGGAAAAGATAAGCAAGGAATCAGCTAACACCTAGAGGCAAACAAAGTTATTACTAAAAGCCAACATGGGTTTCTCAAAAACAGATCATGCCAGACAAATCTTATTGCATTCTTTGACCAGGTGACAAAATTAGTGGACCAGAGGAATGCTGTGGATATAATTTACTTGGACTTCATTAAGGCATTTACTAAAGTAGATCACAACCTACTACTTGATAAGATACAAAAATGTGGGTTAGACAGCATCACCACCAGATGGATTCGTAGCTGGCTGACCGGCTGTATTCAGTGTATGGTCCTCAATGGAACCATATCTACATGGAGGAAAGTGTGTAATGGGGTGCCCCAGGGCTCTGTTCTAGGCCCAGTGCTCTTCAACATCTTCATCAATGATTTGGATGAGGGGATAGATGGGGAACTCATCAAATTTGCAGACGACACCAAGCTGGCAAGAATAGCTAACACTCCAGAAGATAGGCTTAAGATACAGAAGGATCATGACAGACTTGAACATTGGGCACTATCAAACAAAATGAAAATCAATGGTGAAAAAAGTAAGGTTCTACATTTAGACAAGAAAAACCAAATGCACAAGTATAGTATAGGTGGTATCTTGCTCAATAGTAGTAACTGTGAGAGGGATCTCAGAGTCCTAGTGGACAATCACTTAAATATGAGCCAGCAGTGTGCTGCAGCTGCCAAAAAAGCCAACACAGTGTTAGACTGCATTAACACAGGGATAGAATCAAGATCATGTGCAGTGTTAATACCACTTTACAATGCCTTGGTAAGGCCACACTTGGAATACTGCATCCAGTTTGAGGCCAGGCTCATAGGTCTGTAGTTTCCTGGATCCATTTTTGTTCCTTTTTTGAAGATGGGAACTACATCAGCTCTTTTCCAGTCCTCTGGTAGTTCCCCAGTGCTCCAGGATCTTTGAAACATATAGTTCAGTGGTTCTGAGATCACGTCTGCCAGTTCCTTCAGAACCTTGGGGTGTAATCCATCTGGTCCTGGTGATTTGAACTCATCTAGGATGGACAGGCGCTAACTTACCATTTTCTTGCCTATCTTAGCTTGTGTTTCTAGTCTGTTTTTTACGGTACTGTTTTTGATAGGTTGGACTGTTTTTTCCCTTTGTGTAAAGACAGATGCAAAAAAGGAGTTAAATAGTTCTGCTTTCTCCCTGTTGCTTTTCACCTTCTTGCCACTTTCACCCACTAATGGACCAATCATTTCCTTCATTTTTTTCTTGTTTTTTACATGTTGAAAGAAGCTTGTTTTTGTTATTTTTGACTTTGGTCGCAAGCCTTAGTTCATTTTGAGTCTTAGCTTTCCTCACTTCATTTTTGCAGGCTTGGGCTATTTGCTGATATTCTGCTTTAGTTACGTGCCCCTCTTTCCACTTTTTATACTTGTCCTTTTTATCTTTCAATTTATCAGAGAGTTCTTTATGCAGCCATGCTGGTTTCTTTTGAGAGCTGTTGTTTTTCTTCTTTGTTGGTATTGTGCTAGACTGGGCTTTTATTATCTCATTTTTCAATATTTCCCAAGCTTCTTGAGTTGTTTTCCCCTTGAGGATTCTCATCTAAGTTTATTGAAATTAGCTCTCTTAAAATCCAAGACTCTAGTTTGACTTTGTTCTATTGCTTATGCTTCCAGAATGTTGAATTCCAATATTGCATGATTACTCCCCCCCAAGGTTCCTGTGGCTTCAACACCTCCTATCATTTCATCTCTGTTAGTGAGAATTAAGTCCAATATGGCTGATCCCCTAGTTCCCTTCTCTACTTTTTGGGAGACAACGTTGTCTGCTAGGTTTTGTCAGGAATCTGTTTGATCTTCCACTTGGTGTAGAGTTTGTCTCCCAGTTGATGTCAGGGTAATTAAAGTCCCCCATTACTATTGTGATGTGCTTCCTACATACCTTAGTTAACTGACTAGCAAAAAGTTCATCTATTACCTCTGTTTGGTTGGGTGGCCTATCGTATACATCTATGGCAATGTCATTTCCCCCCCTTTTATATTGACCCAAATGCATTCAAGACAGTTTTCATCATTTTTGTGCTCTATTTCTGTAGAGACGTAGTCATTTCTTATATAGAGAGCAACTCCACCTCCTCTTTTATTTGGTCTGTTTCTTTTAAATAATTTAAATCCCTCTAGCTGTGTGTTCCATTTGTGGGTTTCATCCCACCAAGTTTCCGTAATGGCAAGAATATCATTTCAACTAGTTCTTGACACTGAGCTGGAAAATGGGGTTGTTTTTAATATATTTTGTTATGCAAAAGAAGTATCTTGCTTTGATATGTTTTCTGTCATAATTTAAATAATATTAAAATTAAATTTAAATAATTTACTTTTTAGAAAGCATCAATTTCCTCATTTTTAACCATTTTCCTATTTAAATTTTAAGTGTAGTACCTGAGATAACTTCTATCAATCACTTTTCCCAGATACATACATGAAGAAATAATTTGTTACTTGGATGTATTTAAATGTCTTCTGTATCATATCTTTTAAGTGTCAGCATATTTTTCTAGATTTTTCTTTAGATTTTAAGTCATATAAATGACTAATTTTTGGTCTCTGGGGTTTCTATTAATAAGAGATTAATAGAGGCTTCTCAATGCTGGTGGTGTGTAACAAATGTTTCATCAACTATTGGGTTCATTCCCTTCTCTACCTCTTTCCCATTAAAAGAAACGATGTTTGTTTAAAAGACTTCATCAGTATTTATATGCTTTTCTTTCCCTTTCAAGCCCCATCTGCTTTGATATGATTGAAGAAGCTTACATGACAAAATGTGGACACAGTTTCTGGTAAGGTTGCTTGATAAAACTGTTTAGCAAGAGAGATTTATTTATAAAATGAAAATGTATGAACTAAAATTAATTTGTTAAATGCACATTTCTAACTCACTATCTTCATTGGAGATATCCTGGGATAACTTAAAAATATTTTCTATCTCTGAGTGGTAGCACTGACATAGCTTTAAACAAATAAATAACTATTAAAACATATCAAAACAATTTGATGGATAAAGCAAGACAGGACACATGCATCAGATTCTTGTAAGTGACTATGAATTCTTCAAAGCCTTCATTGGTTTTTAATGTTCTAACTCTTAAAAGTTGATTTTTTTTTTGGAAATGATGTGTCTCATCAAAAGTTTGGATGCATACAATTCTTTCTGCACTTTTGTATGTTATGAAATGTCTTTGAAGATGATAAATCTGTTGTAAGCAATAATATTTTAAAACTGCCTATTAACATCCAATATTTTGTTGCTGTTGGCAACAAGGTAATATTAGTTATAAAAAGAATTGCCCAGAACTTGAAGATGCTTCATTTATTTGATTTGTCTTTAGTACCCAACCACCTGGTATCATAGCCCAATTCCTCAACTAATAAACAATGTGATGTATCATATTCAAAAACACATCTTAATAAATTTGCGCAGTATTTCTCACTGTTCTGTTACTTTTCTTGAACAGTTACAAGTGCATTCATCAAAGCCTGGAAGATAACAACAGATGTCCCAAATGTAATTATGTTGTGGATAACATCGATCATCTATATCCCAACTTTTTAGGTAAGTTTTAATGTTCACTAATACAGCCTTCAATCATACCTTGTTAACTTTCTCATTAGCTGAACTTTTATTGCTGGTTGTTTATTTCTTTATTATGCTTCACATGCTTCTGTTAATTTTGTAGAACATAGACTATATTCCTGGACATCTAATTTCTGAATATCTTTCAAGTATTCAGTGATATAAAAATCACTCTAGCTTTGCAAAACAAGTGATGAAGTTGAGAGAGTCTGTGATGGACCATGATTGTGAAAGCAACAAATTGAAAATGATTAGTAACCAAATAATTTAATAATGCTTAGTCATATTTGATTTTGAGATGTGAATAGAGGAAGGGAAGATCAAAATAGGCCTTATGCTAAATGAATTGTATACTCGGCATAAAATCTTCTTAAGTCATAGTGCCTATGACTTAATTCTCCTGTCAAGATGGGTTTATAATTTTTTTTTCTGCTCTTTTTTTTGGAAATAGTGGCATTTGGATGGTGTTTTGATAGTAGTCTTTTCTGATCTTGGACTTTTTGCTAGTGATCAGCCCTCAGATTGCTGATCAACAATTTATTTTAAACAATTATTTATGTTTCATGTAAATGATAAGTTAGAAATAGGAAAAAATAAAACTGAATTAGAGTTTATTCTTCCCTTTGGTTTTGTATGAGTAGGAGAGAGACATACATGAAACTAATAGGGAGGGTAGAAAAAAGTGTACAAGTATGTAATTTGGGTGTATATCATGTGAATAAGTCCGTTTTGTACATTTGACAATCTATAGTTAAAGTTATAGAAGAGCAATTTTAAGGACTTTCTGTATATGATGGAGGAAAACTGTACCTATGGTGTATATTTTAATATAGGTAATGTGATCTAGGACATATTCAATGAAATGTGATTCATTTTCAAATGCTTAGTTTCATAAAATTAATTAGTAACATAATGAATAAGTCAAACTGAACAACCGAAGTTGTTAAAATACAAACGAGTTAACATCTGCTGTAAGTAGACTATTGTGTACAATAAAAATGTAACTTTTAATATTCCTACATATTAGATGAGCTTCAATCTCCTTGCTTTACTTATATTTGTACTTAAATGCTCATTGTCTAGATCATTAGGGATATATCCCGTTAAAAATTTAGCTATTGATTGTATTTTATATTACTCAGCTAAAAATAACTCCTGGTGGTTTGCAGAAAGTAACATCAAAAAGCATCAAATCACAGTAACTAGAACAAAATCCAAATTATATAATATACATGGCTACCAAATTATCAAACAACCTTCAAGTGCCTGTTAAAACAACATTGCTTCAGTGGCCTTCTTGAAAGTTTAATAATAGGAGTATCAAATATGGTGGAGGCCATCAAGGAAGAAGGCTGCCTTAGGGCCCCTGTCCTTTGAATATTTGTAGGGATGAGATTCTAAGCATCCTCTCCCTGTCTGTATTATAGTATTTGAGCAGATTCTGCCTGGGGGGAGATGGCTCCTTGGAATCAAGCCACTCAGTCATAAGCAGCACTGACAACCAGTTTAGTGAATGAAGGACAAGAGTTACACTTGCATAATGGCTGCTACATTCTTTACCAATGGTAGCTTTGGATCGTTTTTAAGTGAAATCCATGTAGAATGGTTACAGTAACACAAAGGTATGGTAAGAATGGCATGCTTTATTTTCATCAAATATTTCTGATTTGATGTGCTACCACTATGATGTCTAGGTTATTAATATGTTAGAGGAGGCTGGCTGCCCCCAAATCTGAATGTATTTAATGGTCACATTTGATGAACCAGTTACAGAATGGTGAAGATGCATCTTATTTTGATGTACTGTATATGGTTTGCTGAAATAAAATGAGTGACTATATTCATCAATACTGTTGTATAAATTAAAAATACTCTATATACAGTATACATTTTCCAGAAAAATATTGGAATTCTTTTTATTCTGATTGGCAAGTGAGTAATAATATTTGTTGCTCTATTGTGTTTAATCTTACTGAATTAATAAAAGTGCAGTGTTGAAGTTTACTCATTTGATCTTCTTAGTATGCATTTATTTGTAAGACAGTTTGTCTTTTATCTATCATCTTAAAATGTACTACTTAGATCTTTTTTTCCCTGTAGTGAATGAGCTCATCCTTAAACAGAAGCAAAGATTTGAGGAAAAGAGATTCAAATTGGACCATTCAGTGAGTAGCACAGTATGTCCCAATCTTCTTTCTTTCATTTGTTTATTTCTGGGCTTAAGGGATGGAGTGCATGGTATTCCTATGTTCTAATCTAAGCATTTGAGAAGGGGCGTTGTCTTACCTGAACGCCTTTTCTCAGCATGACGATGGAGAATCCACAGATGGGTTGATCTTGCCTTTCTGCCCTAGAGACTAAGTCAATCAACCTTTGCCACGCCTCTCTTCCTCAGGCTAGGAATCCCCAGTCATGACGAAGGCGCAGCAGTTGATGACATTTCAAGGTGGTGGCTCAAATTCCCCTGACACAGGACCGGATGGACCTTAGGGAGGGAGTGGATTCTCCATCGTCATGCTGAGAAAAGGCGTTCAGGTAAGACAACGCCCCTTCTCCAGCATGACGAATGGAGAATCCACAGATGGGACATACCAAAGCCTCACTGTCCCTATGGGCGGGAACAAGTCTGGGCCTGTGTCCCACTATGTTACTACGCTTTGGAGGAGTCTCCTGCCAAATGAAGCGTCTGCCGAGGCGAACTTATGCCTCACAAACGGGGAAGGGGACGACGACGTCGCTGCCCTGTATATCTCTTCGATGGACGCCTGTGTCGCCCACGCCGCCAAAGTTGCCGCACTGCGAGTGGAATGTGCGGTGAGCCGTCTTGGAACTGGCAAGGAGTGCGTCTGGTACACCCCTGCTATGCAAACCCTAATCCATCTGCCGATAGTAGAGGCAGTCACCTTCTGACCCCTTGAAGAGGGGTGGAATGAAACGAATAGGGCTTCAGACTTGCGAAAAGAGGCAGTTCGCTTAATATAGCGACGCCAGGCTCTGCGAACGTCCAAGATGCGCCCTTTACATCCCAAATCATGGGACGGCTCAGGACAAAAATCTGGCAGCACAAGGTCCTGAGCCCTAAGCGTAGGACCACCTTGTCGTTATGAAAAATACATAAGTCATCTCTAATTGAGAGAGCTGCCACTTCCGAGATGCGCCTAGCCGATGTGACGGCTACTAGGAAGGCGACCTCGAGCGTCAAGAACCATAGAGTGGAGGTTCTGATGGGCTCAAATGGAGGTGAAGTGAGAGCCTGTAAGACCTTGGACAGGTCCCAAGAGGAATATCTGAACCACGGGCGTTTTGCTGTTGATTGTTCCCTTGACAAAGGAACGTACCATAGGGTGTTGAGCCAAGGGCTCTGAGTTGCCATATGTGAGCACTGTGGACAGAGCAGCAACTTGTCTGCGGATTGTGTTGGGTGCCAAACCCTTCTCCAGTAAATCATCCCAAAATTCCTGGAACAAGAATTGTAGCTGAATCTAGTTGCTGTCTCCCACAACATTTATAGAAATTCGTCCATGAGGAATCATAGATTCTAGTAGTTGCAGGCCTACTTGAAGCCTGAATCAGGTAATCACATCTGATGAGTAGGTCTCTTTTGATAGGAGTCTCCTTTCAAATGCCAGGTAGTTAGCTGGAGCCTCTGAGGCTCTGGATGTTGTAGAACCCCCTGGCTGAGGGAGATTCGATCTCTGGGTATCCTCTACGGAGAAGAGATCGAGAGACCTACGAGGTCGGCATATCACGGCCGTCTTGGCCAGTGGGGAGCAATGAGTATCACCTCTGCCCGTTCCTGCAGTATCTTCCGGATAACTGCCTGGATCAGAAGAGGGAACGCATACAGTTTGTGTTGTGCTTCAGATCTGACCGGGACCACCGACCCTGGGCCAACTGGGATTACAGGTGCGCTCCCCAGCCGAACAGGCTGGCATCCGATGTTAGGATGAATCGGGCTCCTTGTATAAGGTCCCCTTAGCCATCTCTGGGGAGAGCCCCCACTGGAGGGATTTCAGGGTCTGTGACGGGACCCTTACCCTGTGGATGGAGAAACTGGTGCCTAGTCTCTGGAACGGGAGCAAGAACCATTGTAGGGTTCTGGAGTGGAGTTGAGCCCAAGGAACTACTGCTATGCAGGAAACCATCTTTCCTAGCATTTGAGAAAGAGTTGCTAGGGTGACTACTCGCTCTCTTTGAATCTGGGTAACTAGGGATTGGATACTGTCCCGACGTTCCTGAGACAGGTAAATCTCCATGTGTTTGAAACGTGGAGGTGATCCCAGTAGCAAGGAGCCAACTTGTGGCTAGAAGTGGTGGCGGTGGGACCAACTTAATGGGATAGCCAGCACACTCACAATCCTGGTAGTGGCGGCAAAACCAACTTAATGGGGTAGCCAGCACACTTATGCTCCTGGTAGTGGCGGCAAGACCAACTTAATGGTGTAGCCAGCACCCTTCTGATCCTGTTAGTGGCGGCAAGACCAACTTAATGTGGTAGCCAGCATACTGATAATCCTGTTAGTGGCGGCAAGGCCAACTTAATGGGGTAGCCCGCACACTTATAAGCAGCGAAATCAGTGATAGGAAGAGGCGCTGAAAATGGCAGCAGTTAAAGCGGGCACTCAGCCACGCCCTGAAGTCTTTGGAAATTGCATCCTGAAAGGAGACTGCTGTTGTTGCCTCTAATTGCAATAGCCTTGGTATGTGGCGAGCTGCCAAGAAGCCTGGGATTGGAGAAGCAGCATCTTTGAAATATCGCTCCTTAACTCTGGCCTTCTGAATGGCCTGAGAGTGTTTGTAAGGCTTTCAAAATTTCAAGGGAGAGGCACCCTTGCTGTCACTTGGACCTTCTAAAAGGACAGCCTCCCGCGCCCCAAAAGGGCCGCTTGGCCTGAAATTGCTGTCTGGGTCTGTCCCTGTTACCAGATCTGTCGAATTGACGGCCTGGTCTCGGAGGATAAGGGCGGGAGAAATGAGTGAATTCCGACCCTGTTCGGTTGAGCGAAAGGACTGCTTCCGGGCGTAGGGCGTAACTCTCCTATCTGTCCTTGTAATAAGATGGGACATGAGCTTGCGTTTATCCTCATTTTCAATCAGATAAGGATTTAGTGTCTCTCCAAATAACTGGCCTCCCCTGTAAGGGGCTGTGGCCAACCGCCATTTAGACCTAGCATCCGCTCGCCACTGTCTGAGCCACAAAAGTCTGTGATGCAGCCACTAATTTAATTCATAGTGCATCCGTACCTCTTCTGGCGGGACCCTAGCCTGCAACTGGCGAAGCCAGAGGAGTGAGATTCTGGCGAAAAAGGAAGTGGATGTAGCTGCCTTTACCGCCCATGCTGAGGCTTGATGGGTCCTGTGGAAATTGAGCTCCGCTTTCTTATCCTCTGAATTCAAGTCCTCCGCCATATCTCCAGACACCGTGAAGGAAGAAAACAATGGTGCTAAGGGTTCATCTACAGTGGGGACTGCTAGCACCTCTGACAGTGCTGGGGCCACATTAAACAACTTTTTGTCAGTCCCCCCCCGGGGATGGAAAGGTACCTGGTGTACCCCATTGTCTTTGGACTGTATTGAGGAAAAGGGGAGGACAGGGAATGTCTTGTTGGGTAAAGGTTGGTTCTGAAAAGACCGTACTGGTAGGACCCTGGCTGGTGGAAGGCTCAGCCTGAGGGACCCCTTCAGAACCAATTTGAGCGGTGCTCCTGGCCTTGTGGAATAAGGACTTAAAGAGGACCGGATTAAACAGGCCTACGAAAGGCGGAGGATCGGGATAAGTCCTCATCTTCTGACATCCCCTGCTCCATCTGTTCGTCGTCCCCTGTGAACGACTTTCTGCTCCTGGAGGAATGGGAGGGAGAAACCGACCCCTGGTATGCGGCTGCTTCCACCTGGGAGAGATAAGATGGGATCCCTGATGTTATTGACTCAGGTCGAGATCTCTGGTGTAGGGTCGAAGCTACGCCTTGGGTAATAGCCTGAGAAATCAGAACCTGCTCTGATAACACTGTGTCCTGAGTCTCTGAGGGGTGAAGCCCTGCCGCTGTAGGGGTGAATGTATTCAGAGGAGCAGGGGTCTGCCCTCACTGGAAAGGGGAACCATCTCCACCTGCTCTGTCATGGGAAAAATGAACTGATCTGTTCCCCTTCTGGAGACCAGGCACTTGGAGCAGCAGAGGTTGAAGGAGTGTGTTGAGGGCCAAAAACCGATGCTTCCATGGGAACAGGAGTAACCTGACCAATTCTTGCCTCGTTCTGTTGCTTTGGAGCTTTGGAGAACTGTTTTTCCAATGCCTGGTACCTTCTGTTTGCTTCTTTCTCAGCAGCTTTAGATGACCTTTTTGCCAGAGATAGCTCTGGCTCTGAGTTTCCCAGTAGCCTCTTGCTTGGCCGATCTGGATTTCTTGTGCCTGGAAGAATTGCTGGAGGCACCTTGAGACATCTGAGCTGTAGTGTTGTCTGCCATTGCAAATAAGAGATATCACAGCAATCTAACAGAGAGTTGATCACAGCAGCAAGGAGCCAAGTTGTGGCTAGCAGTGGTGGCGACAATAGCCGGCACACTCACAATCCTGATAGTGGCGGTGGACCAACTTAATGGAATAGCCAGCGCACTTATAAAGCTGTTAGTGGCGGCAAGACCAACTTAATGGTGTGGTCACGACTTAGTCTTAGCCCAAGAGAGACGTGGTGAAGGTTGGCTCTAGGTTTTAGCAGAAAGACTATGCGTTGGATTCTCAGGTTGTACCTTTCCCTTCCCTTCTCTGCGCTGATTTCAGCGCTCCGTTTTAAACCGCTCGGTGTTAGAGGGTTTTACAGGCTTCGGCTGAAGCCTCGAGCTCTTAATAGGTCCCAAGCAGACAGAGGTATTGCGGTCGCCATTTTGAGCGCCGTCCTTGCTGTTCCTGGGTTGGGGGGGGGGCCTCCCTTCCAGCAGGGCTGTTTAGCCTTAAATAGGATCGATTCGGCCAGATTTCAGGCAGCGGTCTTGTTAGCCTGAACAGTGAAGCAGCGGCCGCATTTATTAATTCAGTCACACAGACGGAGCAGGAGCTCGTTTCATAGCAACCGCCATTTTGAAAGCAACTAACTGAAGCAACTTACTGAAGGTCAGGATTTAAGAGCGGCATCCTCGGCAGCTAGCTGCATTGCAATCAGGCAACAGCCTCCAGCATCCCAGCCATTACGGACGTGTTCGATCAGTCCAAGCAACTTCTAAATGCTCGGGGCGTGGCTGAGCACCCGCCTTAACGGCCGCCATTTTCAGCGCTCCAAAAAAAAAAAATACAACAACTTTGATGCTTCTAAGTGTACTGGCTATACCATTGAATTGGTCTGCCGCCACAACCTGCTTTATAAGTATGCTGGCCGTACCATTAAGTTGGTCTTGTCGCCACTAAGTGGATTATAAGTGTGCTGGCCGTACTATTAAGTTGGTCTTGCCACCACTAAGAGAATCATAAGTGTGCTGGCTGTACCATTAAGTTGGTCTTGCCGCCACTAAGAGGATAACAAGTGTGCTGGCCATTCCATTAAGTTGGTCCGCCGCCACTATCAGGATTGTGAGTGCACTGGCTATCCTATTAAATTGGTTTGTGCCGCCACCACCTTAGCCACAACTTGGCTCCTTGCTGCTGGGATCACCTCTCTGTTACAAATACATTCAGATTTCCATTGCTGTGATATCTCTCATTTACAATGGCAGATAAAGCTACAGACCAGACATCTCAAGGTGCCTCCAGCAGTTCTCCCAGGCACAAGAAATCCGGATCAGCCAAACAGAAGGCTGCTGGGAAACTCAGATCCAGAGCCATCTCTGACAAAAGGTCCTCTAAAGCTGCTGAAAAAGAGGCAAGCAGAAGGCACCAGGCGGGCGATGTCAAGGCGGTGCAGGGGAAAGAGGACAAGCTCCGTCCTCCAACTCTGATCTTTCCACATTTGGAGACCCTTCGGGGGCGCAGTGAGCCTGGAGGGCTATGCGCGAAAGGGGCGAAGCCTGGGGAGTAGCGAGGTGAGTGGCAAGCACCCGCTACGACAAAAAGAAACCCCCTAAATCCAGCATGGAAATATCTGCTATCTACTGATGGCGGATCTGAGGCCGTGACAAGCCACAGAAGATGTGGAAGCAAGATATACTTAATGGACTGTGTCAATGAGTTCGTCTAAAAATATCCTAAAATACCTTTAAAACAATAGAAAAAATTTAAAAAGATTTACTTGTCAGTTAGTTGGTGTCGGAGGGAGCTCAGTTTATGAGGGAAACCTCAGGGCGAGTGGCGACTCGGCGGGGTGAGCTGTGAGTCAGCAAACTACAACAACCAGAAGATTAATAGGAGAGAGACAAAAAATAAAAACTTTGTAGTAATTGTCCTAGCGCAGGACGAAATAGACGGGTGGAGAGTGAAGAAGAAGAGGCTGAGAGAAGGAGACGATAGAGACGGTGGAGCCAGCAGGATGAGAGGATCGTAGGGAGAAGACCAGCAAGCGGACAGCTGGAACGGAGGAAAATGGCGATCTAGAAAGGACTGAGAAGGAGCGGCATGGAGCAGCACACTGCAGAGCATTGGAAAAAGTGGGGCCGGGAGAGAAAGGAGAAGTAAGTTTGCAAGTGGAGAGGTCATGAAACGGAGGGACGGAGACAGCGGAGGCGGTGAATCTAACAGGATGAGAGGATCATAGCGAGCAAGTGGAGAAGATTCGGGAAGTGAAGGAGATGACGAGAGGACGCGAGACGGTGATGAAGGAATAGAAACGGACAGACGGTGACTGATTTAAGAACGGAGAAGAAAATCAGCGTCTCAGAGGGACTGTGTGTTATGTAAGAAAGAGGAGGGAAAGTTAAGAGAAAGTGAAGAGGGTTGGAGAAAGTGAAGAGAAGTTTGGGGGGACAGTGAAAATAGATACAGATTGAGAAGGGGAGAGAAGGAAGGAAAGAAAAAACGAAATAACGGGAAGTTAAGAGTAAAAGTTAAATTAAACAAGGGAGTGGTTAAACAAAGAGATATTGAAGAATAGAAAACATCTGAGGAATAGGATAGCACCATGACAACACTGAGGACAGGAAAGAAGACAACATCTAGTCCAGCATTGACACCTGTATCCCCATCAGGTCAGAGAACATTGGAAGGAATGTTAGGGACAGAAAAACAGAGTATAATTTTGAACATGCAAACTATGCAGACAACATTATTGACTATTCAAGAAACGATGTTAAAAACACAGGAGACAATTTCTAAAAATCACATAGAAATGAGAGGAGATATGAACAAATTAGATAATAGGATAGAGATGATACAACAAACTATGGAGAAAAATGAAGAAAGAATACAGAAAGTAGAAGTAGGATTGGATAACGTAGGGAAAAGAGTTGACATGGTAGATAAAAAATTGATGGTAACTAACAAAAAAATGGAAGAATCGATTATCCATTTGGAAATGGACCGAGCTGCATTTTATTTGAGATTTCAAAATGTGGAAGAGAAGGAAGAAGATCTGGGTGGTATCATGGTAGAGTTGATAGCGGAGGCTTTACAAAGGGACAAGCAAGAGATTCTGTTAGAGATAGATGAGGTGTATAGAATCCACACGAACTATGCCAGACGCAATAGACTCCCACGGGAAGTCCACATAAGATTGACTAGAAAGAAAGTTAGAGATATAATATATAGAATCACGAGAGATAACCCAATGATCTACAAAGGCATAGAAATACAAACATTAAAACAAGTCCCAAGGAAAGTAAGAGAACAGAGAAGGGATTATAGATTTCTCAGTGCATATTTAATTAAAAGAAACATTCCATTCAGATGGTTAATCCCGGAGGGGATGTTGATATCTTGGCAGGAGAGAAAGATTAAGATTGATAGCTTAGACAGTGCACGAGAATTTTATGAGCAGTTGGGGTGGAAGAAGAAAGTGGTAGTAAAGAAGAACTAGAATCTGAAAGCCAGGAAGACCAACAGCAAGAGTCAAAGAAAATAGAACGAGAGGTAGAAAGTAAGAAACAAAGGGAACAAAGGAAAGAAAGAGGAACAGATTTGAGCACAAGAAAACTACATAAGTAGAACACACACGTAAAATAATGGAAAAGGAAATTAGACTGATCTCAATTAATGTCAATGGACTGAACGCACCCGCTAAACGAAAACAAATATTAACAAAATTACTAAAACAAGATGTAGATATAGTTTGTTTACAGGAAGTACACATAAAAGAACAACATAGAAACTATTTGGAATTTCCAAAACTAGGAGTACTACACACAGCACTAGCGCAACAAAAACAGAGAGGAATAGCGGTTTATATTAGGAAAGAAATTAAAGCCAATTTGAAGTACCAAGATACAGACGGAAGAGTATTAATAATAGAATTACAAATCGAACAGAAATCATGGCTATTGGTGATAATATATGCCCCAAACGAAAACCAAAAAGAATTCTATAATAAATTATATGAAAAACGTATAGAAATTGGACAAGAAAATATCTGCATGGTAGGAGATTATAATGCGGTAGTGGATCCAAAAAAGGATTATATTAGTAATATGAAAAATAAAAAGAAACGGAAAATACTACCAAAGACGTTCTTTGAGATGGCACATGAATTTAACCTACTTGATCAATGGAGGAAACGGAACCCAAATAAAAAGGAATACACTTTTTTTCTCAAATCCACATAAATCCTGGTCTCGCCTTGATATGGCATGGATGAACGGGGAGGTAGGACAAGATATAGATACAATAGAGATAATGTCAAATACATGGGCTGACCATAACCCCCTGAAAATAGTCTGGAAAGGTCAGAAAAAAGTAAGGAGAAGGTGGACATTAAACTCCCACATTTTAAAGGAAAAAGAATTTATTGTACGGACTAGAAAAGAAATGGAATTATTTTTTAAAGAAAATACTAAACAACAAACATCATTACAAATTATATGGGACATGGCCAAGGCATATTTGAGAGGAATAGCGATAGCCTATACAGCAAAAAAGAATAAGGCGAAAAGACAAACACAAAATACACTTCAGGAGGAGATCAAAGAACTCGAATCTAAATTACAAAGGGAGCCCCAAGATGAAATGATTAAGACGGAAATGGTTTTGGCTAAACATAAATTAAATATAATAGATCAAGAGGAAATGGTAAGGGAACTGAAAATAGTAAAACAAAATTTTTTTGAACACGCAAATAAGCCTGGGAGATGGCTCGCTTATAAATTAAAAAAAGAGAAGGAAAAAAGATTCATCCAGGAATTACAAGACGAAAAAGGAGAATTGCAATATAAAATAGATAGAAAGAAAGAAATTATTCAGAACTACTTTGAGTTATTATACAAAAAAGAGGAGATAGAAGTGGAAAATATAAAACAATATTTAAAGGTAAACGGCTTGCCAGAATTAAAAGGACAGAGAAATATTGAATAAGGAAATAACAGCTAGGGAATTAAAAATCGCAGTGCAAAAACAAAAAAATAATAAAGCCCCGGAGCCAGATGGACTACCAGGCGAGGTGTATAAGACTTTTTATGAGGATTTCGAAACGGCTTTATTAGAAGTGTACAATGATGTATTAGAAAAAGCTAAATTACCGGATTCATGGATAGAAGCCAACATATCCCTCATCTTAAAAGAAGGTACGGACCCCAAACAACTAAAAAACTATAGGCCAATCTCGTTGAATGCCGATTATAAAATCTTCACCACCATAACGGCAGAAAGACTGAAATTAACATTAAATGATATAATACACTCAGATCAAAATGTTTTTTTACCCACAAGACAAATAAGGAATAATACGAGAATGGTGCTAAATGTCCTAGAATATTATGAAGCACACCCTGAAAAACAGGTGACATTAATTTTCTTAGATGCCCAGAAAGCATTTGACAATCTTAATTGGCAGTTTATGTTCCAACAGATCAAGGACATGAGATTTGGAGAGAAGTTCGAGAAAATGATAAAGGCAATATATAAAATACAAAAGGCTAGGGTGATAATTAATGGGGACAATACAGAGAAATTCGAAATAAACAAAGGAGTAAGACAGGGATGCCCAATGTCACCTCTACTTTTTATTTTGACTTTAGAAGTGTTATAAAGAGATAAAAGGATTACAGGTGAAGACAGAAGAATATAAGACACAGACAGGCATTTGCGGACGACTTGGTGTTTTTTGTAGAGGAACCATTAGAGAGAGGAAATATTTTAATGAACGAAATAGAAAAATATGGAACAGTGGCAGGATTAAAAATCAATAGAGAAAAGACTAAAATGTTAGTTAAAAATTTAACTGAAAAACAAGGAAATTAGAAGAGGAGTTGGGACTACAAATTGTAAAAAAGATTAAATACCTAGGAATTTGGCTTACTATAAGATGTTCTTCATTAAAAGAGGATAATTACAAAAAACACACTACAAATTAAAAAAGATCTAGAGGTCTGGGGGAAATTACAATTATCACTACTAGGAAGGATCTCAGTGATAAAAATGAATATACTACCAAAACTATTATATCCATTTCAGACAGTCCCAATAAAACTAGACAAAAAATCCTTTGCTGAATTAGACAAAATGATTAATAAATTTATTTGGTTAGGTAAAAAAGCACGAATAAATATTAAGACATTACAAGACAGTAGAGAGGTGGTCTTGGGCTCCGAAAATGGGAAACCTACTATCAAGCAGCGGGGTTACTTTGGATTAGGGATTGGATATACCTAGATAATCAAAGGGTTTTAACGATAGGAGGACATGATTTACAAGCCGGTTGGCACGCCTTTTTATGGGGAAAACATAAGAGCACACACAAATACTTTTACCGACATCAGATAAGGGACGCGCTGATTTGGACGTGGGAAAGGGTAAAAAAGAAATACTACACGAAAATACCAAATTGGGTCTCTCCGATGGAGGCAGTGATTCATCCAAATACATTAGACAAAAAAAAGATGGAAAGATATGAAGAACTATTAGATAATCAAGAGAAGCTCAAATCAAGGGAAGAATTAAAAGAACAGGGAATAATTATAGATTGGTGGCCATACCTACAGATTCAATCAAAATATAGTAAGGACATGGCAGAATATGGGATAAACCGAGTACCACAACAACTGAACAAAATATTGATGGGTAGGGGAGAAAAATTCTTAACAAGAACCTATAAATATCTACTGGAGGTTTTATTGGAGGAAGAAATAGTAAAAGGGTCAATGATAGCATGGGCTCGAAATGTGGGTCGAACTATAAAATTAGAAGAATGGGAAAGAATTTGGAATAAAAACTGTAAATTGACACTGTCAACTGCGTATAAGGAAAACCAATATAAAATGCTTTATAGATGGCATTTAGCACCAGCGAGATTGGCAAAGATGTATAAAAACATGAACCCAGACTGTTGGAAATGTAAAAACAAAGAGGGAACATTTTACCATATGTGGTGGCAATGTCCAAAGGCAAAGACCTACTGGGAACAGATAAGGGGGTGGATACAACAGATAAGGGGGTGGATACAAAGAACAAATTTAATTTAAACCGGAGCTATTTTTATTAGGCATAATCAATCCAAAGATAAAAAAACAATCTCGATACATCATTGTACACATAACAGCGGCACGCATTGCATACGCGCAATGTTGGAAATGTGAGAATGTACCACCAAATGACATGATCATTTATAAGATACTAGAATGCGCTGAAATGTACAAGCTTACTTTAGAAATAAAGGATAAGGAAGCAACAGAATATTATGAGTTATGGAACAAGTGCTATGTTTGGTTAGATAAAAGAACAAAAAAGTAGGAAAGCTATGTAACCAACTGTAAATAAATGTAAGAAATAGAGGACACAGTACTGTTAAGGAAGAAAAAGATGTATTTTATTTTATTTTGTAAATTGTAAAGTGAAAAAGGAAAAAAAAATAATTTTTTTTTAAAAAAAGGCACCAGGCATTGGAGAAACAATTCTCCAAAGCTGCAAAACAAAAGGACGATGCAAGGGTTGGTCAGGTTATTCCTGTTCCCATGGAGGCATCGGTCTTTAGCCCTCAACACGCTCCTTCAACCTCTGCTGCTCCAAGTGTCTGGTCTTCAGAAGGGGAAACAGGTCAGTTCGTTTTTCCCATGGCAGAGCAGGTGGAGATGGTTCCCCCTTCTAGTGAGGGGATTGGTCTTCGGATCCCTGCTCCTCGAAATACATCTAGACCTCTGGGCCCAGAGGCAGCATTCACCCCTACAGCGGCAGGGCTTCGCCCTCCAGAGACTCAGAGAATAGAATTATCAGAACAAATACAGGTTCTGATTTCTCGGGCTATTGCCCAGGGCTTGGCTTCAACCCTGCATCAGAGAGCTCGACCTGAATTGATGGCATAAGGGTTCCCATCTCATCTCTACCAGGCGGAAGCAGCCGCATACCAAGGGTTAGTTTCCCCCTCCCATTCCTCCTGGAGCAGAATGTCGTTCATAGGGGACGATGAACAGACAGAGCAGGGGATGTCAGAAGATGAGGACTTATTCCCTGATCCCCCTCTTTTCATAGGTCTGTTTAATCCGGCCCTCTTTAAGTCCCTACTTCACAAGGCCAGGAGCACGGCTCAAATTGGTTCTGAAGGGGTTCCCCAAGCTAAACCTTCCACCAGCCAGGGACTTAACAGTCAGGTTTTTTCGGAACCAACTTTTACCCAGCAGGACATTCCCTGTCCTCCCCTTTTCCTCAATACAGTCCAAAGACAATGGGGTACGCCTGGTACCGTTCCATCCCCGGGGGGGGGGACTGACAAAAAGTTGTTTAATGTGGCCCCAGCACTGTCAGAGTTGCTAGCAGTCCCCACGGTAGATGAGCCCTTAGCACCATTGGTTTCTTCCTTCACTGTTTCTGGAGATATAGTGGAGGCTTTAAAATCAGAGGATAAAGAAGCGGAACTTAATTTCCGCAGGACCCATCAAGCCTCAGCATGGGCAGTAAAGGCAGCTGAATCTACTTCTTTTTTTGCCAGAACTTCGCTCCTCTGGCTTCGCCAATTGCAGGCCAGGGTCCTGCCAGAAGAGGTACGGATGCACCAGGACTTAAACAAATTAGTGGCTGCATCAGAATATATGGTGGATTCTTCATTGCACGCAGCCAGATTTTCCTCCCGGGCATTAGCATCTAATGTTACCTCTTGCAGACTTCTGTGGCTCAGACAGTGGCGAGGGGATGCTAGGTCCAAATGGCGGTTGGCCTCAGCCCCTTACATGGGAGGCCAGTTATTTGGAGAGGCATTAAACCCTTATCTAGTTGACAACAAGGATAAGCGCAAGGTCATGTCCCATCTGGTCAGGAGGGCAGACAGGAGAGTTACCCCCTACGCCCGCAGGCAGTTCTTTCGCTCAACCGACACAGGGTCGGAATTCACTCATCACTCCCGCCCTTATCCTCCCAGACCAGAACGTCAATTCGACAGATCTGGCAACAGAGACAGGTCCAGACAGCAGTTCCGGGCCAAGCGGCCCTTTTGAGGCGCGGGAGGCCATCCTTTTAGATGGTCCAAGTGACAACAAGGGTGCCCCTCCCATAGGGGGCAGGTTGGCCCTCTTTGCACACAAATGGGAGAACACCACTTCAGATCTCTGGGTCCTCAACACCATCAGATTCGGCCTCACTAGAATTCAACTCCACCCCCCCGAGGCATTTTGTCTCTTGCCCATCATCCAAGAATCCGGTCAAAAGAAGCCTCATGAAAGAGGCCATTCAACATCTGGAGATCCAGGCCATGGTACCGGCAGGGCAGAAGGGACGGGTTTTTTACTCCATTCTGTTCATCGTTCCGAAAGTCTCGGGAGGGTGGAGGGCAATCCTAGATTTAAAGAAATTAAATATCCACTTGACATACAAGAAGTTCAAGATGCAAACGCTCCAATCCATGTTAGCAGGCATCAGAAGGGGGGACTTCCTGACGTCCATCGACCTGACGGAGGCCTATCTACACATTCCCATCCTTCCTGGACACCGGAAATTCCTCAGGTTCTGCTACGCAGGCCATGTCATGCCTCCGTCCTAGCCTGACTCCGAGGAAGACATGGAGTTCTCTGTTGAGGCCCAGGAGGGGGTGTCTGTGGCTTCAGAGGACTGTAGGGAGGAGCAGGCTGAGGCAGGCCAGGGCCCTTCAGGTTTGGAACAGGGAAGGCAAAGTTCAGGCAAGGAGCAAGGGCCCCCCCTACCTGATCCTAGAGCAAGGAGAGCAGAGAGGAGGAGAGAACAACGGAGGCAGGCTCACTTGCTCGGGAGGAGAGCGTCCTGCCCCACTCCACAAGGCACACCTGGGGATTAGGATTTAAGGAGACGCTGTGGGGTGAGGCATTTGCCGGGAACAAACGTGGGATCTTGAGATTGCTGTGACTTGTGCTCTTGTAACCTGGACACTTTGTATTCCAGACCAGTTTGTTTCCTGCTTCCCGATCACAGCTTACATTCCTAATCTCTCCTTGCAGTCTGCAGTTTGCAGTTCGCAGGCAAGCTGAGAGTAAAAGGACTCTTTACGTTTTCTTGTTATCTGTCTTGTCTTGAGAATATTTCCTGGCTGTCTTGGTTGAACTCTTGCCAGCATATGTGGGAGCTTTGGGGTGAACATTGGCAGTGATTCAGGGACTGTTGCTCTTGCCAGCCGACTGCTTTGCCTCCGTTCGGGGCCCTGGGTCATCACAGGCCACCATTTTCAGTACAGAGCTCTACCATTCGGCCTGTCATCGGCCCCCAGAGCATTCACAAAGGTCCTGGCAGCGCTGGCCGCGCATCTCAGGACCATTCCGGTGTGTGTCCAGTGTTATCTGGACGACATCCTCATTCAATCCTCCTCAGGCCTATTGGCTCAGTCAGACCTGGCATTGTCCATCAAAACCCTCCAGGACCACAGCTTTTCAGTGAATTTCCAGAAAAGCCAGATAGTTCCCTCCATTTGCCTCCTTCACCTGGGCACGGTGATAGATACAAGGAAGTGCGAGGTTTACCTGTCTCAGGAATGGCGGGACAGCATACAATCCCTAGTCATCCAGGTTCAAAGGGAGCGAGTAGTCACCCTAGCGACTCTTTCTCAACTGCTAGGAAAGATGGTCTCCTGCATAGCAGTAGTTCTCTGGGCTCGACTCCACTCCAGAACCCTACAATGGTTCTTGCTCCCGTTCCAGAGACTAGGCACCAGTTCCTCCAATCACAGGGTAAGGGTCCCGTCACAGACCCTAAAATCCCTCCAGTGGTGGGCCTCCCCAGCGATGTCCAGGGGAATCTTATTCAAGGAGCCCAACCATTTCATCCTAACATTGGATGCCAGTTTGTTCGGCTGGGGAGCACATCTGCAATCCAAGCTGGCCTAGGTTCGGTGGTCCAGGTCAGATCTGAAGCACAACATAAACTGGTTGGAGCTCAGAGCTGTACATCTGGCTCTATGACACTTCCACAACACAGTGGCGAGGCAACGCGTCCTAGTCCTCACGGACAACGTGGCGGCGAAAGCCCATATCAACAGGCAAGGGGGTACCCACTCCAGGTCCCTCATGGCCAAGGCTCAATTATTGGGAACCTGGGCAGAGACCAACCTCTCATATCTCAAGGCCGAGCACATCTCGGGAGAGACGAATCGGCAAGCGGATTTCTTAAGCAGGGCAACAGTGGACCCCTCCCAGTGGTGCCTGCACCCGGATCTCTTCAGAGAGATATCGGAGAGGTTCGGTCATCCAGCGCTGGACTTGTTTGCTAACCCGGCAAATTCTTAGCTCCCGAGATTTTTCTCCTGGTTCCCGTCTCCAGGGGCGGAAAGGGTAGATGCCCTCCGCAGCCCATGGCCCAGAGAGCCCCTGTATGCGTTCCCTCCTCCCTCTGATCCAGGCAGTTATCTGGAAGATACTGCAGGAACGGGCAGAGGTGATAACCGTTGCTCCGCACTGGCCAAGACGGCCGTGGTTTGCCGACCTCGTAAGTCTCTTGATCTCTCCTCAGTGGAGGATACTCCCAGATCGAATCTCCCTCAGCCAGGGGGTTCTACAACACCCAGAGCCCCAGTGGCTCCAGCTAGCTGTCTGGCATTTGAAAGAAGACTCCTAGCAAAAGAGTCCTACTCGTCAGACGTGATTACCATGATTCAGGCTTCAAGGAGGCCGGCAATGAATAGAATTTATGATTCCACATGGAAGAATTTCTGTAACTGGTGTAGGAGGCAACAGTTAGATCCAGCCACAATTACTATTCCAAGAATTTTGGATTATTTACTGGAGGGGCTTAAGAGGGGTTTAGCACCCAACACTATCCGCAGACAAGTTGCTGCTCTGTCCACGGTGCTCACATTTGGCAGCTCAGAGCCTTTGGCTCAACACCCCATGGTATGTTCCTTCGTCAGGGGAGCAATCAACAGCAAACCGCCTGTGGTTCACAGATATCCCTCTTGGGACCTGTCCAAGGTCTTACAGGCTCTCACTTCACCTACATTTGAGCCCATCAGAACCTCTACTATACGGTTCTTGACTCTCAAGGTCGCCTTCCTAGTAGCCGTCACATCGGCTAGGCGCATCTCGGAATTGGCAGCGCTCTCAATTAGAGATGACTTATGTATCTTTCATAACGACAGGGTGGTCCTACGCTTAGACCCATCCTTCATCCCCAAGATCAACTCATTGTTTCACAGGACGCAGGAGCTTGTACTGCCGGACTTTTGTCCTAAGCCATCCCACGATTTGGAACGTAAGTGGCACAGCTTGGACGTTCGTAGAGCCTTGCGTCGCTATATTAAGCGAACTGCCTCCTTTCGCAAATCTGAAGCCCTATTCGTTTCATTTCACCCCTCTTCACTGGGTCAGAAGGTGACTGCCTCTACTATCGGTAGATGGATTAGGGCTTGCATAGCAGGGGCATACCAGACACACTCCCTGCCAGTTCCAAGATGAATCACCGCACACCACTTGCAGTGCGGCAACTTTGGCGACATGGGCGACTCAGGCGTCCATCGAAGAGATATGCAAGGCGGCAACTTGGTCGTCTCCTTCCCCATTTGTGAGGCATTATAAGCTAGATAAGTTTGCCTCAGCTGGCGCTTCATTTGGCAGGAGAGTTCTCCAAAGGGTAGTAACAGATAGTGGGACACAGGCCCAGACTTCTTCCCGCCCATAGGGACAGTGAGGCTGTGGATTCTCCATTCGTCATGCTGGAGAAGGGGCGTTGTCTTACCTGAACGCCTTTTCTCAGCATGACGATGGAGAATCCACTCCCCCCCTTCGGTCCATCTGGCCCTGTGTCAGGGGAATTTGAGCCACCACCACATTGTAAAATCATCAACTGCTGCGCCTTCGTCGTGACTGGGGATTCCTAGCTGGAAGGAGAGAGGCGTGACAAAGGTTGATTGACTTAGTCTCTAGGGCAGAAAGGCAAGATCAACCCATCTGTGGATTCTCCATCATCATGCTGAGAAAAGGCGTTCAGGTAAGATCGCCCCTTCTGATAGATTCTAAGGTTCTTCCAAGAAACATTTATTCGTATATTTATTTAATTTGGCCACCTATTTCACCAAGTGACTAATAATATAAAAAAATAGGAGCCAAGAATAAATCACTCATCGTAATAACTAAACCATAAAATGGGTCTGCACACACTTGGAGTCCCAAGCCTTGGCACAGAGCTAAATCTTTAAGGACGTACAAAAAAATCAAGTTGGGGCCATACTGAATATTATGAGATCATAGCTTTTAAGCACATCAGGTATTTTATTGAAATAGTTAATTCACAAATGTAAACGTTAATAATTTTTGTTGAAATTCAGGTGATAAACGTAAGCAGATTCTAAATATAATTGCTAATGTTATTGTATTTGGACTACTAACATTGTCTTTACACAAGAAATTGGTTTGGCTGAAAGGTTTCACTTTCATATTAAAATAAACATATATACCAGTGGTGGCGAACCTATGGCACGGGTGCCAGAGGCGGCCCTCTCTGTGGGCACGCGCGCCGTCGCCCCAGTCCTAGGCCTTCAGGTGGGTTTTATAAAACCTTTTCACTTTAGGCCTCTGCCGCCGTGTGCAAAAAAAAAAAGGTTCAATCAGTCAATTTCAACTTCTCACGGGAAAAAAAAAGATCTTGCAAAGTTGGAATTGATTGATTGAACTTTTTAGTCCCACCCAGCCTGCCGTTACCACCACAGCCATGCCCACCCAATGGGCCACGCCCACCCAATGGGCCATGCCCACCCAATTGGCCACACACAGCCAATGGGCCACACCCAGCCAATGGGCCACACCCAACCGGCACTCGAGGATGCATAAGTGGGTTTGGGGTTGCAGTTTGGGCACTCGGTCTTTAAAAGGTTCGCCATCACTGATATATACAGTTTCTGTTAAACTTTTCTTTGGAACAAGAGGCCACATTCTTTTGTTTCCCTACGTGTTGAAACAAATAGATACATTAACATTTCATCTGGAATATGATCACAATTTCCACTACATATATCCAATAACCTACCGAATATTCTGCCACTGGGCTTTTCCCCCTTCTTCAGCATGTAGCTGTTCATGCCTATTCATCAATCTAGTTGCACCTGGGAGTTTAAGCACAGTATTTTGTGTAGGATGGCAAGTGAAACTGGAGACATGAGAGAATCTGTCAGATACGCATGACCTTGGAGTCCTCTCTGGATCTGAATTAGATAATTGAAGCTTTAATAACGAGTGTTCTAAAGAATATTTTGAGGACATGGGAATGAAGGAAGGAGATGGTATAAATTTGAGATTATATTATTAAGGTTCATTTCTATAGCAAGGTCTGGGATTCTGCACAACTGCAGTAATGCATGTCCTGACTTGCCTCAAGGAAACTGGACATTGCTTCTGCAAATAGTGAAAAAGAAAAAAGTAGCCTGATGTAAGTTTATCCTTTCCTTACAATTTTTCTCAGGATGATATGCTTCCATTGGATTATTGTGACCTTTTTATGTTATTGTGTAATGTCTAAGCTATATTGATTTAAGTCTTTGAAACATGTCTTGATCATTTGTTTGCTTTTTTCCCCTTTAGAATGGGCACAGGTGGCAAATATTTCAAGATTTGTTGGGAACAGAACAAGATAACCTTGATCTGGCCAATGTTAACTTAATGTTGGAACTTCTGGTGCAGAAGAAAAAACAACTGGAGGCAGTAAGCTTTTTTCTAGTCTCTTAGTAAAGGGGTCCCCAACCTATGGGCCACGGCCCGGGACCAGGCTCTTGGCCAGTGAGCCACAGAAATGGCTGGTGGGTGTGCACACGTGTGGGCACACATTTCCCCCCACTCGTGCTAGCGCCCACGGCCCCATTTGCGCATGGGTGTGAATGGAGACGCTAGCACGGAGCGGGTGTCCGCGGCCCGTTCGTGCATGCGTGAATGGGGTCGCTAGCCAGGTGGGTTGCGCAGCCATTTGCACATGCGCATGGTGTATGCTCATACTGCATAAATGAACAGGGGCGCTAGTGCCGTGCCAGTGTGCATGGCCCTGTGCGTGCATGCACACACCAATTTTGAAGCTGCTCTCCTTCCCTCCGGTCCGTGAGCCCGAAAAGGTTGGAGACCTCTGTCTTAGTAGATATATATTATGAAACAATATATTTCATTTAATGAAACTGATTCCCTTTTTTGCCAGAGTATGGTTGAATACCCAATGGATGGTCCTATCAGCATCAGAATAAAATGCTTTACTTTAAAAAAAAATGCATTATGGGGTTTTGATGGCTTTATGTGAGATCTTTTAAAGTAGCAGGGTTTTCTCTAGTCTAGTCCATCATACAAGATTGTGACATGGCTGAGAAGTTAACATTCCCTTCATTATTCAGTTTTAAATGAAGGCATAATCTGTTGGGTTTCAAGATATTTTAGACATGTAGAAAATGCATTATTTCACTAGGTTTCAGATGAAGATAAAAATATTTGAACAAATAATTTCAAATAATTTCATGCGTATATTGTATTATCAACATCCTGAGCAGAAGGGCTCCATTATCTAGAGCGCTCCATAAATTGCTGAGGGCAGTCCCAGCTTTCCCATGCTGTCTGCGTTGTGATGTGTTCCAACTCCTGGAATAGATTCCTTCACAAAATCCAAATGAATTTTTATTTGTCTGTATACAGCTTCTGTTTCCCTTTTTGTTCCTTATATGTCATAAGTTTCATTGCAACATTTTGAAGGAATGGTATTCTCTCAAAATATATTGACAGTTTTTGGCTAGTACAGTATATTATTTTCTGTTTTGTTTAGTGCTTTTTCTTATTGCCTCAAGTTTTGGTAAGAATCAGTTAGTGCAGGGGTGTCAAACTCGCAAGGTCACGTGACGTGTCGCAACATATTGCAACTTTTTCCATTGCTGGCAATGGGATGGGTGTGGTTTTGGCATGACACATCTGGCCCTTGGGCCGGCAGTTTGACACCCCTGAGTTAGGGGAATGTGAGCTTCATCACTCGTGTTTTGAATTCCTTAGAGCAGATTCTCCACAAACATGATTATTTCATAATACAAGATCTGAAACTATGATTTGAAGTGGACTTTAAGTTGTGGATAAATCATTTGTTTTCTCAATGTCACTACAGTTAGCAGTTTGTGATTCTAATATATATATATCTGTATTTAAATATTGTACATAGAACGCCAGTGTCTTAAATGCCTCTTTGCTTACCAATTTCCTTTTTCCACTTCTTCCCCTGTTTAATACAACTTTTTGTTACAGGAGTCCCATGCTGCCCAGCTACAGATTTTGATGGAATTCCTGAAGGTTGCCAGGAGAAATAAGAGAGAGGTAACATGACCTACTTTGATTTACTACTATTAAAAACATATTTCCATTACTCTCTTAAATAATACAGGTTGGCTTATTACTTTTTAAAAAGTGTGGGTAGTGGATTGTTTTGCTTTACTTTTCATACCTTTGAGGACAGAGGTTTATTAAGGAAACTTATTTGTTGGCAGTTGTAACAAATTCTTGAAATAAATTGTACCTGGCATGAACTTTGTGTAGCTTTATAATTGTTAACTGTGTCTCTGGTGAAGGTTTTTTTTTTTAAAAAAAATTTAATTTCAAAGGCCTATTACATTGCAAGTAAATATGTTTCTGTAGCTTTTGGTGATTTTTTTTAGTACTTCATTCTGAATTAGTGTTCATTTCTAGCTCCTCCTTACAAAAAAGGAGTATAATGAAATAATTCATTAACTGGAGAGCATGAAGAATTTTCCCGTAATTGTCATAATTGATTTAATATGGGAGAAGGGATATATCTTACAAATTGCAAGTTTTATCTATTTGTATAAATGCCAAAAGAGAACCAATCTGGAAAGGCCAGTATGAATATTTTTCAAACTTAACAATTGAACATTACTCAAGGAAATAGCTGTACATGGATTTATAACACATACTGTTACAGATTCCTTCCTTATGTTTTCTATATTGGAATTACACGTGAGTATCATAGCCTTATATTTAAACAAAATCAGTTTTATTCTTAAATGCATACAGAGCATTGAAAGTTTTGAAGTTATTTTTAGAATGTCCCTAAAACTTTGCTGCTTGGAAAAATTATGTGTAATCTCATGAGATACCTTTCCAACATTGTCCCATCAAACTTAGATTTGAAGATTTAGAGTAGGTTCTAATATAAAATGGGGGTTAAACATAGTGTTCACCTTGATATTTTTACATTTGAGCTCATAATAATTGCCATGAGGGGCTGCTTGGAATTTTTAAAAGAATAAATGAAAAGGAGTTGATATTCGGTATATTTCAAACAAGAGGCAAATTGTGCTTCTATAATTATGTAAATCTTCTCAAGCATTTATATTGGTGATTCTGAAAACAAATATAAATTAAGTACAGCTTACATTTCCTTACCAACATTTCTGCAAATACCTTTTATGCTCGCTGCATAACGTCATCTTACTATATAATGCAATATACATGTATTAAATTACATATCTTATGTATCCTATATATAATCTTACTGTTTTTTTTTACAAATGGCTAATCAGTGGCTCAATTTAAACATATCTAAGCAAGTATGGTAATGCATGTTGCCTGATGAACCTTGCTGGATTGCTCTTGTTGAATCAACCAGTAAGTATGTATGATTTTGTTTGAAATTATGTTCAGTATAGGATCCCTGCTTGATTATTTTCCTCACAAACCACAAATTTGGGCCATGTGCAGTTTTTTAGTTTCTGGAATTCAAGTTCAGACATAATGTTAAAGAAATCTTATTGGCTTCTTTGGAAAATAGGAGTAGCTAAGACAAAAGAAGAATGATTACACTTGTATCCACACTTGACTATATTTAAGAAAACTCTCATTGAAATAAATGGACCTTAAAGAAAGAATAGAATAGAAAAGAAAAGAATAGAATAGAATAGAATAGAATAGAATAGAATAGAATAGAATAGAATAGAATAGAATAGAATAGAATAGAATAGAATAGAAGAATAGAATAGAATAGAATAGAAGAATAGAATAGAATAGAATAGAATAGAATAGAATAGAAGAATAGAAGAATAGAATAGAATAGAATAGAATAGAATAGAATAGAATAGAATAGAATAGAATCGATCGAATCTGGAAGGGGCCTTGGAGGTTTTCTAGTCCAGCCCTCTGTTCAAGCAGGAGACTCTATACCATTTCAGACAAGTGGCTGTCCAGTCTCTTCTTAAAAACTTCTAGTGATAAAGTGCCCACAATCACTAAAGGCAAGCTGTTCCACTGGTTAATTGCTTTCACTATTAGGAAGTTTCTCCTTAATTCCAGGTTGCTTCGCTCCTTGGTTAGTTTCCATCCATTGTTTCTCGTCCTGCCCTCTGGTGCTTGGGAGAATAAGTTGACCCCCTTTTTGTGGCAGCCCCTCAAATATTGGAATACTGCTATCATGTCACCCCTAGTTGTTGTTATAACAACAACAACAACAACAACAATAATAATAATAATAATAATAATAATAAAAAATAAAGTTGGAAGGGACCTTGGAGGTCATCTAGTCCAACCCCCTGCTCAGGCAGGAAACCCTATACCATTTCAGACAAATGGCTGTCCAGTCTCTTCTTAAAAACTTCCAGTGTTGGAGCATTCACCGCTTCTGGAGGCAGGTTGTTCCACTGATTAATTATTGTAACTGTCAGGAAATTTCTCCTTAGTTCTAGGTTGCTTCTCTCCTTGATGAGTTTCCATCTGTTGCTTCTTGTCCTGCCTTCAGGAGCTTTGGAGAATAGCTTGACTCCCTCTTCTTTGTGGCAGCCCCTGAGATATTGGAACACTGCTATCGTGTCACCCCTAGCCCTTCTCTTCATTAAACTAGACATACCCAATTCCAGCAACCGTTCCTTATATGTTTTAGTCTCCAATCCCCTAATCATCTTTGTTGCTCTTCTCTGTACTCTTTCTAGAGTCTCAACATCTTTTTTACATCATGGTAACCAAAACTGGATGCAGTATTCCAAGTGTGGCCTTACCAAGGCATTGTAAAGTGATATTAACACTTCACGTGACCATGATTCTATCCCTGTGTTGGCTTTTTTGGCAGCTGCAGCACACTGCTGGCTCATATTTAAGTGATTGTCCACTAGGTCTCCAAGATTCCTCTCACAGTTACTACTATTGAGTAAGATAACACCTATACTCTACCTGTGTATTTGGTTTTTCTTGCCTAAATGTAGAACCTTAATTTTTTTACCATTGATTTTCATTTTGTTAGATAGCGCCCAATGTTCAAGTCTGTCAAGATCCTTCTGTATCTTAAGTCTATCTTCTGGAGTGTTGGCTATTCTTGCCAGTTTGGTGTCATCTGCAAATTTGATGAGTTCTCCATCTATCCCCTCATCCAAATCATTGATGAAGGTGTTGAAGAGCACTGGGCCTAGAACACCCCACTACACACTTCCCTCCATGTAGATGCAGTTCCATTGAGGACCACACACTGAGTATGGCTGGTCAGCCAGCTACAAATCCATCTGGTGGTAATGCTGTCTAACTCACATTTTTCTATCTTATCAAGTAGTAGGTTGTGATCTACTTTATCAAATGCCTTACTGAAGTTCAAGTAAATTATATCCACAGCATTCCTCTGGTCCACTAATTTTGTCACTTGGTCAAAGAATGCAATAAGATTTGTCTGGCATGATCTGTTTTTGACAAACCCATGTTGGTTTTTCGTAATGACTTTGTTTGCCTCTTGGTGTTCGCTGATTCGTTGTTTGATTATCTTTTCCAGAATCTTGCCAGGTATTGAGGTCAGGCTGATAGGTCTATAGTTTCCTGGATCTATTTTTTTCCCTTTTTTGAAGATGGGAACTACATTAGCTCTTTTCCAGTCCTCTGGTCGTTCCCCAGTGCTCCAGGATCTTTGTAAAATATAGTTCAGTGATTCTGAGATCACATCTGCCAGTTCCTTGGGGTGTAATCCATCTGGTCCTGGTGATTTGAACTTGTCTTGGCTGGACAGGTGCTCACTTACCATTTTCTTGCCTATCTTAACTTGTGTTTCTAATCTGTTTTTTATGGTACTGTTTTTGATAGGTTGGACTGTTTTTTCCCTTTGTGTAAAGACAGATGCAAAAAACGAGTTAAATAGTTCTGCTTTGTCCCTGTTGCTTGCCACCTTCTTGCCACTTTCTCCCACTAATGGACTTAATTTTTTTCTTGTTTTTTACATGTTGAAAGAAGCTTTTTTTTTTTTTTTTTACTTTTGTCGCAAGCCTTAGTTCATTTTGAGCCTTGGCTTTCCTCACTTCATCTTCTTCTTTTCTCTAGATTAGCCAACCCAAATCCTGCAACCATTTTTCATATGTTTTGTCTTCAGGCCTTTGATCATCTTAGTTGCTCTTCTCTGAACTTTTTCCAAAGTCTCATCATCTTTTTTTTGTGTGATGACCAAAATTGGTTGCAGTATTCCAGACATGGTCTTACTAAGGTTTTATAAAGTGGTTGATATGATTTTGATTCTATGCCTCTGTTTATACAACCTGGGATTGTATTAGCTTTTTTGGCTGCTGCCGCACAGTCCTGGCTCATATTCAAGTGATCATCCTCTAGGACTCCAAGGTCCCTCTTACAGTTACTGTTTTTGAGCCAGATCTTGCCTAATCTGTTCTTATACCTTTGGTTTTTCCTGCCTAAATGTAAAACTTTGCTTTTCTCCAGATTAAAATTCATGTTGTTGGATAGGACCCATTGTTCAAGTCTGTCAAGATCTTTTTGGATCCTGAGCTTGTCTTCTGGGGTGTTGGCTATACCTGCCAGTTTAGTGTCATCTGCAAATTTGATGAGTTCTCCTTCTATTCCCTCATCCAAGTCATTTATGAAGATATTGAAGAGTAATGGGCCTAAGATGGAACCTTGTGGTACCCCACTGCTTACTTCCCTCCATGTAGATGTAATACCATTAAGGACTACTCGTTGAGTACAGTTTGTTAGCTACAAATCCATCTGGTGGTGATGTTGTCTATTCCACCTTTTTCTAGGCATAATTAGGCATGACTATACTGTCATTAGGTCTATTCTAAGGAAGAACAATTATACTACTTACAAATATATTTTGTACAGTATTACATGTGGAGCAGCAAACTGTTCATAATGCTAGATGTTTTAAATTTACAGTTTTATATTCTAAAGTACAGAGAAGTTAATCCTGGATTATAAATAGTTGCCTCGTGCATTATACTTTATATTAAATAATAATTTCCAATTCTCCTGCTTGCCAATTCAGTCTATCTCTTATTGTTTATATTTCAGAATCCGACTGTTAGGCTCTGACTTAAAACTCTGTAATGCAAGTTATTAGAGATATAGATTGCTTTTAAGAAAACTAATTAAACCATAAACTAGTCTATTGTGGTTGCATATTAGAAATAAATTATTTTATCATCACTTTAACCTGATATAACCGGGAGTAATTTTTGCATTACAGCAAAATGCTTTAATCTATTCCTCCCTTTACCAAGCCATTCTTTAATTTTAGCTTATGTTAATGAATTTGGCTAGATCAGTGGTTCTTAACCTTTTTGAACGAATCGCCCCCTTGAGCCAATGAGGAAGTTGTCATCGCCCCCCTCTCCCAACATAACCTCTCAATCACAACATAGGAAATAATTCTTCAATTTATGCAAACACTTTTTTTTGTTTTCTTTAAAATTGTCATCAGGACATATCGATGCAAATAATTTATTTCCAGTCTTTTTCTCATATCTCAACTGTGTGAAAAATTTTGGTGCCACCCGTCACTTTATTCCCAAACTTCGTGATACATGTATTTCATTATTATCTTATTTATTCAAGACACTTAAATGTAATGATCACTGAAAACAAAATTCAATTGCAAGAAAGTGAAATGCCCAAAAAGAAAAACAGTAACATTTAATGATTGAATTACAAGTGAAATTTAAGACGCAAAAAGAAATATAAAAAGGGCATAAGAACAAACCGCAATGCAGGAACTAAGAATTTCAAGACGAAAACTCTGAAACTAAATTAAGGTTCGAGGAAAGTATATATAGTCACGCACACTGTAAAAAGGATTAAAAAGACACAAAGAAAATATAATATCAAACTGGAGTGCACGCTAAAAAAGTACAATACAAAGGACACAAAAAAGGTTTTACAGAGCACAACAAAAATTCAAAAACGAAGCCGAAAACTCACAAACTGGAACGTGAAATCCAATGCAAGCAAATACAACGATAAAAGCTCAGACAATTATTAACGAAAAAAATGTATGTACACAAAAAGCAAAAAAAAAGAATATCAATGGCTGCCTTGTGCTTGGTGAGCTGATGCCAATTTCTTGATGTCTGGAACCATTTTTGTTAATTGCATTCTTAAATCACCGCACTCAGAGATCTTCAACATGTTCCTTGACTTAGAAAGGATCTGTTGGATGGCGCTGAAGCCCCTCTCCACTAAGTGGAAGGAAAGGCTAAAAGAAGCAACTTAATTTCCTCCCACAATATTGGATAAGTGTTCTTCCACATCAGCAGCCATTTCATCAATTCGTTTTGATACGGTGTCATTGCTCAAAGGAATCGATTGCATGATAGTGCTTGCGCTGGGCCCCAACATGGTGGCAACAATCTGTTTCACTGCTGGTAAAATCAGCGTTTCTCCGATAGTGTGAGGTTTGCCACATTTTGCTATCAACAAAGATATTTCATAGGAACAAATGAGCCCCTTGTCGGCGCTGAGTGATGATTTTCCAAATAACTTCCCAACAGTGCTGCGACCCTCAAACATGGCCTTTAAGGATTGGAAAAACGATGCCGGTTTGTCGGCTTTATCCGAATGAATTCTTACCAAATGGTCTTTCAGTCAAGAAGGCTTCATCACTTCATTTGAAAATGTTTTCTCACAAAGAAGACAAAACGGAAGCTGTACATTGGAAGGAGATGGAATGAATCCCAATTTTAGGTATTCCGTCGAATATTGGTGACACTTCCTCTTCTCGGCCATGTTGAGAGGTCTTCGAAATGAAAGGCACTACCTGCAAATTAAATTTTCGACTCCACTGGAACACTAGAAAAACACATGTGGATGTCGATAAACCTAGTTTCAAGTTACGTTGACATTACAGCTGATGTCACAGGGGACAGCCACTCAGCATGCGATGTTTCGAAAGAAGCGCCCCCCCCCATCACTGCCCATTCTGGCCAATGGCGCGCCACTGTATGGGTAGAGGCTGCTGTGCAACGTGCATAAAGATAAGCGATGCGTATTCGCATATGTACGGTGTTCTGTACTGAAGCTAGCTGGAGGAACATTTGAAAACAATTCAATCCACTAATAGCGAGCGATCTGATGTTTTTGTATGACAGATATACAGCGATTCACTGTACGAAAAAGTCTCAAAAGTGTCCCCAAAACTTCTTGCTCCATCGCCCCCATATTGCCCCCTTTTCGTTCCTTCGCCCCCGCATCGCCCCTTTTCGTTCCATCGCCCCCCTGAAAAACAAAATCGCCCCCTGGGGGGCGATATCGCCCAGGTTAAGAACCACTGGGCTAGATAACACCCCCTGCCACACACACATATACCACTCCATGTAGTATTTTAGCTAAATTTTATCTCTTTGCTGAAAGAATTATAGGACACTACAGAGAGATGATAAAAGCAATGAAGAATTCAACTGCATCGTAGATTTGAACATCCATATATATTTAAATCCAAGCAGATAAAATAGTGTGCATTTCTTTTTTTGGATTTGTGATGCTTAAAATAGAAGTTCGTGGGATATTTAAATAAATAGTCATATATTTTTCTGCCTCTGAGTTTTCAGCAGCTGTTATTACATTCTTCCAAGCATAGCAATAAATATTAGATACTACTTTAAAAATAGAGAATGAGGAATCTAAATTCTTGTGAAGCAATTTAAAGATGTGGAGAATTATGTGAAATCTCTTCAGCAGGAATCACACTGAGGTGATAATTCAGCTGATCAGCAGCTAGCTGTTTTTTCTTGTTTACTAGGCAATATGCTAATTGTGAATCATTGAAATTATGATATTACAGAGTTCTGACTCAGCATATTTTTTCAAAGGTATTGGGGCATGTTAACACTATCATCTTTGCTACTGTATGTATTGCTAGACAAACACAATTTCAGTTGAGTTCAGTTATCTTACTAAATGTCCTAAAATAAATGAGTATTCAAGTGTCTCAGTACCAGTTGTTGCTAGAATCAGTGACTTCCTATTACTTGAAGTATAGTTGTTTTTTTAAAATGACTTTTAAGAAAGGCAAAAATCTGTTTATTAACATTGACCATACTTGTACTGCTGAAGAGGAAATATTTTTATATATACAATAAAGCAATAAAAGATGATAATACGAAGTGCCTCCACACAATCATTCAAGAAACCCTCTTTGCTGATGACTCTGCACTCCTGGTACACAAAGACAGTGATCTACAGTTGACGCTGAACAAATTCTTAAAAACTGCTAGGCTTCTCAGCCTAATTATCAGCCTGAACAAGACTGAAGTACTTCACTAACCCATGCCAAATACCAAGCCCATTGTCATGCCTCCGTTGGAGCCTGAATCTGCAGAGGAAAATGAGCTGGAACGGGACCCTATGGAGGTCGAGGGAGAGGTGTCTGTGGTTTCAGAGGAATGTGGGGAAGAGCAGGCCGAGGCAGGCCAGGGCCCTTTAGGAGTGGGACAGGAGGAACAGGAGAGACAGAGTTCAGGTGATGAGCAAGGGCCACCCCCACCTGATCCTAGAGCATGGAGAGTGGAGAGAAGGAGGGAACAACGCAGGCAGGCTCAACTACTCGGGAGGAGAGCGTCCCACCCCTCTCCACAAGGCACACCTGAAGACAAGATTTAAGAAGACACTGTGGGGAGAGGCATTTGTCAGAACAAACGCTGATTCCTTGGAGTTTTGTGTGTGTTGTTGCTGATCTCTTGTTCTGTGACTTCTGCTTGGAAACCCTGAAACTCTGACCATTGGACTGGCTGACAACGTTGCTTGGATGTTTAAAGATCTCAGACTGTATTTTGGCTTCCCTTTTTGAAACTGCTCAGGCAAGCGTGTATTCACACAGACTCGTTAGATTTATGATGTATGTGTCATTTCCTTGTTATCTCCGTGGCTTTGAGTAAAATCCTCTCCTAATCAGACTGTATGTGAAACTACTTGCAGCCAGAGGCGGCTGAAGGTGTGTGTGTCTTCCTGTGTTTGGAGGCTTGCCAGAAACGTGGGAGCATTTGGGGAAAATTTGGAGCAATTAAAGGGTGGTTTGAATTGCCAGCTGACTGCATTGCCTCGGTGCTGTGCCCTGGGTCATCACACCCATAGAACCCAAAATCACTGTTGACAATACCCAGTTGACAAATGTAAACAGGTTCAAATATTTGGGAAGCATCATCTTGAGTGATGGATCTTTGGACAAAGGCACTGAGGTGGTTGCGTACTAGAGTGCTCAATCAACAAATTCTACAGAGCTGTGGTTATCCCTTCCCTTCTATATGGATGTATGTCCTGGACTCTGTACTGAAGGCACATCAAACAACAAGATACATTTTAGATGCATGCTCTCCATTCCTTGGCATTCATTTGCAAAATCATGTCTCCAATTTGGAGGGTCTTGGATTGTGCAGAGTCCACCAGCATTGAATCCCTGGTTATCAGAGCTCAGATGAGATGGGTGGGACAGATAATCAGAACAGATGTACCTCATCAGTTGCTCTACAGTGTATTGAAGTCTGGGAAGAGACCTTGAGGTCGACCACGCAAGCGCTACAAAGACACTGTGAAAGAAACCCTATGCAATTCTGATATCCAGCCAAGGGAACTAGAAACTGCAGCTGCTGACAGAACCTGCTGGAAAGCCCTATGCTATGAAGCCTGTTAGAAAACCATGAGCTGTGTCACAAAGTGACCTCCATAGATATTGCAACAATGGAATTCCACTGCTCTGTGCTTCCAGAGTGATCTGCAGAACCATGTCCAGAGATGGACTGCACAACAATATAATTTCTTCAAATCCGAAGGACTGCCATATTACTTGTTGTTTTTTTTACTGGCTGTTAAGAAAAGCAAATTATATTTATTAACATTGAGCATGCTTGTAAACTGATGGTGAGGAACATAATTTTGGTAGTATTTCATCATTTTGATATACTAGTCTACTGGTAGAATGCATATCTAAAAATACATGACTGCATTTTGTTCTTTTACCACTTATTGTGCCAACGACCTCTTTTTCTGTCACAAGTAATTTATGATAATCCTGCCAGTATAATTTATATTTTTAAAATATTTTTTTTAAATCTACAGCAGTTAGAGCAAATCCAGAAGGAGTTGAGTGTTTTGGAAGAAGATATTAAACGAGTAGAGGTGAGGCTCTTCACACTCATTGCAACAAGCAGGTTTTTGTTTTAATGTATATCAAACTGTTTTGATTGCATCATGTTTGATGGCAAGTGTAAAGGTGGGGGATTAACTTTTTATGAGTTTACCATAAACCCACAAATAATGCTGCCAATTATAAAACTTTACCTCCACAGTAAAGTGATTGGAATTTGAGTGCTTGGTAACCGGCTCGTATTTATGACGGTTGCAGCATCTTGTGGTCACATGATTATAATTTGCAATCTTTCCAGCTGGTCAATTGGAGAAGCTTAACAATCATATAGTTCACTTAGCAACCATGTGATTCACTTAATTACTGCAGTAAAAATGGTTGTAAAATCGAGTCCGGCATGTGATGACTCACTTAAACCTGCATTGTTTAGCAACTGAAATTCCAGTCCCAACTGTGGTCATATGTCAAGGACTAGTTCTAAACTTATGACCACAATTGGGACTTGAACTTCTGTAGTTTAAGTGATACAGTGGCTAAATAAGTCATGTCCTTTTGGATTACCATTATTGTTATCCTCATTAAGTGAATTGTGGTCATTAAGTGAAACGTGTCATTAAACAAATCTAACTTCCCCCACTGGCTTTGCTTGTCGGAAGGCCCCTGGGAAGGTTGCAAATAGCAACCATGTGACTCTGAGACATTGCAGTTGTGAATACATGCCAGTTTGTCATGCACCCGGATTTTAATTATATGACCGTGGGGATGCTGCGATGGCTGTAAAATGAAGGCATTAAATAATCATTAGTTGAGGACTACCTGTAGTCCCAGTGGATTATTTGAAAGCTTTAAAAATGATAGCATAAATACCTTTTGTACAGGTAGTCATTGATATATGACTGGTTGAAGTTATGACAGACCCACCTTTGGATTACTTGCAATCCAGATGCAGAATTCTAGTGGTTTTCCGCACCCCTGCATCCTCCTGACCAAACTTCATGAGCTCAGCAAAATGCCTGTATTTACGGCAGGGTATCACAGTTGTGTGACCGTGTTTTACAATGTTTTTGTCCAAGATTGAAATTTTCAGGTTTTGGCAAAACATAGCAATCCATTGGTTCATTTAACAACCACCACAAAAAGGTTTGTAAGTTTGGGTTGCTCACATGACTAACCAGTTTTACAACTGTCACAATTTGGGACTGGGATGGGTAGGCTCCATTACAGTTACTGTATAAGTCGAGGAGTAGCTTTATGCAACCCCAGTCTTCTCTATGCACCCGCAATGGTGTGATTACTCCATCAACATTACATGATCCCATATGATTGAAACATCAAAAAGTCATAGGATCTTAGTTGGAAAGAGCTTTGTGATCAGTCTTGCATACAAGGTATGGATATCTACCTACAAAACACAGCCATATAAGATTACATCACAATAAAGTTACAATTATAGGCACACGTTAAAGAGGCATGTAAATTAACTAAGAAACATTTTTTTCCAGTGACAGAGATGTAACATAACTAATTATGTTTTCTAAAGTTTGTGAGGTATTTTACCTTCTGTGGAAAAAGCGATAAAAATAAGAGCAATAGTTCTAATTCAGATTTTATTTGGAAATTCTTGTTTGATGACAACAGTGTGGTTCAATAGCCGAATGAGCTTTTCTCTTCCATCTGTAGTCTTCCTTTGGGCCAAAATCTGGACTTGTGTATTGGATATTTTTAGAGTTATTTGAAAGGTATACTGAGAAAGAAGAGGAAATAGTCATTGGTGTGAATTAGTTTCTGTCTCTTCCAATGTAAGAATGCTAAGTGCTCATTCTGTTAGGCCACTATAAATTTCAGCAAACTAAACAAATCTCCTGTTTATTTTCTGATAACATTTCAATAGAATTTTTGCATTAAGGTTAATATTCATGGATTAACATTTCTGCATTTGAAATGATAAATAACTGACATGGCTTATTTTATTGGTTTTAAACGGCTCAGGTGGGAACTTTTAATTCTGGCCTCCTTTTCAGTAAATCCTGAAGGAAGCACAGTTAGCTCTGTTAAATATGAAAGGAGAAAATAACTAGAATAACAATGAGTGGAATGCTTTGATTTTAGAGACATTGTGCAAAGACCTCTGGAAAAAGCTTTAATGATGGGAAGGGTGGAAGGAAAAAGAATAGCAAGGTGGAGGGATTCAATTATAGTGGTGAGTGGTGTGCTATTAGAAGACTTGAAAGACCAGTTTATCATAGTAACTATCTGTGTAGTTACTAGGGGTAAAAATGATTTGATGGCAAGTCATAACAAATACTTCGATAAAAAATTAAAATTAATGAAAGGATATAAATATCATATTGTTTACTTATGGTGTGGCTCTGTATTCCAGGAAATGAGTGGCTTGTATTCACCAGTCAGTGAAGACAGCACTGTGCCCCAGTTTGAAGCTCCATCTCCTTCACATAGGTAACCAAATATCAGTTGAATTAGATGTACAAATGTTTTTCAAATGATTTTTAAAAAGAATGCCTGCATATCTCTGTTTTTTATTAAAGCAGGCATGCAAACCTGAAAAAAGACCCTCTTGCTTTACATGTTCTTTTAATGATTTGTGAGGATCCCTGACAAATTGTCTGCTTTAATGGTGAAAAGTGGTGTTCTTGTACTCAGTCCAAATCTGAAGTAATCTTTTAAGCCATTTTTGAAGTTTGTACAGAATCCATAAAAAATATAGTGAAAACCACTTTATATCTTTTTCTCCCTTTCCATCTTTGTTGTAGTCCTTATTAACCTGTCTTAAAGCATAGTTTATATAGAAGCAAACATTGATAGAAATTACATAATACAAAGGGATAAATCTACAACTCTGTCGAGCATATGCTCTGATGATGTCGGCAGTGTGGCCGACGAAAGCTCAGCTTTGTAAATTAAACAATCTTTGTTTTAAGATTTTATCCCGGTGATCGTTTTTATTTATTTGCTTTATGACATGTGTTTACCTGGGATTCGGATTTTTAGCATAATTAAGAATATATATATATACATACATACATATATATACACACGCACATATATATACACACACACATATATATACACACACACATATATATACACACACACATATATATACACACACATATACACACACACAAATATACACACACACATATATATACACACATATATATATATACACATATATACACACATATATATATACATATATATATATATATATACATATATACACATATACATATATATACATATATACATATACACATATATACATATATACATACATACATATATACACATATACATATATATACATATACACATATATACATACATACATACATACATACATACATACATACATACATACATACAGTGGGGCAAAAAAGTATTTAGTCAGCCACCAATTGTGCAAGTTCTCCCGCTTAAAAAGATGAGAGAGGCCTGTAATTGTCATCATAGGTAGACCTCAACTATGAGAGACAAAATGAGAAAACAAATCCAGACAATCACATTGTCTGATTTGGAAAGAATTTATTTGCACATTATGGTGGAAAATAAGTATTTGGTCAATATCAAAAGTTCATCTCAATACTTTGTTATATATCCTTCGTTGGCAATGACAGAGGTCAAACGTTTTCTGTAAGTCTTCACAAGGTTGGCACACACTGTTGCTGGTATGTTGGCCCATTCCTCCATGCAGATCTCCTCTAGAGCAGTGATGTTTTGGGGCTGTCGCTGGGCAACACGGACTTTCAACTCCCTCCAAAGGTTTTCTATGGGGTTGAGATCTGGAGACTGGCTAGGCCACTCCAGGACCTTGAAATGCTTCTTACGAAGCCACTCCTTCGTTGCCCGGGCGGTGTGTTTGGGATCATTGTCATGCTGAAAGACCCAGCCACGTTTCATCTTCAATGCCCTTGCTGATGGAAGGAGGTTTGCACTCAAAATCTCACGATACATGGCCCCATTCATTCTTTCCTGTACACGGATCAGTCGTCCTGGTCCCTTTGCAGAGAAACAGCCCCAAAGCATGATGTTGCCACCCCCATGCTTCACAGTAGGTATGGTGTTCTTTGGATGCAACTCAGCATTCTCTCTCCTCCAAACACGACGAGTTGTGTTTCTACCAAACAGTTCTACTTTGGTTTCGTCTGACCATATGACATTCTCCCAATCCTCTTCTGGATCATCCAAATGCTCTCTAGCAAACTTCAGATGGGCCCGGACATGTACTGGCTTAAGCAGGGGGACACATCTGGCACTGCAGGATCTGAGTCCCTGGCGGCGTAGTGTGTTACTGATGGTAGCCTTTGTTACGTTGGTTCCAGCTCTCTGCAGGTCATGCACTAAGTCCCCCCGTGTGGTTCTGGGATTTTTGCTCACCGTTCTTGTGATCATTTTGACCCCACGGGGTGAGATCTTGCGTGGAGCCCCAGATTGCGGGAGATTATCAGTGGTCTTGTATGTCTTCTATTTTCTAATTCTTGCTCCCACAGTTGATTTCTTCACACCAAGCTGCTTGCCTATTGCAGATTCAGTCTTCCCAGCCTGGTGCAGGTCTACAATTTTGTTTCTGGTGTCCTTCGACAGCTCTTTGGTCTTCACCATAGTGGAGTTTGGAGTGTGACTGTTTGAGGTTGTGGACAGGTGTCTTTTATACCGATAACAAGTTCAAACAGGTGCCATTAATGCAGGTAATGAGTGGAGGACAGAGGAGCCTCTTAAAGAAGACGTTACAGGTCTGTGAGAGCCAGAAATCTTGCTTGTTTGTAGGTGACCAAATACTTATTTTCCACCATAATGTGCAAATAAATTCTTTCCAAATCAGACAATGTGATTGTCTGGATTTGTTTTCTCATTTTGTCTCTCATAGTTGAGGTCTACCTATGATGACAATTACAGGCCTCTCTCATCTTTTTAAGTGGGAGAACTTGCACAATTGGTGGCTGACTAAATACTTTTTTGCCCCACTGTATATATATTAAAAAAGATAATTATTTTTACCTACACTGAGAAAATGATAGTATTATGAGTTATCAGCTAATATTTGCAAATGGATTGAGAGTGCATAGCAGAGAGTAAGGTGAATGGAGCCTCCACTAGCAAGAAGACTCCATTCACTTCAGTAGCCAAATTCTGCCTCTACAAAATTACAGGTAGCTGTATTGCTCACAATCATATTTAATAGCAACTTGATTATCTACTCTAGTACCTCAGTATAGAATTGCTGTACAGGTATAGGTAATCCTCGGTTTACAAACATTCATTTAGTTACTGTTCGAAGTTACAACAGCACTAGAAAAAGCGACTTATGACCTGTTTTCACACCTACGATCATTGCAGCATCCCCATGATCACATGATCAAAATATGCATACTTGACAACTATCAACAACTATTTACGACGGTTGCGTTGTCGCAGGGTCATGTGATCAGCATTTGTAACCTTCTCAGCTGGCTTCTGGCAAAGTCAGTGGGGGAACCCAGATTCACTTAACGTCCACATGATTTACTTAACAACTGCAGTGATTTTCTTGACAGCTGTGGCAAAACATCATAAAATAGGACAAAACTCACTTAACAACTGCCTTGCTTAGCAACAGAAATTTTGGGCTCAATTATGGTTGTAAGTTGAGGACTACCTATTCCAATCTCATCTCCAAAAAGACTAGGAAATTTTCCTCTTAAGAACTTCCAATAAAACCCTTTCTCTTAGTCATACTATTAGATAAATTAAAACTCAGAATTTTTTTTATTGTTATTAACTATTGTTCATGCATATTCTGTTTTTTATTTTTACAGTAGCATTATTGATTCTACAGAATATAGCCAACCTGGATTTAGTGGCAGTTCCCAGGTATGAGAGTAATCTTCATATACACAGATATGCTGACTAACGTTGCAGATACCTTTTTGAATTTGGAATGTTCAGAATATTTGCTATTTGTTATGCCCATGTGGCACTACAACTCTGCAGAGTTGTGCATTACGTCCCAGTAGACTCCTGGGTGTGATTAAAGGACCCAGTTACTTTCTTTAAAGCTCTACAATGGCATAGAATTGGGTGACCTATGCGATTGCCATCTCCCAAGAATATCTGACTGCCCCACACAGTCGTAGGAGGAGCTCTCTTTTAAAGATAAACATCTTATGTCTGAATGCATGCCTTCTTGGTGGTTGCTCCAGTTCTCTGGAATATTCTCCCCACAATATATTCAACTCTGCTTGCCTTTAGAAAAGTTGTTAAGATTGGCCTTTTTCCCAGTTGAGTGGAGAACCCTCTTGGTTTTAATTATCATATTTGGTCACCCATTTTATATTTTATATACTGAGTTAAATGGGAGTATTTTTCCTGACAACAGATTGTAAATCTTTGGAACAAGATACATTGGTGATGCTAATGTTTGTTTTCATAATCTGCCTTTTTCTTAACCTTCCAGAAGATCTAGGGTCAGCCTTTTTTTTTAGTTTGTAGTGTCAAAACAATATTGGTGTGAGAATAACTTAAGAGAGGGTACTTTTTTAATACTGTGACATTTGATTTTGTTATTCTTTTGTGAAACTTAAATCAGATATGTAAGTGTAAATCTGTTGAACTTCTCCCTTCACCTGTACATTACATAACTTTAAAAAAATGAAATAAATATCTGTCTGAAATATCTTAAGTGCAATTTGTAAAATGAAGAGTATATTCTAATCCAAAATAGTTGGAATGAGTTTGATTTATGAACATAGTTTTTACTTTTCCTTCATTCAGACTAAGAAACAGCCATGGTATAATAGTACCTTAGCTTCAAGGAGGAAAAGACTTACAGCTCATTTTGAAGATTTGGAACAATGCTACTTTTCTACCAGGATGACTCGTCTATCAGGTAGAATGCCTGTTAGCTTCTGAATAAAGTGGTTTATCATGCCTCCCAATGTCCTCCTCCTATTCTGCATAGTAACTTGCTATGGTAGGGATAGGATAGGATAGGATAGGATAGGATAGGATAGGATAATAGATATCTGCAGCCATAATATAACTCTTCTGTTTTGTGATTTTTAATTGATGTAGTCTCTGCCTGATATTTTTCCCCTATTCATCTCCTTTTCAACACAAAATGTTATATTTGTATGATTCATCCCTTTCCTAATATTGTTTACTTCAAAATAATGTTTCTTATCTCTAAGCGACACATTCTGGTGAGAGAGAAGTTCCCTGAGGATCAGCACAAATCTGAAAGCTCAGAAGACTAAACCTCTGTCCTGGTGATAGACCCAGATTGGATCCTGAACCTTGTTTCTTTTTTTCTTGCTGTTCCTTCCATTTTTTTCTGTATAAATCTCAGGGTTATATTTTTTCTTGAATGCTGACACTCTTATTCATATGTGTTATATGTATTATCCTGGAGACCTGTCACATCTCAGTCGCCTTCCATATGGTTTGATTTCCACTACAATGTAATTCAATTCTTCTATAGTTCACATCATGGGCCTTTCCTCCTCAAACCACTGGACGTCTAGACTACCTGTTTTTCTCACATCCAACACAGATATTTTTCATGACATATCCTTGTCTTTCACTCCCTTGATCTAATCCCATGTACAAAATAACAGAGTTTTACACTGATTACATCCCAGCTTTGTAATAAAGTGGCTTATTTAAATCTCAATTATGGTATATTTTATAACATCCATTGGGATTTGTATTCATATTATATAAATGGGTATGGAATTATGTTGCAGCAAGTTTGACAGTGGGGATGCTTTTCTCATGTATTTGAAAAAAGTTATTTTCCCTCTCAAACAATATTTGCTAGCTTTACTAAGAGAATTAGAATTAGGCAAACTAATAGAAGACTACTTTTACATTGTATGTATTTTCCACAGAAGTACTTGGTTATGCCCAAATCATGCTTGTGGGGGATGACATCTGTGTGTACCTACTATATCATCTGATAGGCGTCAGGCTGGGAAAGGATGATGAAAGATTGTATATGACTTTCAGGTATTCTGACTTAAATTATTTGCTGTGTACTGCAGAACATATTTTCAGATCTTAATGGACTACATCTGTAACCATTTCTATGCTGGTCCTGCAGATTAGAAAAAAATTAGTATTTAATGGATCTGTAAACGTATAGTGGCAGTTACTGAAACTATGTTTACCATTTTTCCCTTCTAAACCTTAATTTGCATTCTTTCCTCCCTGCTTTTCCCATCTAGATGATAGTAGAACCTCAAACCAGCTGGATGAATTTCAAGAGTGCCTGTCGAAGTTTACTCGCTACAATTCTGTTCGACCTTTAGCAACACTGTCTTATGCAAGTGATCTCTACAATGGATCTAGCATAGTCTCAAGGTAATAAATACTTGTTTGAGAGCTATAAATACTGAGAATTTATAGTCTGACAAAACTCTTCATTTATTTGCAGACAGTTTTATTCATAAGACTTTGTGAAGTTAGATGTTGCTTATATTATTTTAATAATGCTTTTTAAAGCTTATTATTTTCATTCTTTACAATTAGCCTAAGCCATTATACTAATTTTGAAATAATTAAGAGATTTTATTATCAAAATCATCCATAATTTTTGACCTGTTAAAATATTAATCATTATTTGAATATAGATTCATATCCATATTTATTTAAAATATATGGGTAATTTAGTTTGGTCAGTGTTTAATCAGTTTTTATCTCAAAAGCAGCTGGGCTGAATTAAAGCAATGTCCAGTCCAATTTCAAGGAAATTTTGAAAAGAAACATTTTGTCTCCATTCTCATTCTCAATAAATTTAGTAAAATATTCTCATTTAAAAGGTGAATTGGTATGTATATGGGGGGGGGGGGGAAGAGTCACTTTCCCAGGCAAGTAAATATAGTATTAGTAATTTACCAAACCACAAGGTGGCAACCTTAGTTTACTTTGCAGGTAATGTTGGTAATAACAAGAATTGTAATTGTTTGATAGAAATAGTAGGTTGGCAAGATCTCATGCCACCTGTATTCACCAAAGGAATATATGAAGCATTTTCTTTATTTCTAAATGAGTGAAATTTTTCAGAACATATGAGCCAATATTGACATTTCAAAAAGTAGAACTGCTTTTAATTTAATGTGTGCGCGTGTGGGGTGTGTGTGTATTACATAGTGTTAGGATTATGTAGCAAACTGACCAGCAAACTTGATAAGTTAATTGTTCCTTTTCTCAGAATTGTGGAAAAACAGATACTTCCCACATTTTTCTTTTAAAAAATTTAGTACTTTCTTTTCTGTTCCCAAATGTTGCCAAGTCCTTTATTTAAAAAAGTATTTTCAGTTGGAAGCACCAGACAGTGTAACTTGAGACTTAAGACTAATTTAGCATACTAAACGTGGTTGAATATGTAAATTTCAAATGTAGACTTGTAAGAATCTACATTCTTGTATGCTTGTGTGCTATGTTTTGTGCTCTTGATATTTGCATTGTTAAAGTTTTCCCCTTTATTTATGAAGAAATTGATGGATTCTAGATTTTTAATTAAAATGTAAAAAATAAAAATCAAATTAAAACATTATTATGTTTGTTGGTTATAGCAATGCTGCCTTTTTCCAGTTTTTTCTGTCTTCCTTTTAAGAAGGAAATAGTTATGTATTGGTCTACTAACTAAGAAGACAGCAGCATTTTTTTGTGATTGGATTCCCAGTTAATGAAACTAATCTTAAAGAAGAACACATTTGATTTCTTCTGAAGGTTCTTGTTCAATCATTTTTTGAGTGGCTCAGTAACCGCACAATAACAGATTATCCCTTAACAGTTCAGGAATATGTAACTCTGTTTAGTCATTATGGAGAAAAGTCCTTCAGAGATGTTCAGTTTTTCAGTTTCAGCAATGTGATGGCACCCCTTGACCTATCTGTACTACTAGACTCATTTAGAAGATAGAGTTAGGAGGAGTGCTTACAACATTTGGGAATCCAATTCCCAGGTACTGGACTTGATGGTATCAAGATGATCACCTTGACTACCATCATAGAATAGATTAATTGCAGATTCCTTGGTTTTCCTTACAATCCCCATGGGACTTTAGAAGAGTTTCATCAGCATATATGGCAGCCTCATGTCATAATGGTATGCATCAACCTCTCAGATACATTGTATGATGTATTCCTTGATCCCATTATCTATCACATATAAATTTTCTCATTCTTCTTGTATTCGTGTAGTTTTAACCATTGTGTCTTATTCCACATCATCAAGGAATTGAAGCAGACTTCTTTCTACAAGCTCACCGTGGTGTATTTGGCTTGCAGCATCATTTCATTTCTGCATGGGCTGATATAATTTTAATATACTGGAAAAGAAACCATTTGGTCTGTGTTCATTTGTTTTACCACTAAAGAAACCATTTGGTCTGTGTTCATTTGTTTCACCTCTAATCCAACACTACATATTTGTGTGTGGCAAAAGTATGTGAATCTTCGTGTCAGAATCCAATTATATTTCATTTCTATCTACCTGCTCTGATATAAAACCAATTCTTACTCTCTCCTGGATTCTGTCATACTACTAAGGGAGAGGGGGGTAAGCACGGGGGCCTTTATGACTTTCACTTCCTCTATTCACTACAAAGTAACCTTTTGTTGATTCACTTCGGGTGTACTAACCATAACAATGTGGCCATCTGCCTTTCATCCTATGTCCCTCTGAACTTCTCTTTACCGGCAGCAAGGGAAAAGGGGGGGAAAATGCAACGCCTGGGATCTGGGTAAAGAGAGGATGAGTGATCGTGCCGACGGAGCCGGACTGACAATATCTTTCCTGGAGTTAACACCTAGAAATCTGCCGGTTTGAATCGCCCGGAAGAACTGTGGGGTGGGGGGCTGCTTGGGAACACTTTAAAACATTGAATGGTGGGGGGATCCCTCAGATCCTGTCTAGCATGCCTACAGTCAATTTCTCTTAATAAAAATTCCTGTTGGAAGAGACGTTTTCTTAAGATGTAGATTGAGGTGGGTCCTTACATTAGACAGGATCTGCAATAATAGTCAACCTGGAAGGCAGAACCTTGCCGGGGGACTTTGCAAAAAATACCATATCAGACGACAAGGCAGGGAAGGGAGAAAACCCCACGGAGAGGGAGCCTTTTCCCCGACCGAAAACCTGCCAGATGTCGGGGTCTGAAATGTCATACTCCTCAGGAGAAGAGGTGGTCATCCTACAGAATGCGATCGACCTGATGAAAAGAACCCTCGGCTCCCTAGGGGAGGAGAATTCTGAGCCCCGCGGCCGCACCAGCACCTGGAGCTTCAACTGGAGAGACACTGAGGGGGAATTGGAACCTGCAGTCCCGGGGACGTCCGCTGATCCAGTAGCGGCCCTTTCAGCAGCCCCCAGTCCCTGCCAACCTGCAGATGGCGATCCGGATGGAAGACAATACTACCGACGACGAAGGCACCGATCCATTCAAAGACTCCCTCCGCTGGACGCGAAAATCAAGGGGGAGCCAACACGCTTGGGATTTTTCCTAAACCCAAGTACTCAACTACATGGAAGAATATGGCCAGCACATCTCTAGCGACAAAGCCCGTATCCGGATCGTGCAATCTGCTCTGGACGGACCGGCCGCAGATTGGGTGGTGAATTTGCATGACTCCAATGCCCCAGAGCTCAACGACTTCAACCGTTTCATGTCCTCTCTGAGAAGGCGATTTGAAGACCCCCTGGCTGATCGCAAAGCCCGTGAAAGAATCAAAACGATGAGGCAAGGCAGACGCCCGGTAGCCGAATATACGCAAGAATTCCGGGCCATTGCCAGCAAGCTGAACTGGCCGGAAGACATCCTCCTTAGCCATTTCAAAGACGGCCTAAATTACGACCTATATGACGCTTGCCTGCCCCGGGGGGACCCACACCAACTCGACGATTGGTACGTCCTGGCAGAGGAAGCAGAGATCGACCTACTGAAGAGGCACCACCGAGGAAAACAATGGAGCCGCTCATCGCCTGAGCTGATGCGTGAACCAGTGAAGCCATCACCTATGGCCAAGAAGCCAATGGGCTGTTTCAAATGCGGGAGAGAGGGGCATCGGGCTGTAGAATGCCACTCGAAAGCCCCCCAGCACAACCCAGACAGATCACCGGTCAACAAATCTGGGAAGCCCCCAGCTAAGCCAAAAGAATCCGCCATGAGAGTGATAGAGGCTGTGGAATCCCCTACCTCTGCCCAACGTGGGGAAGGTACTCCAGCCTACATCGCAGGGCTGGTGGACGCCTCAGACGACAGCTTGGAAGGCGAACCCCTGGTAAGTGGACCCATCGCACCCATCTTGAGGTGACTATATTAATTCCCTCCATGCCCGAAGCTGTCAAGGTGAAAGCCTTAATAGACTCTGGCTGCACCCGCTGCCTCATTAGCCCGACGCTACTGGGGAATCTGGGCATTCTGTCGAGGAGGCTAGAACAACCAATCTCATTTGGCCAGTTAGATGGGTCCATAGCAGGGGGGGTGCCAGCTATCCTAGCCACTTTACCAGTCCACCTATCCCTGGGCAACCATGAGGAAGACATAACGTTTGTAGTGACCCCAGGCATGGAATGCCTGATGATCCTAGGGCTGGAATAGTTAAAGAAATGGAACCCCTGGGTAAATTGGAAGATGGCAGAAATCAATTTCCCGAAAGGGGACCCTACGGACTTAAAACCCCAAGGGGATCTGCCAAGATTAAGAACGGAAAAAGCATCCATGGGAGAAGAAAAGGGGCTACCAGAAATACCAGAGGAATACAGAGATCTTGCTGATGTTTTCAGCGAGGAGAGGGCGGATGAGCTTCCCCCTCACCGACCCACGGACTGTGCCATAGAATTCAAGCCCGGGGCAAAATTCCCAAAGCCCAGATTATACTCCATGAGCCCAAAGGAGAAGGAGGAAATGGAAAGATTCATAAAGAAAAACCTAGAAAGGGGGTTCATTGAACCAGCCAAGCCTAAAGTGGCCGCTCCGGTCCTCTTTAGAGAGAAGAAGGATGGCTCTTTATGCTTACGCGTGGATTATAGGCTCTTAAATACAATCAGTGAAAGCAACCTTTACCCCCTACCCCTCATGAAGGACATGTTATCACACCTCTCGAAAGGAATTTTTTTTACTAAAATAGATCTAAGGGAAGCATATTACCGCGTGAGAATTAAGGAAGGGGATGAATTGAAAACCGCATTTAATTGCCCAATGGGGTGCTACCAATTCAAAGTTTTGCCATTTGGATTACAAGGGGCCCCCGCAGTATTTATGCAATTAATCAACGAGGTACTAAGGGAGCACCTATTTAAGGGGGTCCTGGTTTACTTAGACGACATCCTTATCTTCAACGACTCAAAAGAGGAACATGTCAACCTAGTCAGAGCGGTTTTAAAGAAATTGCGAGCCGCCCACCTATATGCCAAATTATTGAAATGCGAATTCCACCAGGAAAGAATAGACTACCTAGGTTATCGCATATCCCCACAGGGCATTGAAATGGACCCAGAGAAAGTCAGAGCAGTATTAGAATGGGCACCACCTCGCACAAGAAAGCAACTGCAAAGTTTCCTGGGTTTCGCAAACTTTTACCGCCAATTCATCCCCTCATTTGCCCAGATAGCCCTGCCCCTCACGAACTTACTAAAAACAAAGGGAGCATCCTCAGGGAAACCTAGCCAGCTACTAAAATGGACAATGGAGTGCCAAGCGGCGTTTGAGAGATGCAAGTCCGCTGGTCCCAACATTTTCACCAATTCAACTTTACGCTCAAGCACTTGCTGGGGGGAAAGAACTTCCTGGCAGATGCACTATCTCGCATGCCCCAATATAAAGCACACGAGCCACCGATTCTAAACCACTTATGGCGGAATCACAACTGGCAGCGCCAGTAACTACCAGAGCCCAAGCTATATTAAAATCCGGAAAACTTTGGAAACAGATGAATGGTTCCAGAAAAATAGACATGTGTGCACAATTAAGGACGGACTGCCTTGGGTGGGGGAAAAGTTATATATACAAACCACCCAGAGGATCACATTCATGCAGCTTTGCCACGACACAAAATCAGCAGGGCATTTTGGATTTGTAAAAACATTGCACTTAATTAAACGGCAATTTTGGTGGCCATCCATGAAAAAGGACATAGAAAGTTACGTGGCCAGCTGCCCAACGTATGCAACTGCAAAGAGGTTGCAAGGGAAATCGCCTGGACTGTTACAAACAGTGGGAAATCCCTCAGCCCCCTGGAGGGAAATAGCCATGGATTTTATAGTGGAATTACCAGAAAGCAGTGGGAATACTGTCATCTGGACGGTCAGTGACTTGTTTTCCAAACAGGTGCACTTTATCCCTTGCCAAAAGATTCCCACCGCAAAAGCCTTAGCGAAACTTTTCGTGCAACATATTTACAGATTGCATGGGGCACCCCAACGCATCATATCTGATAGGGGAGTGCAATTTACGTCTGCATTTTGGAAGGAATTTTTGTCCCTTTTAGGGACCACTCAGGGACTGACATCTAGCCATCATCCTCAAGGAAATGGTCAAGCGGAAAAATCGAACTCAGTACTTGAGCAATATTTAAGATGTTTTCTTAATTTCCAGCAGTCGGATTGGACGGACCTACTCCCTTTCGCAGAAGTTGCCTACAATAATGCAGTCCACTCCAGCACAGGTTACAGTCCTTTTCAAATAGCTACCGGTCAAAGTTTCAACCCCATACTAGAACTAACCCCAAACGAACCGGCAATCCCATCACTGAAAGAATGGATGGAACAATTAGAAAACACCTGGCCAATAGTTAGAAAAGCCCTAGATGAAGCTAGTCAAGCATACAAAGCACAAGCAGATAAAAAAAGGGTTGAACCTACACCATTCATTGTAGGAGAAATGGTATATTTGTCTACAAAATACCTAAAATCTCTACAACCCTGTAAAAAACTTGGACCAAAATATATAGGACCTTTTCCAATTAAAAGAATCATAAACCCAGTAACAGTAGAATTAGAATTACCCAAAAATCTTAGGCAAATACACCCAATTTTTCACTGCAGTTTGCTGAAAAGAGAACAACAGTCACCCTTACGGCCAAAAATCCCCCCCCCACCACCTCCAATCATGGTGGAAGGTGAACAACACTTCGAAATAAAGGAAATCCTAGACTCCAGGAAATATCATGGGACAACTCAATACCTAGTAGCATAGAAACACCTCCCCTCCTCACAAAACGAGTGGGTCCATAAACGTCATGTCAGAGCCCCGAAGCTATTAAAGAAGTTTCATACAGAGTATCCTAACAAACCAGACTAACTTTTATACCTGTTTTGTTTTCTTCACAGGTTGATCTCTCTTATTTTTAAGGGGGGCAGGATGTCAGAATCCAATTATATTTCATTTCTATCTACCTGCTCTGATATAAAACCAATTCTTACTCTCTCCTGGATTCTGTCATACTACTAAGGGGGAGGAGGGTAAGCACGGGGGCCTTTATGACTTTCACTTCCTCTATTCACTACAAAGTAACCTTTTGTTGATTCACTTCGGGTGTACTAACCATAACAATGTGGCCATCTGCCTTTCATCCTATGTCCCTCTGAATTTCTCCTCTTTACCGGCAGCAAGGGAAAAGGTGGGGGGGAAATGCAACGCCTGGGATCTGGGTAAAGAGAGGATGAGTGATCATGCTGACGGAGCCGGACTGACAATATCTTTCCTGGAGTTAACACCTAGAAATCTGCCGGTTTGAATCGCCTGGAAGAACTGTGGGGTGGGGGGCTGCTTGGGAACACTTTAAAACATTGAATGGTGGGGGGATCCCTCAGATTCTGTCTAGCATGCCTACAGTCAATTTCTCTTAATAAAAATTCCTGTTGGAAGAGACGTTTTCCAAGAGTTCTGTTTTCTTAAGATGTAGATTGAAGTGGGTCCTTACACTTTGCTTTCAGTAACTGATCCCTCCTCCCCCTCTCACTGGGTAGCAATAATTGCAACTAAGTATTCCTGATAATTGTTGATCAGTCCTGCAAATCAGCTTGGAGGAATGTACCCCATTCCTCCTTACAGAATAGCTTCAATTCAGGGACCATGGCGGGCTTCCTCACATGAACTGCCCACTTCAGGTCCTTCCATAATATTTTCGTAGCATTAAGGTCAGGATTTGAACTTGGGCATTCAAAAATATCAACTTTATTCTGCTTTAACCGGTCTTTGGTCATATAACTTATGTGCTTTGGGTTGTTGCATGACTGACTTTCTCTTGAGCTTCAATTCATGGACAGATACCCTAACCTTTTCTGTTTCTAAAATTTGCTGATACAATTCAGAATTCATAGTTCAATCTATTGTGTAAAGCTCTCTTGGTCCAGAGGCAGCAAAGCAGATCCAAACTGTACTTTCACCACCACGTGTCACAGATAAAATAAAGTTCTTATGCTGGAATGCAATGTATTCCTTTCAAGAAATATAACACTTTTCATTCAAGCCTAAAAGTTCTGTTTTGATATCATTCTTTCGATATCCTTATATCTTTCGATAGCTTATCTGTGTCATCTTTTGCAATCTGTAAATGGATAGCATTGTTTTTTTTGAGAATAGTAACTTTCTCCTTGCAACCCTGCCATGTACATCATTGTTGATCAGTGTATATCTCCCTGAGTTTAACATACCTTGCTCTTGGCATGATTTCAGTTGGTCATCCTGGGAACAGTAGTAATGGAGGTGCTCAGAAATCTCCTTTGTTGAACCTATGAAACACTTCCACATCCTTGAGTTGTGAAGAATAGACTTTGATAGTGGATCTCCAGAATTCTGTTCTTTATATAAGGCAGGACCTCCAATACTCACAACCAGTGAGTATCACATTGAGTCAAACACCTGACCTTAAATTCAGCTTCAGATGAACTGATGATCCTAGAGGTTCGCATACTTTTACCCCAGAGAAATAGATAGTTTTGGGTTACTTTACTCAATAAATCAATGAATAAGTATAATGTTTTTGACTCTTTCGTTTAGCTGGATTCCCTTTTCCTCATTTTAGGAGTTGTGTGGAGAATAGATCACGTTTTAGGTCATATTTATAAAGAAATATTGAAAATTCAAAAGGTACAGAAACTTTTTAAGCACCGCAATAGATAAACATTAGTGAAGACATATCATTTAGAAGAGGTAGTGATAGATTTTTATTGTTAAACGAAAAAAATAGAGTTTAATTTCAGAGAATTATAAAACTGTTGATGGAATGGCTTCCATGCTGTTTATAATCTTAAGTTTTGATGCACATTTTGGTGCAGAGAAAATATAGTTTATATTATGAAAAGGTGTACAACAATAGTAAACAAAATTTCTCTGCCCCTATTTTTGGAATTTGTGAATTAGATACATGTACAAAGGAGCAGGTAATTTCTGAAGACATGGAATACTTCTGTTTCAGAGAAACTGATATTGGTATTCCCCATCAGGTTTGTTTAATGCAGGAAATGGCAACCTTTTGGTGTTATAAGGCACATTTGGAATTCTGAGAGATCTGACCATAAAATAGAATATTGGCAAAACCTGAATGGCTTTCAAGAAGCAACAGCTGTTCTTGCAATATGCATGAAAAGTCAAAGACCAACACATCTTGTAAGTTAAAACCATTCCCATTTAAAAATAACTGGACCCTATAAATTCAGTAGTTGCTAATCAAGTATAAGTAATGGATTTTTTTTCTCAGAAAACTAGGTGAACAAGTAAAAACAGGTTATATTTCCCATGTACAAGAAATTCCGCAAAATGAAATAATTAGTTTGAACACACTTTGTTTTGACAAAATCAGTGAAAGCTCTTCGTATAAGGAATACATTTATCAGTATAAGCGGATGGATTACATTGATTAGTTGCATCAAGTTGGTTCAGCTTTGGTAACTGAACAGCTCTCATATCTTGACTTATAGCTATTCCAAGGACAGCAAGGGTGTCCTAGGGGAGGGTTGGCTATTTTAATTAATTTAAAATGGCAGTATGAGATCAATAAAATCCACATTCAGTTATCTCTTTTATTCAGTTTTCCCATTGTCTTCCCTCAACCTTTCCAAACATCTTTTTTCCTAGTTTATCATGTGCCCTGAATATGTGACTTTCTGCTTGCTGGTCATTGCTTCAGGGGAACAGTCAGGCTTTATTTGATTTTGGACAGATTGATTTGCTCTTGTAATGCATGGCACCCTTACTAATAATTTCTAACTGCATAATTGGAAAGCATTTGGGTTCTTTTTCTTTCTTTTTCTCAGTGTCCAGATTTAACTGCTATGCATTATCCCTGGGAAGACCATTGTTTTAATAGTTCGGATCTTTCTTATTGCTGAAATGTCCTTTTCTTCGATGATACTGTCTAAGATTGCTATTCTGTCCCCCTAGAATTAATTTCCTCCTTACTTCTCTAGCAATTTCCATCAAACAGAGGTTCAGAGTTGCTGTCTCTGTCTTGAGGACACTGCAAACTAAGAGGATTGCAGTGGTCCTACGTTGCCTTTCTTCCTGTAGAGTATTATGTCACCAGCATGAGGGTCCTAAGGCTATTCAACGGGGACTAACATTTCTGCAGCATTGGCATCTTCCCCTGTCAGTTTAAACATGCAGACTGCTGCCATATGGGAGGCTTTGGTTTTCTGTTATATTTTGAAAAAAATGGCTCAACTCTGTAAGCAAAAAGGCTGTGAAAAATATCCTGATACTCCAGCTTGTTCTGGATTTTGAATATGTATACATGTGTGCTACAAAAAATATTGCATCGAAATATTGCTATTAGAATTTCAGTCAGCCAGAGTATTCTGTTCTTTTTTGTGTTTGAGCATTTCTAAAAATCTTTCCCTTCCTATACAAATGAGTGGTGCTTTTTTTAATTGCCTAAATAAGATCCACATTGATTGTGTGTGTTTGCTACTAGTGTGCAGGAGGTGGATCGTGCTGATGCTTTATTGTCAAATACCAGAATACCAAATGCAGTACAATCAAGTGAGAGAGAAATGGGGCTGAAAAAGAAAACCAAAAAATTAATGGTACAGATTGAAAATCTTATCAGCCAACATTTCTGGAATTAAACCTGAGTTTTCTTATGGCAAACAAAAAGAAAATTTGGCAATCCTCCAAATAAGTTTATATACCAGGTTCAAATAATAATAAGGATTGCAATACTGAAGACCTTTCTGTAAATGACCAGCCATAAGTCTAGGACTACGTATATGTTGAGCATCTTTGCTTTTTTGCCAGAATCACTGCAAGCTGTTCTCCCCGTTTCTTGCACCCGGATCTGAGACATTCTCTGTGGATTGCTCAGCTCCCTGATATCTTTTGGCCAAGGACGAATATCCCCATTTTGTCTGAGCTTTTGAATGGTTGTGGAATCTCACTGCAAATGCTTATATTGTTCATTGCTGAGTTTTAATTTTAGGGATATTTCCATATTCTGACTATGGAAATTTGCATATTCTGAATTTGGAAAACTAATCAGTGGAAGTTTTGAGTTACCAGCGGAACATTTTGTAAAATTTAGTATTAATAAATAATGTTAAACTCCTGATATTTTAGAGATGTTATTGTGAATGCTCGCTGTTTGGTGATATATCATACAAACACATTAAACATCTCTTCAGTTAATAAATATAGTTATTTTTATCTATATAACAAACAAGGCTGTTAAGCATACAGTATATCTGTAAAAATAGAAGAAATAGCAAATTCTCAAGTTTTTTTGCTCTATAGTTGCAAATTTTTCTTTAAGAAAACATTCTATGCTAGAAGTATGAACTAATATGAAACTAACATGAAAACTTTATGCTCATACAAATAAATTGTGTGTGTGTGTATCTTGAGAAGAATTCAGCCGAAGTATATTTTTATATACTTCTAATTCATGTGATAATAATGATAAAATAGCAATAGCAATAGCACTTAATTTATATACCACTTCACAGTGCTTTACAGCCCTCTCTAAATGGTTTACAGAGTCAGCATATTGCCCCCAACGATCTGGGTCCTCATTTTACTGACCTTGGAAGGCTGAGGCAACCTTGAGCGGATGAGAGTCAAACTCCTGGAGTGAGCAGTGAATTAGCCTGCAGTACTGCATTCTAACCACTGTGCCACCGATTGTATGAACATACATTTCATACACAATGAATTATTATGTTACTATTACAATTATATGTTATTTTAAAAAATGTATATGATATTAACCTTGTGTTCTAACATGCTATAGGCTTTTTGGCATACATTATTTTCATAGTTTGGAAATGATTGTGCTATTCATGCAGTCGATGCTAGTTGATCAACAGGGGTTCAGTAACTTAATATAATTAGTTTATTCCATATCAGATGGGAAATGGAGGTTTTAATACAGTGGGGCAAAAAAGTATTTAGTCAGCCACCAATTGTGCAAGTTCTCCCACTTAAAAAGATGAGAGAGGCCTGTAATTGTCATCATAGGTAGACCTCAACTATGAGAGACAAAATGAGAAAACAAATCCAGACAATCACATTGTCTGATTTGGAAAGAATTTATTTGCACATTATGGTGGAAAATAAGTATTTGGTCAATATCAAAAGTTCATCTCAATACTTTGTTATATATCCTTCGTTGGCAATGACAGAGGTCAAACGTTTTCTGTAAGTCTTCACAAGGTTGGCACACACTGTTGCTGGTATGTTGGCCCATTCCTCCATGCAGATCTCCTCTAGAGCAGTGATGTTTTGGGGCTGTCGCTGGGCAACACGGACTTTCAACTCCCTCCAAAGGTTTTCTATGGGGTTGAGATCTGGAGACTGGCTAGGCCACTCCAGGACCTTGAAATGCTTCTTACGAAGCCACTCCTTCGTTGCCCGGGCGGTGTGTTTGGGATCATTGTCATGCTGAAAGACCCAGCCACGTTTCATCTTCAATGCCCTTGCTGATGGAAGAGGTTTGCACTCAAAATCTCACGATACATGGCCCCATTCATTCTTTCCTGTACACGGATCAGTCGTCCTGGTCCCTTTGCAGAGAAACAGCCCCAAAGCATGATGTTGCCACCCCCATGCTTCACAGTAGGTATGGTGTTCTTTGGATGCAACTCAGCATTCTCTCTCCTCCAAACACGACGAGTTGTGTTTCTACCAAACAGTTCTACTTTGGTTTCGTCTGACCATATGACATTCTCCCAATCCTCTTCTGGATCATCCAAATGCTCTCTAGCAAACTTCAGACGGGCCCGGACATGTACTGGCTTAAGCAGGGGGACACATCTGGCACTGCAGGATCTGAGTCCCTGGCGGCATAGTGTGTTACTGATGGTAGCCTGTTACGTTGGTCCCAGCTCTCTGCAGGTCATGCACTAGGTCCCCCCGTGTGGTTCTGGGATTTTTGCTCACCGTTCTTGTGATCATTTTGACCCCACGGGGTGAGATCTTGCGTGGAGCCCCAGATCGAGGGAGATTATCAGTGGTCTTGTATGTCTTCCATTTTCTAATTCTTGCTCCCACAGTTGATTTCTTCACACCAAACTGCTTGCCTATTGCAGATTCAGTCTTTCCAGCCTGGTGCAGGTCTACAATTTTGTTTCTGGTGTCCTTCGACAGCTCTTTGGTCTCCACCATAGTGGAGTTTGGAGTGTGACTGTTTGAGGTTGTGGACAGGTGTCTTTTATACTAATAACAAGTTCAAACAGGTGCCATTAATACAGGTAATGAGTGGAGGACAGAGGAGCCTCTTAAAGAAGACGTTACAGGTCTGTGAGAGCCAGAAATCTTGCTTGTTTGTAGGTGACCAAATACTTATTTTCCACCATAATGTGCAAATAAATTCTTTCCAAATCAGACAATGTGATTGTCTGGATTTGTTTTCTCATTTTGTCTCTCATAGTTGAGGTCTACCTATGATGACAATTACAGGCCTCTCTCATCTTTTTAAGTGGGAGAACTTGCACAATTGGTGGCTGACTAAATACTTTTTTGCCCCACTGTATGTTAATATGAGTACAGAAAAGAGAGTTTATAATGTCTGAGTATTTGAAGACAGATGTGGAAAAGTGTTACCAAAGTAAATAGCAAGACAAAAGTAGCCCAAATTGCTTTGATGTTTATTAAGTGTGGCTGTTTCCTAATGAAATCTTGATCAAGCTGAAGCAAAATATCTTTCAGGAACAAATTATGTTATTGAAATAAAATGTATCAAAAAAGACTAGTTTGGAAATAAATATCTTAGCTTAATAAAATAGAAATCAGCATTGTATCATTATATCTTGTTTTGTTTTATCTCAAAAGGGAAACTATTACTTGATTTCATATAATTGTTTGGGAATGTAAATTCAGATCCAACCAAGAATCCTTTTAGAATGAAATAAAAACTCTTCCTGAGGAAACAATGTACATCTACTGAAACTGGATGTGGACAGAGTATCCTCATTCTTGCTGTAATAAACTACATAACTCATTGCGCTCATTGATTTATGCTTCTGCAGAGATTTGTTTTGTCCTAAGTAGCTTTTGCATACTCATAAAATAGGTTATTGATAGGGATAAATCCTAATGATACATTCCAATTTCAAAGTTCTATTTCTGTGTAATGCCAGATTAGCCAAACAGGTGAGGAATTTAAAAAATTAATACTTGTCAATGTAGTAACAATGTGGTGATGTAATGTTTTAGTTGTAAGGGGAAAGGCAAAAAACTACTAAAATAATTTTTATATAGGTAAAATTTTATTTTACATAGATAAAAGTTATTTCTTTTATTAGCTTTTTGCCTTTCCTATTACAATGAAACAGAAGCTGATACAGCAGTTCAGTTAAGGTTATGATGGAATAAATTCTTGATTGTAAAACCTTTCTTGAGACAGACCAGAAAACATATTACAAGACAATCAAATATAGTGCAAAGTATAGTTCTGTTTGGAAGCCTCTATGGACCAATTCTCCTGTTTAACTTTCTATAAATTGTAGTTATTTTGGTAAGGCAATACTTTTTACTTCAAAAATAATACTAGACTTATTTAGCTCACAATTTCAGAGCAAATATTTTAACCAGGGACTTGTGGACATGTAGTCCTAGAATTTTATAATCAGAATTTGATTTTAATTTGTCTTAGAACATATGAAACATAATTAGATCCATTTTATTTTTGGATATATTTAGTAAGTTCATATCTTCAAAACCAGGACATTTCTAGTTAGTGTAATAGATACTGGGGCCCTATCATATCATCTCACCCTCACATTATCTGTGAGGTCCAGTAAACATGAAAAAGAAGTTGAGTTAGTTTCCCCTTAAGATCATAATAAACATGCTTAATATTCTTTAAGACCTTAGCCACTGATTTGTTAATATAGATTATTCTAGGGCAGAAAAGGAACATCTCCTGATCCCCACCAACTAACATTCTGTGGCTGACAGGACCTGAAGCATGCCCCTCCTGCCAGACTGGATTGTTTGAGTAGAAACAACTGGGACAATCCCTCGGGTAATCCAGTCCAAGCCATGAAGGTATTTAATGTTGACAACCAGCACTTTGAATTGCACCCAGAAAGAGTGGCAGCTAATATAGCCTTTGAAACAGTGGCATTACATGTGCCAAATAGCCAGCACCATTTACAAGTTACCAGCTGAAGTTTCCGAATGCTTGTCAAGGGTGGCCCCATGTAAAGCGCATTGCAGTAAATATATTGCCATTTATTTTAGGCAATTCAGATGCTTCTTGCAATAACTGAATATGTAATATGCAAAAGAAAGATCCATGCGGGAGCACCTGGCAATATTCATAAATAATTATTTGGCACATATCTTTCAGTAGAGCTATGTTGCCCACATAGGTGGCTATTCAAGCAATTGTAATTGGTCACAAATATTTTGGAAAAGTAGTTATTAAAAGGAGTCATATTAATTGCTGTGCTTATAAACAGGAATCTTGTTTAAAATGATTATCAAGTGTTTTTTGCAGTCATGATTCATCTCTGAAGCATGGCAGGCTATTACTGTGCTGTCCCAGAAATAAAGCAGTAACTATATTACTGTCTGTAGCAGTTGTATATACTCTGCTAAGAATAATAAACAGTTCGATGAAGAAAAGGAAATCTAAGTGGATTGTAAAAGCAATAAACATAAACTAGCCATACAAAAATTAAATATCCACAATTCAAATTCATAATAATTATGCACATTCATTATTAGTTCCCATATATATCTCAGGTACATACATTCACAACATCTCACAACAACATTAACATCCCTGATGCACATTGGGATAAATTTCTTTTTCAAGTTTGGTTGTTTAAGATTATATTAGTAACAGAATAATGAGAACACCGTTGATGTACTTACTAACCCAAAGCTGTAGCTTTGGACTTCAGACACATTAAGATCATCGTAGTCAATCATATATTCACTCTTATGTCAAGATAGAACAGGAACACTGGCTTGTACATGGTCCTTAAAATCATTTTTGTGATACAAAATTCCCTGGGATTACAGTGCCAAAATAATAATAATTACAACAATGCAGTGCATTTTCTTTTGTTCTTTTATAAATGAATAGCTCTAAATAAGTATGTTATGCCTCTAAGCAGGCTTCACACTTGTTTTGAACATCCTTCCAAAAAATGAACTCTCCAATGATATTGTTATATCACTAGCCTATCTCCTTTCTTCCCCAGAGGCTAGAATATATAGGAATCTAATTTTACAAGTTTTTTGTAGTGGTGCTGCCATGGAGGGTCATAGTTTGCCCATTCATAAAGTGGCTGTGATGGTGCCATGGAGGGACAAATCTTAAGTCAAGACAGGCACAGAGCCTGGAGAATGCCAAGGTAGAATTCAGCAGGAACTCCAGAAATAAATAAATTGTAGCACTGTGGAAGAAGATTGGAATATAGATAAATATAGGAAGTAAGTAGTGTCAGTTGTACTTCAAATGAATAATCTAATATGGTTTTTAGGTACAGAATTCCTTACATTTAGGTTGCATAGGTATTTGCCTAAAGTCTGTTCTTGATCTTCCCTTAAAGTTTGAAAAGTAGTAATTAAATGAAGCTGCCCAAATTGCATTTTTATTTTTTTATTTTTTTTGTAAAAGTTTTATTGATTTTTTACAATAACAACCTTAGTGCCTGGTGTACGGCGTGTTGTCTTGGTTCATAATTTTTTTTGAAAAAATATACAATCAATAATGGTTAATTAACAGTCAATAATAATTAATTTTTATATTTCCAAAATCAGTATATCAATTAATAATATATTTCCTTGATCTTCTCTTCTCCCAGTAGTATTCTCCTTCAATATTAAACAAATATAATTTTTGATATTTGATATTTTCCATATATAAATGATTAAATAAAAACATTTTCTTCTATATTTATACCAACAATAATAGCGTCCATATGTAGCATTTTTTTCTTATCATTATCTTATTTTTTCTTTATTTTTGTAAAAGTCATCTTATTGATTCACCATGTATTTTATTTTCATAAATCTTGTTTAAGCTCAATTTCTCCATAATATTCAAATAATTCTTATCAATCATAATTTTCTCAGTAATTAACATCTAAATATCCAAATTTTCCACTTAAATACATCATCCCAATATTTTCATATTTCATATATTATAAAAATACTATACTACTTACCATAACATCTACCTATAACATCCTTTCTAATCAATTTATATTTCACTTCTATTTATAAAAATTGATTGAATCACTATATATCCTTTTTTCAAAGTTCTTATTAAGCATAATTTCTCGTCAATATTTCAATCATTCCTTAATCCTAAATCTTTTCAAACTTAATTTGTCTTTAAAATTCAAACTTTTCCTTCACTTACATCATCCCAATATTTTTACATTTTGTATCTTATCAAAAAATACTATATTACTTATATCTCTTATCCCACTTATTCTAAAGCCCCTTTATAGCCAAAGTTATTTGTTTATTTAGCCATATTCAAACAAGTGTTTGCTCATATAATATTCCATCTGGTAGGGCGAGTCAAGTCTCTTAAGCCCGTATCTAATCTAATCTTCCTTTGCCAAATTGTTTTCCAAATTAGTATTTTCGACTTGTCAAATAGTTCTTGTATTTTTGTAGTTGTTGTTAGGAGTAGAGAATACGTAGTACGTAAGATGTATGCTTTTTGTCTCCCAAACTGTGATTCTCCTAGCAGCGTCCATTTTGTTAAGTCGTCTTTCTTCTCAGGTTTATTTTGACGTTCTAATGCATAAGATATCTTTTCCATATTTATTGTTGTATCCAAATCTTGTGAATTTTTTCTTGTTTGTATTAAGTTATAATTCCCTTCATTTGTGATTTTGCCAATTAAGTCATTTTTTTCTAGTTCACATTCAGTTATCTGATTTGTTTGTTCATTCTTTACCATCATTCTTAGGATGTTTTTTGATTGTAAATTTAAGTTAGAAGTGTATTCATTTATGTTATCAAAATTATGTTTAATCTCCTCGTGGTTTAAATCTATTTGATTTGTATCTGTCGTAGCATTACATAAATTTCTTCTTGGAAAGTATTTGTCTTGTCTTGAAATGTTGCTTTTAGAGGTCTTTGATCTTTCAGGCTGAATCCTTCAGGAGTAGATATTAAGTGTGGTTTTCTATCATCTTTTGATGAATATGTCATATCCATTTTGTCTCCCCCGTTCGAGTAATCCGTCATAAGTGCCATAGTCTCTGTAATTAACCTTGTCAAGCTGACCAAAACTCAAAATCCAAACAGTCCAATTTTGTATAGTTCTTGTCTTTATGTATAATTTTTATAATCCACTGTAATTTTCAATTGTCAAGGTTTCAGTAAAATCGATGTTTTATAACAATTCTTTCTTTCAGGAGTCAATTGTCAACCAGTCAGAATTGCAGTTCAATATATTTAGCCACCTTAAATCCTTCCTGTAATTTCCCTTCTCAAAAATTAGTCATAAATCAAAAGTTTTTAAACAGTTCATAAATTTAGACCACAATCAAAGTATTTCTTTTTCTTCAGACACTTTCCAATCTTATAGCTGGCGCAGTGTACAATCTCTTCTTTGTTCCCTGGCAATTATCTTCTTAAAGGTTATTAAAGTTCATGGGAACAGATTTTTCTTTATTTCTGGGCGTTGTCTTTAATGTGCTATATTCTAATTGTCCACTAGATGTCAGCAGATATTTGTTTTCCAGCTTTTTCAGACAAGAAGTTATTTTCTTTTTTTTTTATAATTTCATCAAAATCCTTTAGAATATAATCTTAGCAGTTTGTTTTAGTTTCTAAGTTTGATCAAATTGTAGTATTTTGAATTTAATTTCAATATGTTTCTTTCCTCCTTAAAGGTTAATTCGCCGTTTCCGTCTATGGGGGAATGGAAATGTAGTCCCCTCCCCTCACTTTTGGAGGTTTTTTTGCTTTGGGGATCTTTCCCAGGGACTTAGTTGCAAAATAAGGGAGAGAAGATCAAATACTCTCACCAATTCCAAGCACGCTGTTCACCGTTGTTCTGGTTAGTGCTCTTGGACTTTGGCTGCAGGTAGCTTGGGCTAGACGTTGGCATGTGGCTAGCCTTTCTCCTGTTGGGTCAGAGGGCTTCTCCCGGATTGTAACGGAACGACCGCCGCCGTTCCGTGATCAGTGGGGTGTCCCTCTTCCTTTGCCGCCTCTCCGAGGCGACTTCAGACCCATTTAGGGTCCCCTGGCAGGACGAAAGCAGCCACGGGATGCGAGATTTTGCGGCCATGCGCTAAGGCGCAAAAACTGGAAGTCCTCCCAAATTGCATTTTAAAATATTGATCTTTTTAAGAGCAGTATTTTATTCTCTTTACAAATAGTATTTCTAAAGACACATTTGGTGAGATCTTGAGTCCTTGTCTTAAATTTAATTGGAGTATGCAAATGTCTTGAGCGGTATAGCTAACAAAAACAGTACAAGCTTATCACCCTAAATACAGCTCAGACCAGTTAGTTCATTCAAATGTGAAGACACTGTTGTTTTCCCTTTATTCATTTGTTTAGCATTCAGATAGAACACTAAAATGTTTAATTTTTGAAACACCTATGGGATGAAACAGGTTTATTATTTTAGTTACTTTCACAAGCTGGAGAAGCATGATTCTCCAAATTTATTTCTAGTTATTCAGGAGTGTTTGCAGGGTATTGTTGGGAGGAACTCCCCCGTTCAGGCTCTTCTAACCGGGATTTTCGCTAGGGGTGCAGAGAAGAACAAATAGAACGTGAAGCCAGCTACTGGAAAGAGAGGTTTAATCATGGAGATTAAAGTTGAGTGACAATTCAGCATGAATCCCCGGCTAGCAAAACAGAATGGTCCCCAAACATGAGTTCTTATACCTTTCATGGTTTTCAAAATTGTCATTTCTGATTCGTGAGTTTAAAATTGTCTTTTCTGATTCGTTGGTCAGTGTCTATTGATGGGTTAATTTCTTTTATCAATTCTGTCTAGAAAAATGTTAATCTTTGCCCCAGGAGGGATCTGGTGTGATTTATTTTATTATTATGTACCTTTTAGTGTTTCTATTTTAATCCTGTCAATCCTAATTGCTGTTAGCCAGTTCTGCATTCCTGTAGTTTAGACTTGATATTTTGTAGCCAGTGTGTGTTAAGTGTTTGTATATTTAGCCTCAGGCTGCCACTGAGTCAGACTAGTTAGTATTGGGTTCTTCCTGTATTTGCCAAGGTATTTTCTCTTTGGGGTGAAGAGGGGGTGTCCTGCTCTCATCAATTCCCCCATTTTGGGCTATTACTGATGTTTCAGTGATCAGCCCAACTGGTTCATATACTTGGTAGTGGTGGTCAATTTGGCACATCATGAGAGAGGTTTTCTTGCTCTGTTCTTTGCCTCTGATGGGAGTTGTGCAGATCTTTAGGCATCTCAAGCCTAAAGGAATTAATTGGCATAGGCAGCAAAGGAGGACTCCACCTACTATGACTGTGATTATGCTAGCGATGAGAATTTTCAACCAATGAAAGTCTGATAACCACGAGAAGAGCCAGGAGAGATCCCAGGATGATTGGTTGTGTCCAATGTTCTGTGCTAGTTCTTTTAAATGTTTGATATCTTGTTCAATTAGTCCAGATTGGTCGGATAGGTTGAAACAGCAAAGCCCACGGAATTCTTCACAGCCATGATTATGCCTTAACAATAAGTAGCTGCTCTATTCTCAAGGGCTGCTTCTCTGACTTGCCTTAATTCCTTGTTTAAGGCATCTAGGGCAGGGCTTTTCAATCGGTGGTACGCGTACCACTGGTGGTACGCGACCACCTGGCTGGTGGTACGCGGCGTCGCCTTCCCCCCCCCCTGGGGGGTCGCCTTACTCCCCCCCGCTCCGCTCCTTCCCAGCTCACTTGTTTGTGGAAATCATGCTGCTTGGTGGCAGCCTGGACGCACCCTACCGAACGTGCCCTGCAGGAGGGTGCGCAAAGAGCGCAGGCGCAGAGCAAGGCCCCGCCCTCCCCAGGGACTCATTGTGCAGCAACTGGATTGACTTCTTCTCGTGCACGCAGGTCAGCGGGATCTGTATCGCCCTTTCCCTCCCTCTTCTTACTTCACAACAAGTGCTAGCCTGATAGGGGACAGAGCCGTCCACTCCCTCAGCAGGAAGGGGTTTGAGACCGCAGGAAGGGGTTTGAGAGTGCTCGCGTCGTGGCCCTGAGCACCAACATCACAACCGCCCCTCCTTCTTTTCCCCTTTCTCTCTCTCTCTCTGTTGTGGCCTCACTCTCTTCCGTCTTCTTTTCCTTCCCCCCCCCGCGAGCTTGCGATACCCCTCACGGCCCTCACCTTGCCTCCCGGACTCATACCGCGGTTTGTTTTGCTGTAGCGCGCCAGGCAAAGCCAACAGAACGCGGGTGTGGAGGGAGAAATGCGCCCGCCTGACTCCCCCCCCACTGTTTCACAGCATTTAACCCTTCCCCATTTCCGCGATGGCCGGCCTGCCTGCCCTCCCACCAGTCAGTTTCCCCTTCCGTTGCCTTATCTCAGGCTTAAAGTCTGAAACAGCCGGGCTCTTGGCTGACTGATCGCCTTTCTCCCCCCCCTCATCTTTTCTACAAACCAGGAATCGTGGCTTAGTGGGGGCCTGGAGCGGGTCTCGGGGTGCCCATGCGCCCCTTGGATCAGACAAGCGAGCGATCGACTTTAGCCTTTGGGGAACAAAAGCCGGTCGGGGCTGATCTATTCCTGCCAGGGAAGGCTGGAGAAGCCAGGAGAAAGTCAATTATTAGAGAGGGGTGGAAGTCACTTCTTCATTTAAGGCAGTTTTGGAAAAGTAACTTTTGCTGGAAAGGAAAGCAGGTTTTTTTCCCCTTTTCTTGGATCGCCTTCTTTGCTTGGCCCTCTGTTGCCTGTATCGCAGGCTTAAAGTCTGAAACAGCCGGGCTCTTGGCTGACTGATCGCCTTTCTCTCCCCCCCCTCATCTTTTCGAGAGATGCGCCTTTGCAGCAGGTTTCCCCTTCCGTTAGTTATCGGAGGTTTGAAAGGCAAGCTGCTCCCAGAGCGTAAAAGTAGAGGGTGCAAACGGCGAGAGTGACGCAGCTCTCCGACTCTCTGCTTCAGGCTGAAACAGTCTCAAAGGTGGGGACCGGAGATTACTTTGCCCGAAAGAAGGGTGACTTGGTGGCGATGCGGGTTTGTCTCCCTTCCTTTGGAGGAGGGAGAAAAGCATCGCTCTCTTCGGGCGGGTGTAAATGTAACTTAAGAACGGTAGCAATGCGGCCAGAAATGGGCATCTCTCGACAGCGCTGGGGAGAGCTATGGGAAGAACAATGTACACAGAGAGGATCGGGGAACCTGGCTCGAATGCTGGGCCCCGGTAGGGGAAAAATGACTGGGAGAAGAAGCCGGTTCGTAACGTACGTGCCTGAAAACGGGAGGTGAACTGGGGATATCCCCGCCCTGCCTGTGCGCTCTCCTCTGCCTCTGCGCGTGCACAGGCAGGGCCGTGATGTGTTGCTGCCTGCCAAAACCAGGCTGGGGTCTGGGCGGCGTAGCACAGGACGAAGGAAGGAAGGAAGGAAGGAAGGAAGGAAGGAAGGGACAATGGGGGCTGCAGCGCTGCAGCCTTCCAGTCCCGTGAGCGTCCCTGCTGAAAGGTGAAGCTGAAAGGCTCTGTCTCCCGGCCTCGCATTCATCAGCTGTTCAGCGGCCGGGAGACAGAGCCTTTCAGCTTCAGGCCGCGCCATCGGCCCTTGGCTCCCTGCTGCGGCCTCCCGCCCATCAGCTGTTCGGCGGCTTAAGAGTAGGAGCCGCTCAGCTGTTCGGCGGGACGCGGCACGGAGCCGACATTCACGCTGCCAGGTACAACGGCGCGGGCCGCTGGTCTCCTTTGCCACCCCGCATGTCGTCCTCGACCCCTCCCCCGCCCGTTCACGTCAAGCCCGCGGGGGCTTGACAGGGAGAGGGAGGGAAGGAGGAAGGGACAAAGAGGGAGGGGAAGGAAAGGAAGGAAAGAAGGAAGGAAGGGACAGTGGGAGAGAGGGAGGGAAGGAGGAAGGGACAAAGAGGGAGGTGAAGGAAAGGAAGGAAGGAAGGAAGGACAGTGGGAGAGAGGGAGGGAAGGAGGAAGGGACAAAGGGAGGTGAAGGAAAGGAAGGAAAGAAGAAGGGACAGTGGGAGGGAAGGAGGGAAGGAGGAAGGGACAGAGGGAGGTGAAGGAAAGGAAGGAAGAAAGGAAGGGACAGTGGGAGGGAAGGAGGGAAGGAGGAAGGGACAGAGGGAGGTGAAGGAAAGGAAGGAAGAAAGGAAGGGACAGTGGGTGGGAAGGAGGAAGGGACAAAGAGGGAGGTGAAGGAAAGGAGGAAGGAAGGACAGTGGAGAGAGGGAGGAAGGAGGAAGGGACAAAGGGAGGTGAAGGAAAGGAGGAAGGAAGGGACAGTGGGGGAGAGGGAGGGAAGGAGGAAGGGACAGGGAGGTGAAGGAAAGGAAGGAAGGAAGGAAGGGACAGTGGGAGGGAAGGAGGAAGGGACAAAGAGGGAGGTGAAGGAAAGGAAGGAAGGAAGGGACAGTGGGAGAGAAGGAGGGAAGGAGGAAGGGACAAAGGGAGGTGAAGGAAAGGAAGGAAAGGGGACAATGGGAGAGGGAGGGAAGGAGGAAGGGACAAAGGAGGTGAAGGAAAGGAAGGAAAGAAGGAAGGAAGGGACAATGGGAGAGAGGGAGGGAGGGAAGGAAGGCAGGCACCCACCCCAGTCCCATCCCCCTCCACCAAAGACCCACGGATTCCCCCCCACAGGCACGCGACAACCTGAGTGATCAGCTGACCATGCCCCCGGCCATTGATCACATGACCCTGGGACACTGAACGTCATAAGTATGAATCAGTTGCCAAGCATCCAAATGTAAATCACATGACCCTGGGGATGCTGCAACAGTCATAAGTGTGAAAATGGTCATAATTCGCTTTTTTCAGTGCCGTTGTAACTTCAAAAAGTCACTAAGCGAATTGTTGTAAGTCGAGGACTACCTGTACTTTATCTTTTTTTCCTTTTTGGGGGGGGGGTCAAGTTTTTGATACCTTGCTGGGCGAGTGGTGGTACTCGGATATTGCCTTATCCGAAAAGTGGTACAATGGGTGAAAAGGTTGAAAAGCCCTGATCTAGGGCATGGGAGGTGGTGTTTAAACTTTTTGCTAGGGTACATGCCAGACTGTTGAGGTTCCTGGAGTTACGTACTGCCAGTCCTGGCACTCCTACTAGCGAAATAACTAATGCAATATATTCTGCTTTAGTAAGGAGGGAGACCTTTGAATCACAGTCGGGTGCTAAAGTGTGGAAGCTTCTCTTTTGTCACCTACGCAAAGAGGGCATCAACATAGTTAATTGCCCAACTGTGCACGGTCCTCCTGTGGAGTTAGCTGGTAAATAAGAGTAAGTTATTTTTCTACAAAGTAAGAACCATCATGGTGGAAGTTTCATATAGCTATAAGAGAAAATGACAGGTTCAGTGTAGTTGCAAATTAATTCTGTATTGTTGAGGTTATGGATTTCTGTAAATCTGGATGTGTGGTGTCCTATCAATATAAAACATGTTGCTGAGTGTGTGTGACAGCTGTTACCTGAAGGGTGTACATGCTCTCGTCTTTTGTGTCTGTACTATCTGCCCAGTCAAAAATGTTTGTGTATGTAGCATTAAGTGGGAATTCCCTGAGTTTCATGTCGTTAATAATAGCTTTTGGTCTTAGTGCTACCCCCATTAAATAGGTGGTCAGAATATCCTTTACTGACCTCCCTCCTGTTAGGCAGAAATCTGAAGTATTTAGTACTTCTTTTGCTAAATATTCTCATACATTTCCCTTTTCAGGGAATAATTTTGGTTCCATAAATCCGGTGGTGAATACAATACATTTTTATACATAGATTTACAATTTTGAGGTCAGATGTCTTGCCCTTACCCTCCCCCATTTGTTCAGCTTCAAAGAGGTGCTTCAAAGTCTACTCTTCGGTTTCGGGGTCTCTTCTTGAGTGTTATAGGTGGTACCTTTGTTGTGGCTTCAATATTAGGACAGGCTTTATATGTGTCCAATGAATCCAAGAAGATAAGACCACCTCCCCTCTCAAGGCAGAGGGAGTGTGGGTCTAGACCTTTTAGTGTGTCAGGTGGGCGGCCGAACAGTAGTTTGAAAGGTGAGGTGCCCAAATCCTGTCTTGGCCGGGTTCTAAGATGGAACAGGGCTATGGGTAATACTTGGGGCCAGGGTATGTGTGTCTCCTGGCACAGCTTGCCCAGGAGGGTTTTTAATTATTCTGGCGTTCTACGCCCCCCCGACGAGCGAGGGTGTGCCGGGATGTGTAGCTCCTGTCTGATTCCAAGAGCCTGGAGAATGTATGTAACGACTTGTGACACAAAATGTGTCCCTCTGTTTATATCTAAGACAGTTGGGACCCCAAACCTGGGCACCAAGTCTTTCAGGAGGTGTCTGGCTGTCTCCAGGGCTGTAGCGTGGCGGCAGGGGTATGCTTCTACCCAGTGTGTTAATTGATCTCTGCACACCAAAATATATTGATAGCCGGTAGCTTTTGGGAGCTGTATGTAGTCTAACTGAAGTTTTTCAAAGGGGCGTTGAGCCCATGGTCTTCCCCCTTGGTGGATTGCCTTTTTGGAGGATGAATTGTTTGCTTGGCATGTTTGACATCCTCTGGCTATGCGGGTGGCCTCACTGTACACTCCCGGAGCATACCACACCCTTCTTGTGGCATCCACCATAGCCTGTGTCCCGCAGTGCCCCTTGGAGTGTAATTGTTGGCATATTAGACATAGCAGACGCCTAGGGGCTATGGGTCTCCCATCAGGGACCCACCAAAAACCATCATGATAGGTTGCTTCACATTTTTCTTCCCAAAATTTTGTTTCCTCTGGCTCTAGTAAGTCCAGGTATTGTATTTTGTTTTCCAAGTGTGTTGCTGGGTAAGTGGTGGACATTGGTACAGGTTGGGTAGCAGCCCATTTGGCTGAAGCATCAGCGAATTGGTTATCCCTAGTGATGCTGGAGTCATCTTTTTGGTGGGCTCTACAGTGAATGACTGCAAGGGAGGAAGGTAGCTGGATGGCTTTGAGTAGATCATATATAAGGTCAGCGTGGGCAATTGGTTGGCCATTTGATGTTAAAAAACCTCTTTGTTTCCACAGAGAACCAGTCGCATGACAGACTCCAAAGGCATATCTGGAGTCAGTATATATGTTGGTAGACCGGTTCTCTGCCATTTCACACGCTTTTCTCAATGTGATTAGCTCAGCTACTTGTGCGTTGTAGCGCGGCGGCAGCACGGAAGCCCAAACCATTTCATGTAAGGAAACGACGGCTGCTCCCGTTACTCGCTTTCCTTCTTGTAAGTAAGAGGAACCATCGGTGAATAGTTCTAATTCTGGATTTTGCAGGGGGGTGTCGGCTAAATCTGGGCAGGGTAATTCAGCATCTTGTACCAGATGTAAGCAGTCATGCAAGGGTTCAATTGACAGTTCAGCAGGCAGGAGGGTGGTTGGGTTTAGGGTGTTGCAGCGCTCAAAAGAGATGTGTTCCGATGTAAATAATTCTGCTTCGTATTGGGCTAGGCGCTGTTGTGTGAATGCTTGTGTTTGTGATTTTAGTAGTATAGCAAATACATCGTGGGGAACTCGCAAAATGAGGGAATGACCCAGGACCAAATCTTTTGATCGTTTAACCAATTCCACTGTTGCAGCCACTGCTCTTAAGCAGGGAACTGTCCCTCTTGCTACTGGGTCTAATTGGACAGAGTAATAGGCTATTGGTCTGAGTGTTGGACCGAATCTCTGTGCCAGCACCCCTGAACCCACACCCTTACATTCATGGACAAAAAGGGGGAAAAAAGGCTTTTTGTAATCAGGGAGACCCAGGGCGGGGGCTGAGGCTAGAGTTTGCTTTATCCTTTGGAAGATATTTGTTAATTCCTTTGTCCATTCAATAGGATCTGGTTGATCCTTTGCTGTTAATTGGATTAAAGGTTTTGCCATTTCCCCAAAAGAGAGAATCCAACGGCGGCAGAATCCCAAGACCCCCAGTAAAGCTCGGACTTGATGTTTGGTTTGTGGGTGTTTCATTCCCAGGATGGTTTTAACCCTTTCTGGTGCTAGCCTCCTAATCCCAGGAGCAATGACGTATCCCAAATAGGTTACTTCGTTTTTTAAGTACTGTAGCTTTAAGGATGAGGCTTTGTGTCCTCTCTCACTCAGGCACTCCCAATAGGTGGTAGGTGTCAGTCCTGCAGCTTTCCTCTGATTCAGAGGCTAACAATAAATCATCCACAAACTCTGTTAAGGTGGAATTGTATGGCAGGGAAATGGAAGCGAGGTCTGTTTTTAAAATTTGGGAAAATAGGGTGGGGGACTCGGTGTAACCTTGAGGCAGTCGAGTCTAGGTGTATTGCTGTTTGTCCCAGGTAAAAGCAAATAGGTATTGTGATGCAGAATCTACAGGGATACTAAAGAAGGCTGTGCAGAGATCTATCACTGTAAAGTGGGTGGCTGACGCTGGCACTTCTGTGATTATGGTGGCTGGGTTCGGTACTATAGGTGCTCTTGGTACCACGTGACTATTTATGGCTCTCATATCGTGTATCGTGATAAATGGACTTTCCTTTGCTGTCTAATTTACGTTTCCGAACCGGGAAGATTGGAGTGTTACAGGGGGAGGTGCATTTGTGCAATACCCCCTGTTTCAGGTATGCTTTTATTAATTTCCGAATGGGCTCTATCGCTTCTGGCTGTATTCTGTATTGGGGAATGCATGGTGGTGGTCCTGCCTTTACTTGAATTGTAACTGGGGTAGCTCCGTTTAACAATCCCATTTTACATCATGGTAAAACGTGGGTGTTTGAGTGGGATGTCTAAGTGGAGCCCTTTTGTAGTGCATTTAATGGTTGCCCCCAGCTTACAAAGCAGGTCTCTGCCCATAAGGGATAGAGGGGATTGAGGGCAGACGGTGAATGGGTGTTCTAGAGAGAAAGGGCCAACTTCCACCTTTAAGTTGCCTGTGAACTCGACCGGGATAATTTTCCCTCCCACCCCCACTATGTTATCCTTGGCCCCAGGCACTATTGAATCTTTAAAGGGTGCCTTAGTGATAAGTGAGGAGGTGGCTCTGATGTCAATGAGACATTCATATACCTTCCCTCCTATAATTACTGTCAAAAGGGGCTCTCCATTGGGGCCGTCCTTTAAGGGAATAGCCAGCCCGTGAAAAGTGGTTTTGAATTCATCATAATCGTTTTCTAGTCAGGACATATCGTGTTCCTGTTGCTCCCATCGGGGTCGGGCTCTGTCCCTATCTCTATTCCGGTGATGTGTGGCTTCCCTAGGGAGGGGGGTCTTGGTCGGTCATGACGATTCTGACGCCCTGTTGTGGCTTTCACACCTTCTATTAACATGTCACTCTCTGCCACAGCGGGTGCAAGGCCTACAGAAGGTTTCTCTATTAAGTTCACATTGTCGGCATCTTATCCTTCCGTGTGTGTGTGGGGGGGTCTATGCTGTCTTTGCCTGGTATCCTTATTTAACATTGCAAAAGCTGGTAAGTCCTCCCTCCTCTCTGCTCTTCATCTCCTTTCTTTTTCCCTGTCTTTTTCTGCTTCTCTCCTTTCTTTTTCTTCTTCCGCGAATCTCTCTCTGGTCAAATACAAAGTTTGCAATCCTGCGCAACTCTGAGATGTCTAATGTTGACCAGTTAGAGACTATTTTATGGAAGTGCCCCCTAATGTCACTTGCTGATTGATTAACGAAGGCAGCGGCTAGAATTTTCTGGTCCTTCTGACAGCTTAAGTCTAAATGAGCAAATGTGACTCCGGCTTCTAAGAGACAAACCCAGAAAGCATCTGGTGTTTCCTTATCCCTCTGTGTTGTTCTTTGGAATTCGGACCAGTTCAGGGGCCTTTTCCCTATCTCTTGGAGGGCTTCCATTAAATTATTTTTAGCCCTCGTATATTCGTCCCAATGATTTTGATTGTTATAGTCCCAGTCTGGGCGGTTAAGGTAATTATTATAGGTCGCCTGGCTATCTCTTCAGTTTTTTCGAAAAGCTTCATTAGCTCGTCTTTCGTTAAAAACACATGTAATAGCTGGGTCATGTCTGTCCAAGTTTCCACAATTGATTTTATAGTTGTTATGACCAATTGGGGAAAGTAGGAGTGTCCTTTTTCCAAACAATCAAGTCAGATGGGGAGAAGGGGGTGTGGGTTAAAATATGTTCAGCCTGGCCTCTCAATCACCCGGGTACAGGCCTGTTCAGTAGGGGGGGCATGATTTTTGGTTTTGGGTCGTCTAAGGGAGGCTGTGGTTTGAACTCAATTTGAGCCTGACTTTTTAATCTGGACAGTTCAGCCCAGCAATACCAATAGGGTAACTGGGCTGGTTCTATTCTGGATCTAAGTGCTTTCAGTGTTTTGAATTCGAATGTGCCGCCTTCTGGCCAAATCTGTTTTCCACACTCATCTTTTTCACATAATTTCTTTAACTGTTTCTTTTTCATACGTGCCTGGACGGGTAGCTGATTCCCGTCCCAGGCTTCAGGCAAGCTTTTCACTGGGGAGCCTATCTCGACCCTCGAACTGGAACATCCCATGATTCCCCTATTTCCGATGTAGGGGTTCACTTTGGCTCAGTCGGGTCTGGTGCACTTGAAGTCTCCTTGTGAGACTGCTGCCTACAACCACAGTTTTTGGGCCAAAAAGGGGCCCGCGGAGCACTCTGGAATCCCTAACAGAGTATGTGTCGCTCCTTCAGGGATTCTCTACCACAGTTTAAGACCAAAAAGGGGTCTTCGAGGACTCATCTGCTCCCCTAGAGAGTATGAGTCGCTCAATTACCGGCTTTACCTACACAACCACAGTTTTCAGACTTCAAATGTCTGGGAGGACCTCTGCTTGCTTTCAGAGATATGATTCGCTCCTAGCCCGGGGCTTATTTTCCTAACTTGGGGCTTTGCTTATAAATGTTCTCCCCTTGCTTTCCTGGGCCCTGGCGGTCAGGGCTCCAGGGGACCTAGCAGCAGGCCGGGGTGTGGCTGGAGGGCATACAGAGGGGGTGAGATTCAGCTGATTGTCAGAGGAGGGTGCCCCACACATACATCCACACACTCTTCCTTTCGTTCTTCGGACCTTTTGAATCTAGGAATTTAAATTTGGTGGCACTTACCCTCTTTCCAGGTAGCTGTTTGAGCACAAGACTCAAAGACTCCCTTTAATACCCGTTGCCGACCGGGCAGGGTCCATGGAGACTTCCCCGCGGAACAAGGCGTCCGCTGCCAGCTGGATGATGGCTCTTCCGGGCCCGGTCCGGTGGCTGGGTGAGCTGGAAGTCCCTTCATGGTCGCCAGGTAATTGTTGGGAGGAACTCCCCCATTCAGGCTTTTCCAGCCGGGATTTTTGCTAGCAGCGCAGAGAAGAACAAATAGAACATGAAGGAAAGAGAGGTTTAATCATGGAGATTAAAGTTGAATGACAATTCAGCATGAATCCCCGGCTAGCTAGATAGAATGGTCCCCAAATGTGAGTTCTTATACCCTTCCATGGTTTTCAAAATTGTCATTTCTGATTCATGAGTTTAAAATTGTCTTTTCTGATTCGTTGGTCAGTGTCTATTGATGGGTTAATTTCTTTATCAATTCTGTTTAGAAAAATGTTAATCTTTGCCCCAGGAGGGATCTGGTGTGATTTATTTTATTATTATGTACCTTTTAGTGTTTCTATTTTAATCCTGTCAATCTTAATTGCTGTTAGCCGGTTCTGCATTCCTGTGGTTTAGACTTGATATTTTGTAGCCAGTGTGTGTTAAGTGTTTGTATATTTAGCCTCAGGCTGCCACTGAATCAGACTAGTTAGTATTGGGTTCTTCCTGTATTTGCCAAGGTATTTTCTCTTTGGGGTGAAGAGGGGTGTCCTGCTCTCATCAGTATCATCTTATGATACTCATCCCTGGGTCATTCTGGCTGGGTATTGTGCAAGACGTGGAAAGACATAGGACTAGTAATGTTACATTTCACAATATGAACTAGTTTTGGGGTGAAACTTCCTTTCCCTTTGGATATACCTAGTTCAAGCTTGATTTGTGTTTCTATTCATGATTGTTCAAAATAATCACTGTTCATTCTGTTTTGGACATTAATGATAAACTGTAATGAATTTAAACTAGAAAATGGATGGTCCCAATGTTTTTAATTTATTAAAATTATAGATTTATCTCTTTTCCTACTGCTCTACTTAAAATAATCTAACTTCTCATAAGAGGATAAAGGCTTTCTCTTCTGGAAAATATAAAAAGTATGATGTAAAATCAGAACCTGAGGGATTTCCAGAACTTTAGAGAAAATAGATCAAATAATAATTTAATGAGAAGAAAGATTCTTGTACAACATCTAATATAGCGTTGTGATCATTATTCCTCTGACATAATGTACAAAATGGCTTCAAAACCTGAAGCTACTCCAAATTTGCCAAGTTTTAGAACTTACTCATATTTTTGGTGTCAGAGCAACGTCCGGCATTATAATGATTGATATAGTGACTCAGTGTAATTTTCCAGCATTAAATTCAGCTAATTCATCATATGTAAAGTTCTAAATCATGTTATACTTTTTAACCAGAACTTGGTTTGGATCTCAATTTGGAGCTTCTTTGATATCTTGAAAAAAATTATTTTTACAATTTCTGATTAATGTGATATAGCTGAAATTCTACAGGCTTGAAATCCTACAGGCTTGAAATCCTATACGGAGAACAGGAATTGTGATATCACAACCGACATTCCTTCCAAAGTATTCTGTAATTCAAAGCTATACACTTCTCTAAATTGAGAAATGTGCAGTAAAATTTCTTTCTAACAAACATATGATTCTCAATGACTTGCAAGCTTTGGCCTGCAAAACTCATTATACGTGTAACCCAGCACTTGACTTTTCAGGTTTTCCTGTTTATCACCAGTTGTGCCCTTTCAGTCAGAATTCTGCTGAACATCTTCCCAGACAAACGTAACAAACTAAGCCCCTGTGGTTCTTTTATTTCTTCTTTTACTTCATATTGAGCAGGAGTGGAGAACTATGGCCCTTTTATGACTTGTGGACTTAAACCTGGCTCAGGTGTATTGTTTTATACAATGCTGAAAAATACAGCAAGTCCATCTTTTGCATTGTAAACAACAATAATATTTACGTCCCCACACTTTTAATTTCCCTTTTCTCCTGTTTTATTACTCTGGGTTAAATTTCCTTTCTCATGTTAATTTAATTCTTTCCAGTAGAAATTAATCAACAGGACAGTAAATTTAGTGAGAAGGTAGCCTTTTGCAAACTTAGGAGATAGAAATTTTGGTATCTTTTAACCTGAAAGTCAGAGATGGTGTTCTCCTGAAAAATAATATGCATCATCATAATAAAACTAGGTATGTGTTATATTCATAAGTTTGTGTCTTTTGTGTTTGTATTTTTGTTTTTTAGTATTGAATTTGATCGAGACTGTGACTATTTTGCTATTGCGGGAGTCACAAAGAAGATTAAAGTCTATGAATATGGCACAGTCATTCAGGATGCAGTTGATATTCATTATCCAGAAAATGAAATGACATGTAATTCCAAAATCAGGTATGTGTTGCTTCTCTTCTTCGATTTTAAAAGTAAGAATAGTGTCTTGTCTCCTGTACCTCTATATTTGAGTACAGGTAGTTCTTGACCTAGAACCATTTGTTTAGTGACTGTTCAAAATTACAGTGGCATTGAAAAAAGTGACTTATGATTATTTTTCACACTTAGTACCATTGCAGCATCTCCATGTCACATGATCAAAATTTGGATGCTTAGCAACTGGTTCATATTTATGATGGTTGCAATATCCCAGGGTCATGTGATCACCTTTGGTGACCTGCTGACAAGCAAAGTCAATGGGGAAGCCAGATTTACTTAAGAACCATGTTATAACTTAACAACTGCAGTGATTCACTTAACAACTGTGGCAACAAAGGTCGTAAAATGGAGCAAAACTCACTTAGCTGTCTTGCGTAGCAACAGAAATTTTAGGCTCAATTGTGGTCGTAAGTCAGGGACTACCTGTATTCGGTCACACTGTTCTTTATTGACTGAATAATGTGGAAGAGATTTGATCCTATTTTGATATGCTATCATAAGTAGCATAATATTTTATATCATATTACTGTATATATTCACATCTGACCTTTGAATTTCTAGCAAAAATACTAGATTATCCTTGTATCCTAAATACAAGTTATACTTGCAATTTTCATGTTTTAATTTTCACTATTGGTTTATCCACAGATGACACGTTTTCATAGTATTTGGTTAAAAATTTGAGGGTCAGTTTATTTGTAGATGAGCTTATCCACAAGAGTATACTGGTACTTTTAAAAAGTGTTTTGCCATGTATACTCACTGATAAGCCCATTCGTTTATAAGTTGAACCCAGGTTTGGGGTGTATTTGGGAACCTAAAACTCTCAGCTTATATGTGAGAATATATAGTATTTGGGATACGATTGTTCATTTCTTTCTTAATATGTTTGATTTTTTTATGATACCGATTTTCTCAATCTACAATGGTTCTCTTCTTTAAAAAAACATTAAATGGTTCTGCAGAAATATTAATCAGTGACAAAATGATAGAATTTATTGTTAATTGTTTTGGTAAATAATTTGTCATAAAGAATCCAAATCTGTTTAATTATCTTTAGGACAGAGCTGATGATTACTTATTCTTGGAGACTAGCATTCTAGTAAGGGTAGATGTATTTTGCTACTAAGGTACCAATGTATCATTTGCCTTACAATATCAATGGAAATAAAAGCAAGAAAAATGAATGCCAAGGAAGTATATGAGTGACTTCTTGTATAATGCAAGATTGATTATTATTTTTACTTTGACTTATTATTTTCACTTTGACCTATATATTGCTAAGTTAAAGTTTGAAGAAGTTTTTTCTCTATAAGATCTGACATAGGACTTTTGCTTTATTTAACCCAACTTTTTATTTACTAAGAGTAGTTTATTTTTTTAAAGTTGGGTTTTTGTCATGACATATTTACAAGCATAAGTAGACAATGACATGTTATATAAACAAAATTATTTCAACAGATGGAATGTATAACATATTCATTAATCTTTCCATTAATAACACAAGCTTCTCAACATACTGTGTGGAAAATGTATTTTTTAATTTTTAACTTAGAAAATGAAGAAAATTCAATACATTATGTGATAATTCATTTTGAAATTAAAATAGAATTAAAATGTATGTTGTGTGAAGAAGTTTAAAGAGGCATTAATTGGATATTTTATGAGTGCAAAGTACAGGTGGCCCTTCTTCCCTGCTGTTCCATTATGCCTTGTTTCATTTATCTTGTTAATTTTAAAAAGACAGATATGGGTATTGGTAGTAAAGTTTTTTCATTTGTGATTTGTGTTTTGTTTTTTTAAAATCTTTTTGTTTGGTTATTTTATGTAGGTGCAAAATAGCTAGTGAGCTTTTTTTTAGGGTTACATTGCAGCTGTTAGGTTACTATTCAATATCAGCAGCATATAAGAGCACCCAACTGCTATATAAGCCTTCCGGGCAATGTCAGGTATCACCCATACTTAGATGATACCCAGCTGTTATATCTTGACCCATGGCTCTGGTGCCTGGAACATATTGAATCATAGATAGGGTAGAACAGTGGTGGCGAACCTATGGCACGCATGCCAGAGGCGGCACTCGGAGCCCTCTCTGTGGGCATACATGCCATTGCCCCAGCCTCGCCTCCCCCCACGACCCCATCACCAGCAGCCCCCCTGGAGGAGTCGTCCCTGAGCGTGGCCCACGCGGAGCAGTGCAGCCAAGGACATGGCAGCCAGGCAGTGTAGACAAGACTCTGCCCTCACGCCCCATCGCGCACAGTTGATGCTGTGAGGCGCGGGCAGAGGGCGTGGCCGCCATGGCGCTGCTGGGCTGCCTGGGCCATCTGTAGTGGGCCCTGGAGGCAGTGAGTGGCCCTGCAGGCAGGCGGGGTGGGGGACAGTTGGGGGTGGGGCAGGGCGGGGTGGAGCGGGGGTGGGGCCAGGTTTTGGGCACTCGGTCTCTAAAAGGTTCGCCATCACTGGTGTAGAACATGCTCAGGCTCAATCAGGATTGAGTGGCTGTGAAAACAAGAATCACTAGTGGACAGTGATTTACCAACATTAATTCTGGATGAAGTTGCATTACTTGTGACCAGAATTGTACATAATTTGTGGAACCTCCTGGCATTTTGTACTGGTACGTGTGAAAAATATGGGAGGACTGGGCAGAAACACTGCCAAAGGAAAAGTCAGAAAAGAGGCAGCCTAGCCTGCAGTTGTAGAACTAGCGAAAAAGGAAATGGAGTTCTTCTTTAGAGAAAATAAAAAAGACGACACAACATTACAAAATGTATGGGATACAGCTAAAGCATATTTTAGAGGTATAGCTATAACACATATGGCAAAGAAAAATAAACAGAGAAGACAGCAATATGTACTATTAAAAGAAAAATTTGGAAAGTTAGAATCGGAATTACATAAAAAATCTGCAGAAAAAGACTTTGAAAAGAAAAATGGAACTAATAAAACACAAACTAAACTTGTTGGATTCAGAAAAATTGGCACAGTAGATAAAAAGAGCGAAACAATTTTTTTTTGAAAATGCAAATAAACCAGGAAGGTGGTTAGCTTACAAACTTAAAAAACAGAAAGATAAGAAAATGATACATAACTTAGTAGATGAAAAAGGTTGTCTACAATTTAAACATGAAGGAATAAAAAAAATAATTAAAGAATATTACAAGAAACTGTATGACAAAGAAGAAACTCCAAGAGAGAGAATGATTCAATATCTAGAAGAAAATAATCTTCCAAAAATTTCAGAGACATTTAAGACTATGTTAGAGGGAAAAATTACAATGATGGAAATATCAGAGGCCATAAGAAGGCAAAAAAAACGAAAAAACACCGGGACCAGATGGATTACCGGCGGAGTTATATAAAACTTTACAAGACATACTAAGTGAACCATTGAAAGACGTTTGTAATGGACTTTTGTTGGAGGCTAAACTCCCAGCCACATGGATGGAAGCAAACATTACTTTAATACCAAAAGAAGATTCAGATTTGACACAGATTAAAAACTACAGACCGATATCGTTGCTCAATGTGGATTATAAAATTTTTACTTCGATAATGGCAGAGAGATTGAAAAAATACTTAATGGAATTTATACATCCAGACCAAAATGGTTTTCTACCAAAGAGACAAATTAAAAACAATGTAAGAGTGATAATGGATGTATTAGAATACTATGAATTACATTCAGGGAAACAATTGGCACTAATATTTCTAGATGCTCAAAAGGCATTTGATAATGTTTCCTGGCAATTTATGACTCAGCATCTACAAATAATGGACTTTGGACAGAACTTTATAAATATGATAAAAACAATATATAATGAACGGCGAAAGTGATCGTGAATGGAGATTACACTGAGAACTTTGAGATAAGAAAAGGTACAAGAGATAAGAAAAGGCAAAGATGTCCACTATCTCCATTGTTAATTCATTTTCACTCTGGAAGTTTTAAATAGAAATATTAGACAAGATATAGAAATTAAAGGACTGGAAATAAAAGGCGAAACATATAAATTACAAGCATTTGCTGATGATTTGGTATTTATCTTAGAAGAACCTTTGGAAATGATTCCTAAATTACTGGGAAAGATAGAACAGTATGGAGAAATGGCGGGACTGAAAATAAACAGAGAAAAAACTAAAGTAATAGTTAAAAATCTTACAGATAAACAAAAAGAACAATTGTCAGAAAAAAACAGAATTACAGATAGTGAAAAAGATTAAACACCTGGGTATACATTTAACAGCAAGATGCTCAACAATAAAAGAAGATAATTACACAAAATTATTGAATCAAATAAAATTGGGAAAAATGGAAAAATCTGCAACTGTCAATATTAGGAAGAATTGCTACAGTGAAAATGAACGTATTGCCGAAAAATTTATTTCTATTCCAAACAATTCCTATAAAACTGAAGAAATTTTTTCCCCAAGATTTAAACTCATTAATTTTGAAATTTGTTTGGCAAGGAAAGAAGGCTAGAATTAAGATGAAAACATTACAAGATGCTAAGGAAAATGGAGGACTTGGAGTGCTGGAGTGAGCTTTGTATTACCAAGCATCTGTTTTAACATGGGTAAAAGAATGGATAACTCTTAGAAATAAAAGGTTGTTATATCTGGAGGGACATGATTTACAATTGGGGTGGCACGCTTTTTTATGGTATGGAAAAAATAAGATTCATAAGTATTTCCAAAACCATTATATAAGAAATGCATTGTTAACAGTATGGGAAAAAATAAAAAGTAAAATATATTTGAAAATTCCAGGGTGGTTGTCAACTATGGAAGCATTTGTACACCCAAATTTGGTGGACTTTGAAAAAATCTGGACATATACAGATATTCTAAATTCTGAAGGGAATTTAAAAACTAAACAAGAAACGGAAAATCGGGATCAACTTGTCGTGGTGGGCACATTTACAAATGCGAGCTAGATATGAAAAAGACGTTAAACTGTATGGATTTTATAAAGAACAGGCGGTATTTGATAAGACTTTGTTAACTTCAGATGAGAAACTAATTAAGAAAATTATAATCTTTTATTAATTTTGGAAATGGAAAGCGAACAAGTTAAAGAAACAATGATAAGATGGGCGAAAAACTTTGGATATAATATAGAACTAGAAAAATGGCAAAGTTTATGGGAAAGAAATTTTAAATTGACAATGTCAACTTCTTATAAAGAAAATTTATATAAAATGTTTTATAGGTGGCACTTGCCACCAGTAAGATTAGCAAAAATATTTAAAAATATATCAGATAGATGTTGGAAATGTAAACACAATTCAGGCACGTATTATCATGTTTGGTGGACATGTGATAAAGCAAAGAATTATTGGAAAAAGATAACATACTTGGTTAGAAAAGATGTTGGGAGAATATGTAGATTTTAAACCTGAACTTGTTTTTACTAGGTATAATGCCAAAAAAGTTTAATAAACAAAGCCTATATTTGATTTTACACGTCACAACAGCGGCAAGAATAATATTTGCGCAATATTGGAAAAAAGAAGGAACACCACCAGATGAAGAAATAATCAAAAAAATATTGGAATGTGCAGAGATGGATAGATTGACTATGAGACTGAAAGAAAAAGAAGAAACAGAATATTATCAAACTTGGGACTTACTTTACCGATGGTTAGAGGAAAGAATAAAGGATTAGGAATTTAATATGTATTAGCGTAATTAAACTCAGACAGCACGTTGGTTGAAAAATTATTATTATATGTATGGAAAAAAATTATAAAATCTTACTAAAAAAAATCGCTCGATAGTCTTCTTACTAATATATATTCAAGGTTACATATCACATTCCTTTCTCTCTAACTCATGTTTCTAGCCATTGATAGAAATTATCCCATGTTCTAAAATACACTGAGTCTTCTTTCTCTTTTATCTTTAAAATCAATCTGTCCATTTCTGCACACTCTAAACAACATATTGTCTGGGTACATGTATTTAACTAACAATAATAGATATAGTTAATTATCATAAACAGTATTAATTAATCATTCAGTAGCCTTCTTCTTACTAATATATATTCAAAATTACATGTCACATTCCTTTCTCTCTGACTCGTTTTTCTAGCCTTTGGTAAAAGTTATCCCATGTTCTAAAGTAAACTGAGTCTTCTTTCTCTTTAATCTCTAAAGTCAATCTATCCAGTTCTCCACACACTAGAATTTTCTTAATTAATACTTCTTCAGTTGGTAAATTTTCATTTTTCCAATGTTGGGCAAATACAATTCTTGCAGTTAGTACATGTAAAATTAAATATATACAATCTTTCTCATAATTTGCTCCTATTATTCCTAACAAAAATAATTCTGGTTTAAAGTTTGTTTGTTTTTCAGTCATTTTCTCCAACCATAAATGTATTTTTACCCAAAATCTTTTTGCTTTTGGGCATGTCCATCAAATATGATAGTAAGTACCTGGTCTTTGTTTGCATTTCCAAAACTTGTTTGAAGTACTTTTAAACATTTTTGCTAATCTCACTGGTGTCATATGCCATCTGTAAAACATTTTATATAAGTTTTCTTTATATGCCACTGCTTTAGTTAATTTTACATTTCTTTCCCATAACTTTTGCCAGTCTTCTAATTCTATATTATATCCAAAGTTCTTTGCCCATATTATCATTGTTTCTTTAACTTGTTCTTCCTCCATCTTTAAGTTTAACAGAAATTTATAGAGTTTCTTAATCAGCTTTTCATCTGTTTTAACAGTATCTGATCAAATTCTGTCTGTTCCTTATAGAATCCCATTGTTTTAACATCTTTTTCATATCTCGTTTGAATTTGCAGATATGGCCACCATGATAGATCAATACCTTGTTCTTGTAGGTCTTGTCTGTCTTTCAATTTTCCTTCATTGTTCAAACTTTAAAAGTCACAACTTTGTTGTAATTAATTAAATTTGGATAAGCGAAAGTTTCCATTGTTGAAAGCCATCCAGGTATCTTAATATAAATTTTTGCTTTTATTTTTCCCCATTCTGAAAGAAGTACATTTCTTATAAAGTGGTTTTGAAAGTATCTATGTGTTTTATTCTTCCCATATCACAGAAAGGCATGCCAACCAATTTGTAGGTCATGTCCCTCTAGGTATAATATCTCTAAGCATTATCCATTCTTTAAGCCATGTTAAAATAGATGCTTGGTAGCATAACGTCCAGTCCGGCAGTCCAAATCCTCCACTTTCTTTCGCTTCTTGTAGCATTTTCAGTCTAATTCTAGCTTTTTTTCCTTGCCAGATAAATTTCAGTATTGTTGTATTCAGTTCATCAAAAAAGACTTTTCCCAGCCTTACAGGAATTGTTTGAAATAAAAAGAGTATTTTTGGTAAGGTATTCATTTTCACTGTTGCTATTCTCCCCAGCAGTGAAAGTTGTAGGTTTTTCCACTTTTCCAGATCCAATTTTATTTGTTTTAGCAGTGTTACATAGTTATCTTTTTTTATTGTTACACATCTTGCTGTTAGATAAATTCCCAAATATTTGACTTTTTTAACTATTTGAAGATTTGGTTTTTTTGTTAGATGATTTTTTTTTGTTTTTCTGTTAGATTCTTTGTTAGCACTTTAGTCTTTTCTCTGTTTATTTTCAACCCTGCCACTTCTCCAAATTTTTCTATTTTCTCCATAAGTTTAGTGCTTGTTTCCAATGGATCTTCTAATATAAAAACCAAGTCATCTTCAAATGCTTGTATATTTTTCATCTTTTATCTCCAGTCCTTTAATTTCTATATCTTGTCTGATGTTTCTATTCAATACTTTCAGTGTTAGTATAAATAGTAATGGAAATAGTGGGCATTCCTGTCTTGTGCCCTTTTTAATGTTGAAGTTTTCTGTATAGTCTCCATTTACAATTAGCCCCGCTGAAAAAAGCGGAGTATCTTTGTGAGCCTGCTGATACGGGCAAGGCAGGAGCGCACACAGACTCCGCTTTTTTCCTTTGACAGCGATGGGGTTAGGGTTGCTGCAGCTGATCAGAAGCGCCGCCGAAAACAGCGGAGTCTGTGTGTGCGTCTGCTATGCGCTCACCCGTCAGCCGTGCTCTCCATGCCTCGGATCAGCTGCAGCGCACTCTTTCTTCTCCCGTTCCTCCTCCTCCTTTGCCAGTGGTGGGGCTTGGGGGATGATCAATCCCCATTTGTGGCGTGGCCGCCAACCAATCACCGCGCCCTCCTCTCAGGAGGGCAATACCGGCAGCCAATGCTGCAGCAGGAAAAGCGGAAGGCAACGCCGCCCACCAGACCCGCCTGGCGGCTCAGTAACTGCACTTCTCAGCTCCAGGAAGCTTATGCAATGGAAACTTGATGGTGAGGGCCGTGGGGCGCTTGCTGAGGGAGCTGCTACCAGTAACGGAGCTGGGGAAACGGGCTGGGTGGGGGGAGCTGCCAATGCCCTGAGGCTTGGCAGATCCCCCCCAAGCACCCATGATTCCCCCTCCCCAGCCAGCCAGCCACCATCCCCTGACCTACTCCTTGCCTGGCCGGCCGGCTGCCACAAAACCTCACCACTCTTCTTGGCGGCGGCAGGCTAATGGACCTGAGCAAGCTGCTGGCGGCACCGGCACGGGGGAGGGGGGAGGATTTTCGCTGCCAGACTCTTTAACTTCTTAAAAGTTTACTTGATGCAGAATGCATATCCTTCCCTTTCTGCATCAAGTTAAACAGTCTGGTAGCAAAAATCCAATAGTGAGGAAAAAATCCCAGTCTCATGCACGTGGAATCTGCACCACCTGCCTCCCCCTCCCCCCTGTGCCTCGGGGCGACGCCGCCAGCAGCTCGCGCAGGTCCATTAGGCTGCCACCGCCACCCAGACGCCTGGCCCGCCCAGCACAAAGGCAAAACGGCTGGCTAGCAAGCCCCGTGTAAAGGTAGTAGAGCATACCCACGCCCAGTAAGCCAAAGGCCACCCCGAGCGGGGAAAGCTGGATCCCCATTGGCGCCATGGCCCCACAGTCCCAGCCAGGATTGCATGCCTCCCCCCCATTTCTGCTGGGCCTGGGTGGCCATGACGCCAATGGGCATCTGGCTTTCCCCGCTCAGGGTGGCCTTTTTGCCTGCTGGGTGTGGGTGTGCACCTCTATGCGGGGCTTGCTAGCCGGCTGCTTCGCCTCCTTTGTGCTGGGCGGGGCTGCTGCTCTCGGCGGCGGCAGCCTAATGGACCTGTGCGAGCTGCTGGCAGCAGCAGCTGCGCATGCGTCCACAGAAATGGCTCTGCGTGCCGCCTGTGGCACGCATGCCAGAGGCTTGCCACCCACGGATCTAGAGTTTATTCAGTTGAGGTAGAATCATTGTAGCCTGGAGAAAAATGTTTTCTTTTTGAATAGTGTGAGCATAACTTCACATAATATTTATGAGGAAAGAGAGACAAAAAGAGAGTCTCTTGGTCTCTCAGTTTCTACTAATGCTATCATCCGAAGCAGTAATGTGCTTTATAAAAAAATGGACCCCCCAAAAAAATTACAGTGGAAAAACTTACTTAATTTATTTGCTCGTTTGAGTGAAAGTCCTTGCATTTATAAGCTATACAAAAATTGCTGAGGTGTTATGATATGTTTGCAAACATTCTAAGTGTTCACGAAGAGGTGTAAAAGAATGCTAGTAAACCATTCTTGGAAGAAAACTGTTACTTTAAATGTATCATTTTGCATAACGCAGTTTATTTTCCTATAATAACAAATTTACTAAAATAGCTGATGAAAGCATTAAAAATCTTTAAACATTTCCAAATTTCAATTTGTCTTGAAAAAAAATATTTTCTTTCTTATTTCAGCATTTCTATCCAATCTTCCTTTACAGGTAGTCTTAGACTTACAATCACAATGGATTGGAATCCCAGTCATTAAGCAGTGCGGTCATTAAACCCACAGGACCACATGATCACTTCACTCAACAACCACAACTCCAACTCTCGCAGTTGTGATCATTAAATGATTGCACGGGTCATTAAGCAAAGCACTGGGGAGAGAGTACTCTCCCCACCTACCATGCCTGGGTCCACTTACTTATGCTTTTTTATGTAGCTGCAGCTGTGCCCAGCTAAAGTGAGACACAACCTTCCTACCAAGGCCTCATGCCATCCTGCAATCGGGCCCTACTATTGCAATACTTGGAAGGCTCCTTCTCCAAATTGTCAAGGCCTTCCAAACGATCCTGGGAATAATTGCATTTGCTAGCTGAGGAAGGCTAGAAAGCTAGCAACTGCAATCATTCTGTTACTGCTTATTGTCTGTTTCTTTTTTGCTGTGCTCTACAAATAGTTGCTTATCTTCAAAGGGAACACAGTGATAAATATATATATGTATTACATACTGTTATCTTCAAGGAAGTAATGGCACATTTTATTATAAGAGCATTTAGTCACTGGGATTCTAAAATCCCTCCTGCAGTGATCTGGAGTGAGTGAAATAGCAATGTAAATAAAATAACACATAGGTTCAGCTGAGAATAAATTATTCTTGGTACATGCCTTATAAAATAGGACATGTTGAAATAGTATAGAATTGGAAAATAGATTTGGAAGGTGCTAATGAACAGGTTTTTCACCATACTAGTATGGGTTTCTCTGCTTTAAACTAGTCAACACTTAAGATGTCATGCTCTACATTCTGTAAGCTCTAATGACTATTCATAGCCTTGTCCGTTAGTGCAGAAGGAAAAAAGGTCATTAGGCCATTAAATTTGTTCTGTTGACATCTAAAACAGGAATTTATATGGAATTCAATGATTGATTGACAAATATGGCATACATTTCAAATATATTTACACTTAAGAAACGATTGTGTGCCATTGTCATTTTCAGCTCTTTCTGACCATATAGTTAGATTTTCTCCACGATAATCTGTCACTAACATGGTCTTTCAATGTCATTGAAACTGAGTCCAGCCACCTTTTTTCCTGGTTATTCTCTTCTTCTCTTTCCTCTGCCTATCCCAGTATTAGAACTTTTTCCAGAGGGCTAGGTTTTCTCTTAATGTGTCAAAGTAGGATGATTTAAGTCTGATCATTTGTTCCTTGAGTAAGAGCTCTGAGTTAATTTGCTTGATGATCCACGGTACAATCCATGGTATTGTCAAGAGTCTTCTCCAACAACCAAGTTGCTTCTATAGGATGCCATTTGAATATCTTTTCCTGGGCCTTTGCAGCTCTTCTACCAAGTGATAGTTTGAAATGCATTTTTGATGGCTTGTTCTTTTACTGTTGATGCTTGATCTGAAAAGGCAGAAGCTTTCTCCACTTCAGCATCTTCATTTGTAAATTCTAAGGCTGGTTGTTCTACCTATTGTCATTGGTTTGGTCTTATTTGCATTTAATTTTAGTTTCTTTTTTCACTGTACTTTTTGGCTTTTATTATTAGAGTTTGCAGATCCTTTGCAGTTTTGGCTATCAAGGTAATATCAGCATAACATAGATTAGTGATGTTTCTTCCCCCAGTTTTAAAGCAATGTTCTTCTTCCAATCAAGCCTCCCTTAATATATATATTCAGCATTTATGTTGAATAAATAAAGGGAGAATATGCAAATTTCTCACTTTCCTTTGCCAACCTGGAACAAGTCTGTTTTACCATGATGTGTCCACACCATGGTTTCTGACCTGTATATAAGTTTCTCATGAAGGCAATGAAATGTTCTAGGATTCCTATTTTCTGAACACATTACACGTCTTAATGTAATGGACACAATCAAAGGCCTTTTTATAATCAATGGAGTACATACTGATTTCTTTTTGATATTTTTTTTTCATTTTCAGTTATTCAGCATGCATCAGCATAATATTCCTTAGCCTTTTCCTAAGCCAGTTTGAACATCTAGCATCTTCTTTTCCATGTAGGGTTTTAATTCACATTAGATGATCCTAAATATTATTTTGCTAATATGTGAAATTAAGGATATAGTACAATAGTTTGCCCACTCTGTTAAGTCTTCTTTTTTGTTGTTGGAATGCAGATGACCTCTTCCAATCTGTTGAATAAGGCTCTCTCTTGCAACCACTAACAAAGAAAGAATACTTTCAACTTAAACTTCTTAAATATATGTTTCTAGATATAATAAAGTCTAGTGTCACCAATAATGTTAGCTTTGTCCCATATGGATTTAGACAGAATTTTGACCTAAATAATAATCAGGGTTATGAAATTAGCAAAACAAAACAAATCTGCAGCTGATACATAAAATAGTCTGAATTATTACATTATTTAATTTACGCTGCCCATAATTGTAGAATAAAATGTTTTAGCATTTGGATTACCTCTCTTTTTCAGCTGTATCAGCTGGAGTAGTTACCACAAGAACCTTTTGGCCAGCAGTGACTATGAAGGAACAGTGATCTTATGGGATGGATTCACAGGGCAACGTTCAAAAGTCTATCAGGTAAAGAAATGCTGGTTTTGATAAGGGGAAAAATATTACCAAGAAATAAAGTTAAGAGAAAATGATTGCAGATGAGACAATTTGGCTTCTGTAAGAAATAAATGAGTATGAGGGAATAAGTGGTGTGCATGTACATATGTGTATGTACATGTGTGCAAAACAGAGGGACAAGTTGGGTGTAAAAGAAAAAAAATGGGTAAATGTGTTCTTGTGCATATAGGAAATGAACAAAATAGTGTTACATATGTATTTGTATGAATGTGTTCCAAAGAGTATTGTGATACTGGGCAACCTGTATGGTGTTCACTCTAATAATATGGCCCTAAAATCTGAAGAGTCATAGTTGCCTCCCAGTTTCATTTCTTAAGCCAAAAGACATGGCTCTTCTGTTACCATTGAAGATGGGTATCATTAATCATTTGCTTTATGGTTTGGCATTGTAGATGCCAGGACCATTGATATTTACATGTGATAAATCTGTCTAGTGATATGTTGCCTTCAGTTGATGTCCTTTTTAACTGTTTCCTCATGGATAAAATGAAAACTTACTAAAATTCTTGTTTAAAAATTCTTGTTAAAAAGAAATCTCATGAGTCATGACTTTTTAGCATTCACAAATAGAGCTTATAAATCACCATGTGCTTTCAATAAATGACCTCTTGTATTGTTATTTCTGTTCCTTGACAGTAAATCTAGCAGCTAGTCCTTTGCACTCAGAATCACTTTCGTATCTTTTTTTTTTAAAATGGCTTAGAGAAAACAGAGTTTTCAGTGGTTCTGATATTGATAGAGCAGTTGCTACTGAAGTACTGAAAATGAAAACATTGCAGTGGATAAAACATTTAGAATTAGGAATTAGTTGATGAAAAAGGATGCTCACCAGTATAGAATTGGATATTGTTTAGGATTGTGAGGAAATTAATGTATTAATGTTTCAGTAGAATTTTTTTAATTTATTATTCAAATAAATTATTGAAATAATTTCTATCCTAGTTGGCCTGCCCAGAGTTTGAAATATTTGATTCATTAAATCAATTGGTAGTAGATTATCCAAATAAAAATGTAGGAACCCTTAATGAGTAAAAGATGGGACCTTGTACAAGCTTCCAGACTGAGAAGAATTCTATTTTGCAGACAACATTCAGACTCTTCTTTTCTCAAAAGTTTTAATTTGCTTCCATTTGAAAACTGAGTAATAGGAGTTATTAAACTGAACTATTTTAAAAAACTGACTTTAAAATTAGAAACTCCAGCATATGTGGAATCATGTTTAAGGAGGCTAGAGATGCTGAAACGGATGTGCTAATTAAATAAAGTTTTTCTGAGAACTGAGTCTATAGAGGAACATATTGCTTGTATATCCTACTAAGTGCTAATTTGTTTTTAGAGGTGAAATTTAGCAGTTGCCTCTTCAAAAATTCCATAAGGGATTACTAGCAAGTCGAAACTCATACTGTTGTAACAAGAGTAATGTAAGATCTTCAAAATGTAATTTTTAAAAAATTTAACTAGGCATCAAGATAGCTCTCTTTATGTCCTTGCTGAGGCTGCTATCAAACAGTACAATCAATTATATTGGGTAAATGAAAAATAGTAAAGTTTTATCAATAATAATTTAACAAAAGTAGTATGTATTTCATCATGACCTTGATTCTATTGAAGAAGTAACTTTCTATCGTTCTATTTCTGTTCCCCCATGACAAAACAGGAACATGAGAAAAGATGCTGGAGTGTGGACTTTAATTTGATGGATCCTAAACTCTTGGCTTCGGGTTCTGATGATGCAAAAGGTATTGCTCCCCCCCAATCACTCTGCCACAGCTGAATTAATAGCTGCAGGGTCCACTTGTCTTTTTTTTTTTTTTTTTTTACCTTATGTATCAAGTTCTTAAAGCAAAGCTATTATCATTTAGTGAGGAGGAGTTTTATTTACCAGCTGGCTTGTTGCAGAGCCTGACTCTGAAAGAGAGTGACAAGGTCACCTATCTGGTTTCTAGATATAAGGGAAAGCTCAGATCTTACCACTCCTATTTCAGCACCTTATCTACTACATCACAGTGGGTTTCAATTCTATAGGGTTTTTTGTTTATTAGTTAGCTTATTGCAGAATCTGATGCTGATTTAGGCTGATAAGAAGTCAGTGACCCCAAGTCACTCAACCAGTTTCTGTGTCTACAGAAGGATTAGAACCCGAGTCTCTCTACTCCTGATCTAATACTTTAATAACTACACAACACTGGCTCTCTATGCACAAATATCATATGTGAAACCTGATGATAACTAAAATAGGTGTGCAGGATTCATGACATAATAAATTAAGTTACATACTTTCAAGCCACATGAAAATATGAATTCACCTTCTTGTCTTCTTTAGTCCCAATAATTTCCTCTTTTTGTTCCATGCTTTAATCATAGCCTAATGTAAAGTTAGTGCTAAAACAAAATTAAATATACCAGTTATCAGATTCTCTATTTTTTTATCAGTTTAGATCAGTTAGTAGGAAAGATGACTATAAGTTACAAGTAAACATTAAACTAAAAAAGTTTGAAGTTTGAACAAAAATGACAATTCAAAAAATGTTGCTAGTGTGTAATATTTTCTAGAAGAATAAAACTCAAAACCATTGAATGAAATTCAGCAGAAATGAAAAATAAGTCTCTTGTGCTTTGGTTTTATATTAAGACAACATGTTGGTTTATTACATTAGGTCCCAAGATGGTTTAGAATCTCTTGTGTTTGAGTGCTGTCTTTCTGCCCTGTCTGGATTGCGGCTGGTGGCTGGTGATGTCATCATGTCGTATATTTTTTTGCAAGAGGTCTTGCGGAGGCTTCTGAAATTCCCACTAATCCATTGTGACGGTTGCATGTGATCCACATGTAAACATTGCTTCCTGTTGCTATATTTCTATGTAGCAATAGAAATAATAAAAGGAAAAATATTTCATATGAAAATCCCAGAAAAGCAATTGCAGCTTAATCTACCTATTTTGCTTGCATTTCTTTTATCTTTCCTTAGTGAAGCTGTGGTCAACAAACCTAGACAATTCAGTAGCAAGCATTGAGGCCAAGGCAAATGTGTGTTGTGTAAAATTCAGCCCCTCATCCAGGTACCATCTTGCTTTTGGCTGTGCAGGTAGGTGTAACAATTTGCTCTTTTTGTGTGGGACAAAATGAATAACATAAAAAATAGGATAAAATTCTTTATATGTTCATGTGTAAGTGTTTTGGATGTCTAGCCATTTAGACAATGGTTTATAATAATATAACATAAGGCCGAGTTATGGCTACAGTCACATATCTAGAATTAGTCATTTTTGAAACAGGATGCCACTGAATATCCTGGCCCCCAAGGAATTCTTCTGCTTTCTGTTGCTTCAAGTAAATGCTGGAGGAATGAAAATTTCAGTTCTCCATTGCTATCTTTTGGACAAGAGTATTAGAAGGTTTCCAGTATTGTTAAGACATGAATTGGACAGTAGACCAAGATGTTTATAGCCAAGGAAGCTATAGGCACAATCCACTTGTAATAAGTTAAATTGTTGTGAGTGAAAACAACAAGAACTTGTAGGAACTAGTCATTCTTAGAAGAGCTGAGAAATATCTGCAAATGTTGTATTTTGCTTTCTTTTTTAGGAGACATTTTAGATAGATAGCATTCTGAAAATATAACTCAGTTTTACCTATTGAATCCTCAAAAGCTGAAGTAATTGCTTTCTGTCCAGAAGGCTGCTCTTCAGGATCACAGGGCCTTTCACTTAAGGATCACAGGGTCTTTCACAGGGTCTTTCACTTAAGATGGAGTTTTCTGTTTAGTTACATGGTTTACAAATGCCTAACTCCAAAGAACTCTGGACATTGGATAATAAAACACCAGAAAAATACAAGAGGAAGAAATTACATGCAAAACCCTCTATTATTTTAAGTCTTTCTTAGTTACGTAGTTTAGAAACTAAGGTATTCCTTGGCCAATTAAGTTACTTTTGTACCAGAAAATGAGATACAAATTATGTCGATAAAAGTTAAAAGATGCTACCATAAAAACAAAATGAAACATACTCTTGGCACAGAAATTAATAGTAAAAATTATATGAGAAATAACAATTTAAGGAAATAGTAATCACCACTGAATATTGATGCTAAGGAACACTTGAATATACTTTTAAATAATTAATATCAAGTTTTAAATAGTTATTCTTGAGAAGTATTAAAAATTTAGTCACTACAAGAAACAAAAATAATTGGGACCTGAATTTTATAAATCATTGCAGTCATAAATTGAGGCACCCACAGGAACCAATTTTTTGTCCATTTTCATCTAAGTCATTAAGTGAATTGCATGGTTGTTAAGTGAATCTATTCACTTAACCTGAATGGGCTTTTTTTTTTTTTTGGCTAGAAATTGACAAAAATGGTTGAAAACTATGGATATATAACCACAAGATATTGTGCTGGTCATAAATGCGAGCCGGGGGCCAAGTGCCCAAAATGTGATTATGCAACCAGGGTCATATTTTCCAATGTCCAGAAGTGCTTTATGCGCCATAAAGCACCCCTTTTTGAGGTTGTTGTAATTGCAGAAAATCATTAATCTGCTGTAATTCAAGGACTATTTTTGTTACATAATTATAAAGAAATAATAGTGTGAGATAAATGATAACAAATATATGTTCAATGTACTTTCCTTTAAAAGCAAAATTATATTTAATGTTGAGTTTTTAAAATACATAGTTTTGTATTTATTTATTCCATTGTAATTGAGTTTCAATATTTTGAGGTAAAATTATTTTAGAAATGCATGTACAAACTGATAGTTGTATTCTTGAATTAAACCTGAGAACTGGCTAGCGTCCTATTTTAAACATAAATGTTACTAAATAACTTCTGCTGGAACTTGTTATAGAAGTAGCTTTTTCATAATCTGTCGTTGCTGTCATTTGGTAGTTCTCATTTAAAGACCTTAATTGGGGCTAGAATTTCTGTCACTAAGCAAAAGTGGTCATTAGGCAAAATATCACATGCCACACTGCTTAGAGATGGCAGTTTTGATAGTCCTGATTGCAGTTGTTAAGCAAGGACCATACCATCATTAGGTGACAACCTCATGTTTTTCCTGCCTTGTCATGCTTGCTCATGCTTCAACTCTTCTCTTCCCCCCATTTCTGCCCATTTAACCATCTGTACTCTGCCACGAGAGAGAATGACTGGCCAAAATCACCCAGCCAGGTTTCATGCCTGGAACTCACAGTCTCCTGGTTTGTAAGCTAATGTCTTCATCACTGTACTATACTGTATTAATTCTGACTTCATAATTTTTCTTTCATTCAACTGGTCTCCTGTTATTAGTGATATTTATCTCAAAATCCTTCTTCTTCTCTCTCTCTCTCTCTCTCTCTCTCTCTCTCTCTCTTGTGTTGACTTTAACACTTTCTACATATCAGTTCTTGTGTATTAGCCCAAATGTCTTGTTTCAAAGTTACGTAGGATTGTTGGCAAATTTCTATTTAAAAATATTTCAATATCATTGGAGAATAGAATAGAATAGAATAGAATAGAATAGAATAGAATAGAATAGAATAGAATAGAATAGAATAGAATAGAATAGAATAGAATAGAATAGAATAGAATAGAATAGAATAGAATAGCTTTATTGAACCAGTGTGATAGACACACAAGGAAATTATCTTACAGTTTTTATTTTCAGTTGATTCAATAGCAGCTGCGTTACAACTCTCATAGGGTCTTCACAGTCATTCAGGATTAATTCTTTGATTGACTTCTTTCTAAACACTTAAATTGCTACCTGGTATTTTATTCAGTCAGTTAGGATTCATAGAAATCTGTGTTTTGTCAAGTCCAGAACATACACTTTGCTTATGTTGGTTTAGACACAGTGGGGGAGAAAATTAAAGATAAGCAGGTAACATCATTTTGTCAAGAGAAAATGTGATGTATCTGGAATGTACTGTACCTTTTCTTCGTATAAACTTTATTTGAACAGCTGCTATATCTAGACAGAGTGATGATCTTGTATTTACTGTCTTTTAGTGCTTTGCCAGCATTCTTTGGATCTTCATGTTGATCTGTATAAATAGCTGCTTCTTTTTTGTGTTGTTTAGAGGAGACATAAAAGAGACAAAATCGGGCAAGAAACACAATGAAATTGACAGCCAAAAATATACTCAGGGACTACAGAGAGTGTGTTACATTGGAATATATAAACATGTTACAGGATTTCAGAAATAAAATATTAGTTTTTATGGATGCTGTCTTTAAAGTTTTGTTTTGTAAGATATTTCCAAAAATCTCATCTTTATATTCTTGTTTTTGGATCCCCCCTGCCCACCCTTCTTCTTTGCAGAACTTTTCTAGCTCAGGAATGTTCTTAAGTCTCCTTGGATATGATGTCTTGGATAACAAGATAAATATATCTTCAAATTAGTTGTGGGGGGGAGGGAAAGATAGATTTTGGAATCACTTTCACAGTTCTCAAAATTGAACATTATTTCTCTTTCTGCATTTTACTAAATTCAGGATGTTATATTGCCTACATTTACTGTATACTTATCCTTTTACCTGTTTCCAGATATTTCATAACATGAAATTTACCTAATATTTTATCCATCACAAATTAGATTGAAATTTTAATTGTGCAATCATCCATCATTCTGAGATCCCTTTCAATAAGTTACCCCAGGTCCCCTTTGACATTAGTGTGTGCATAAATATTAGTTGATTGATTTAGTTATTTATTTTTTCTTCAACATGCATCACTTTGCAGTTGCTTACATTGAATTCTACTCTGCCATTATAAAGTCATTAAAGAGTTTTAAAGTACATTTTGAAAGAATCGATGTGTTATATGTTCCATAAGTACATTCATGGATTCCTGAATGGTCATCCCATTTTGAACCTCCTTTCTCTTGCCTGCTGTTTGAAATCTGAACTGAGTTTTCATAGCTTTTAAGGACACTATCTCTAAACTTATAGACATTATTTCTTTCAAAATGTACTTTAAAACTTTTCCAAGTTACAGATGTCTCAGCTTGAAAATGGGCACAGAAGTCAGTCCCCTGTTCTAATCAAACTTTGCCCATGCGACCCTGTTAGAATGATTTTCCATGCTTCACTTTTTTACTTCCAAGTTAATTGTGTATAAAGCTTCAATTTCTTTAGTCTGTTGGGGCTTTACATTTACAGGAGAAATTGTATTGTTACAAGCCAGACATTCACATTTCTGAGGCTGCATATGGCTGTGCTCCTCTTGCTGCACTGTCTTTGTATATCAACTAACAAAACATCCCCAGGTCAGTCATTTCAACTGGGAGACTGCATCATTTTGGTCTACAGTATTCCATCTAGGCATTCCCAGTTGATAGTACATCCCGTTCCTTCAGAGGAATTACCACATCAGTTGTTTTATTATTTGTCTTCTCATAGCAATGATGATTGCAACTTTTTTCCCCCCTGGAGGATAAAATTGAGGATATTGAGCCCTGACATGCCTAAATTCCAATACTGGTCAGGAACACCAATATATATGGTAAATAATTTCTCTTTGTTTTGCAAAATTCATAGTGAAGTTAATGACTGCAGCTGTGTTCAATAGCTCTCAGAATATTAAAAAACTGTGCTGTTTCACAAGCAGATAATGTTTAATTCTCAGTTACAGAAATTACAATGTGTTGATTTTTGTTTACAAATTCAAATATCATTTTTTTCTAATCATGAATGGCTTAAAACCATTTAAAACCACCTTGCATTAACCTTTTCATCTTGGCCAATTAAATTTTGAATGGGATTAGTTTTATGTTTTTGGTAGAAATGTATTTAATAGAGCTTCTACATGTCATTCCATGACAGAAAAAATTAGATCAATAAAAAAATTCCTAATGTGTGAAATCTGATTTCCATCACTTGATGAATGTCATCTGTAACCTCAAGCTGTATGGAAGCTGTTTAAAACCTGCCTGATGTTCTCTTTTAGGCTATTCTTCCATTTGGTCTACCTTATAGATAAATGGTATTATTAGACATCCATTTAAAAATAATGTAGTAAAGTGCTGATAGGGTGCGGAATTAATTTTATAGTCAAATCTTTGTCTCACATAAGATAAGTAGAAAAATTATCCGTCTAAAATACATAATAGCTTTAATACTAATCAACTAAATCTGTAGATTATACAGTTCTTGGAGAGGATCTAAAGCAGGCCTGAAGCTGTGAAAAAGCATTTGTTCCCCTTTAGTTTCCCCTCCTTGCACTTTCACAAATCTTTTCCTACTTTTTAAAAATAATATTATTGATGTTTTGGACTTCCGATTTGCCATCGCGACGCCACGGACGCTGGAAGACGAGCTCCGTCTTTCGTGTCCGATTTTGTCCTGCTGAGGGACCCTGGAAAGGGTCGAAAGTCGCCCTGTAGGGGCCACGAGCAAGGAGGGGACCCCTGCTTGATCGCTGGAGGACGGCGGCCCTTCCGTTTGATCCGGGGAAGCCCTCCAAACCGGCAGGGGAAAGACCGGCCATAGCAATATGGCTCATCACTAAGCTGCTGACAGCCGAAGTCAAAATCACCACCAAGCACCTTTAAAGCAACGCGGATGAAACTGTGTGAGATCTGATCTTCTATTTAAGACTTTAAGTATTTTTTTCCTGTAAAAGCTGCACAAAGTATTTTTCCCCCTGTGAGGAGAGAGGGAAGGGAATTTCTACCCCACCCTCTAAGAAAAGCGGCGACTAACTAACTACCCTGGGGAAACAAAGCAACTATAAGAACAATTTTAATCTAATTGGATGTATAGGCTTTTGAAACTTGAGGAGTAAAAGTGTTCCTATTCTTACTGCAGTTGTTTGTTTTTATCTAAAAAAAGGAATAAGACTTGAAAAACTATCATAAAAACTTTGGACGTAAAAAGCTTTAAACGGCATCGGTGACATCTTGTGGCGAAGTATGGTATTACAACTTGTTATTGCCTAAAAGAGACTTGTCTTGAAGCCTAGACTCCAGAAAAAAACTTCTTTGACCTTGACAGCTGCCACCTGTGAAAAACTCAGCTGCAAAGAAGGAACTTCTGGGCAGCATATCTGGCCTATTTGAACTATGAATGTAAACTTTTACTGACTTTCAGAGCTATACATGGGGAATTGCTTTCCTATTTCTTTACGTGAGAAGCATATGTTCTTATACGAGATGATGGAATACCTTGCACTATAAACTCTTATTTGACAAACAATTTCTACTATAAAGACCACCTATAACACGTGAAATAGCTGTCCCATACGTAGCTATAAAAAACAAAAAACTATTTTTAACGTTTGATTCTAAAGTCTTCAACTTAATATACTATCAAGAGAATATGGATGAAGATCAGGAAAAAATCCTTTCCATGTTGAAATCAATATACACAAAACCATTCTTTCAGCTTGTGACAAAATAAGTTGCAACATAAAGGAACAAGATTATACAAACCCAGATCTTGATTACAACCAAAGAACTAACAATGCAGAAAATAACAGGAGAAGTGGAACAACTAAATACTAAGACAGAGGACTCAATTGACCAACAGATCCAGCCAATGAAAAAATCAGAATAGGGAGTGACAACACTGAAAATGGAAAAGACTTTTTACAAAATTAGAAGAAATTTGAGGGAAAGGAAGAAGAACAGATTGAAGGGAAGATAAACCTATCAGGACAATTGTGGGAAATTGGAGTAATAGGGAGGGTATCTAATGAATACAAATGGGCTAGTTCTTCCAAAAAAACTGCAACCAAATGGTCTTTCTTATTCCAAATAATATATATAATAATAGAGGGAGAACTATTTGATGATTCAAAAGCACTGACATGGAAGGTTAGTTGGCAAAGGAAGAAAGCCAGACTAAGGCTGAAGAAAATAAGGGCTTTGATTTATTAGAGGGGATATTATATTACTAATTAGATGGTTGAATATGGTGGAAAATAGATAATTTTTAGAACATAAAGTAACATAATTGAATAGGTAAGATGTGTAACTTTGATATGAAAAGGGAGAAGTTGAGATAAGGAAAATCTTGGTCACCTAATATAAAATATTTAGAAATCAGTTGAAAATAAGAATTCTGTATGCCCATTATGAGATAATAGATATTACCAGAAAAAGAGAGGGAGTATTTGAGCTTTTAAAAATTAGACCTAAACGAAAAAATGTATGTATATTACTGATTTATTGGTTAACCCAGACAATACATATAATGGTTTTGATCTATTAGAGGGGATACTGTATTATTAATTAGATGGTTTAATATGGTGGAAAATAGATAATTTTTAGAAAACAGAACAAGACTATATTCAAATAAATAAGATGCTTATTTAGAATATTAGATTTTGTTATGAAAAGGGAAAAAAGAAGAAGTTGAGATAAGGGAAACTTTGGTTACCTAAAGCTTGGAAATTATAAATACCAAATGTTAATTTGAATATTGATGGGAAATTAAAGCTTGGGAAAACAGCAATAACAGGACATTGATTGTATTTAAGGATTGAATGCAAACATAATTAAGATATGTATAAGCTAAAAATTATTGATAATGTAACAAAGATGTTTTACTTAGTTAGTAATAAGAACTGTATTAGCCTAATATGAGATAGTAGATATTAAGGGAAAAAGAGAGGAAATATCTGATGTTGTAACTTGAGATTTATACTAAAGATTTATGTATGTTATTGAACTATTGATTAACCCAGTCACCACGTTGCTTTTTAAATACTTAATTGTAAAATTAGAAAACTAATAAAATATTAAAAAAATAATATTATTGATGTTTTTAGTAAACGTAGTAAAAACTTACAAATTAAACTACATGGAAAAAGAAAAGTAAAAAAAGTTTAGAAGGTGCAGGGGAAAAAACGAGAAAAAAAAAGGGAAAAGAAAAAGAAAGGCAATAATAAAGAAGTGGCTTCCAATCTTCATCACATCGAGCATAAACTAATATAGTAAGTTTTTTCTTCTCTTTTAAAATTACAAATGAAAAAATTCTTCCCGTCATCTTTTCAGTCCTGATTAAGGGTTACTAGAAATATCGAACACATATCAAATAATCTAGCTTTATATTCCTCTTTTTGCTCTTCACAATCTTGACCTTTAAACATTCCAATGGCATCACAGGATTTGATATTTCCTCAATTTTTGGCATTCAGAAGAAATCTTCAAAGGTTTCACCAGCCTACTGTTACGCTTCCGACATATGAAACGTGACTGGGGCTCGGGACCCCTAGATAGTTAGGAAAGTTGGAGGTTTTGGTTTAACGTTATGGTTCCGACATATGAAACTCTTCAAAGAACCTCAAGGCATTGTTTACCTTAAAGAATCTTTATTCAAGCAGCAACACATCGGCACTTACATAGTCCAAGCCAAAATCTGGCTTCCCCTCCCCTCAGCACATAGTATCAAAGCACAATTCCCTCCTACAACTAACAGTCATAAATCACATTCTCCAATTAGTTTGAAATGCTGGCTTTCCACCCAGTTCTTCATCCCGCCATGCCTTATCATCTCTTATTACAAACAGTCTTGGTTCTCACCATTATACAGTACTGTTTTGTCTAACTAATCTCCCATGCACATTCCACCTCCCCCCCCGTATTATCCAATTCTAACTCTAAAAGTAAAACTTAAAGTAAAGGAAAATGGATGCATCTCCATATGTTGTCAAAGCAAAAACATCCGACGTTAGCAGCGTTGACATCCGCCCCCCCTTACAAAAAGGACAGATCCTGTAACGAAAACAAAAGCATATGTTAGGAACTGTCTCTCGGTTTATTAGGGTGTTTCCTATAGAACCTTTTGATGAGTCTGTCGGCTTTCACATCGCTAGCTTTCACCCAAGTTGCTTCAGACAGTGTATATCCCTTCCATTGCACTAGGTACTGCAATTTCCCTTTAAACATTCTAGAATCAAGAATATGCTTTACTTCATAGTGAGTCTGACCCGCTACCACGAGGGATCTGGGTGCCTTCTTCGGGGGAGGTCTTAATGTGGAACCCCTAAAAGGTTTCAACAAGCTGCAATGGAAGACAGGGTGCACTTTCCCTAAAAGCCTAGGGAATTTTAATTTTACTGTGACCGGGTTAATGATCTTTACGATGGGGAAAGGCCCCAAGAATTTCGGTCCTAATTTCTTCCTAGGTAATTTGAGGCGTAAATGTTTAGTTGACAGATAAACCTTTTCTCCAATTTGGAATGTTCTTTGAGGAGCCCTCTTTTTATCTGCCTGCTTTTTATTGGTCTTAGAAGTCTTTTTTAAAGCAGTTTTTGTGGCTCTCCAAACTTCTTCCCACTCCCTCATTCATTGAGCAAGTGTCTGAGAAGGTGGGGGTTTTGGACTGAACTCTTTTCCTGTGGCTACTCTGAAAGGGGTGAAGCCAGTGCTGCTGTGAACAGAGTTATTGTAAGCCACCTCTGCAAAAGGGAGGAGATCAGTCCAGTCGCTCTGTTGGTAGGAAACATAACATCTGAGATATTGCTCCACCATCTTGTTAGCGGCTTCCGCGGCCCCATTAGTAGAGGGGTGAAAAGCAGATGATAGACCTTGAGATGATCCAATTAATTTAAGAAAGCTCCTCCAAAACGTAGCTGTGAACTGCACCCCCGTATCTGAAATTATTCGTTTAGGGGCTCCATGTAGCCGATAGATATGTTTCAAGAACAATTTAGTCAGTCGTTGGGCAGACAGGAGCCCTTTGCAGGCAATGAAGTGAGCCTGCTTTGAAAACAGATCTATCACCGTCCAGATGACAGTATTTCCTCTACTTTCAGGTAGGTCTACTATAAAGTCCATAGCAATTTCTTCCCAAGGTTGGGAAGGGTCTGCCACTGGCTGCAGTAACCCAGGGGGTTTCCCTGGAATTTTTTTCATGGTAGCACATATAGTACAACTCCTGACATAATTTTCCACATCTCGTTTTAGTCCCGGCCACCAAAACTGCCGACGGATGAGATGTAGAGTTTTTGAATATCCAAAGTGTCCAGCCTGTTTTATGTCATGGCTGTGTTTGAGAGCGTTGAGACGGAGGGCTTCTCTCACCAGCTTTATATGATCAGTTATATTTATGCTGTATATCAGGATGTCATCAAAATACACCAGAACCCCCTTGTATAAATGATCATGTAGGGTTTCATTAATCAATTGCATGAATACGGCTGGGGCCCCCTGTAGCCCAAATGGCATGACTTTGAACTGGTAGCTTCCCAAGGGGCAGTTAAAGGCAGTTTTCCACTCATCTCCCTCCTTTATTCTCACCCGGTAATATGCTTCTCTCAGATCTAATTTAGTGAAGACACTCCCCTTGGCCAGGTGGGTTAGTAGGTCTTTTAGGAGGGGGAGGGGGTATTTATTTTCCACACTCACTGCGTTCAGAGATTTATAGTCCACGCAGAGACGAAGAGAACCATCTTTTTTTTCTCTAAACAACACAGGGGCCCCCACAGCAGACTTGGCCCGTTCAATGAACCCTCTCTAGGTTTTTGTCCACATATTGTTGCATCTCCTCCATTTCGAGGGGTGACATGGAGTACATTCTCAGTCATGGGAGTTTGGCTCCCGGCAGCAGTTCGATTGAACAATCATTGGGTCTGTGGGGAGGCAGGGTGTCGCATTCCTTCTCACTAAACGCCTCCGCCAGGTCCTGGTACTTGCTGGGGATGAGTGGCTCGCCTGGTGGCGGTGAGGCAGCCACGTGCGCTCGCTCATTGGGTGGGCTAAAGTTTCCTGTAACATCCATTGAATCAATAGGGGGCTTGGGCCCTATAGGTATTCTCACAGTTCTCATTTCCTTCTCTCACCAGATAAACAGCTTCCATTTGCCCAACCAGGCTAATCCTAGGATCACAGTCTCAGTCATTTTTGGAGCCACCAGGAAACAAATGAACTCCCAGTGCTCACCTATTTCTAGGCGTAGGGGCTCAGTTAATTGCATAACTAAAGTCCCTCCCATCAGGGAGCCATCAGCTTGCTCAAATCTCACAGGTTTGGAGAGCAGCTTTGCTCGTATGCCCATTTTCATGGCAAATGGCAAGCTAATGATGCATCCGGAGCACCTTGAATCGACTAGTACTTTTAAATCTGCCTGTGCCCCCGATTTAGGGAGTTTGGCAGGTAGAGAGAAAGGTGGGACTCACCATTGGGTCGTTCTATCCTTTGCCGTCGCTGTTGAAAGAAGGTAAAGCGGGGGCGGGTCCAGCCTGGGTTCCGACATCCTCCTGTGTGGGGGATGTGACTTGGGCAACAGGTTCCTGTGTGATCCAGTTGGATTTCTCTCTTGCTGGCTGCTGGGCAGGTTTCTTTCTCACTGCTGGTCCCGGTCTGTTCTGCTGTTGGGGGTAGGGGACTGGGCAGTTCGCTGCTCGATGTCCCTGTTGTCCGCATCGGAAGCACTTGATTGGCGGGCCTGCAGGTGGCCGGGGTCGTTCAGCAGTTGCAGTAAATGGAAGTTTTCGGGGTGGAGGTTGCCGTTTGAGTTGCACTGGCTTCGGTTCGGCTTCAGGTGGGGGAGGCTTCTTGTAGCGGGTGAGCTGAACGTCTAATCTTACTGCTGCCTGGTACCATTCTTACAGCTGATCAGGTACTGCTCGATAGATGCAGGCCTGATAGAGGTGATTGTCTAGTCCTTCCCTGAAATGATGGACTATGGTTTGCTCAGGCCACCTCTCTATTCGACCGGCTAACTTGCGAAACTCTCGTATGTACTCCAGGGCCAGTCTGCCGGCTTGTTTTATCTTGTGGATTTGTCCTTCTGCTTTGAGGGCAATGGATGGGTCCTCAAATCTTGCTCTCAGTCCTAGGAGAAAGAGGTGGAGATCCTCCAATTCGGGGGCTTGCTGATTATATAAATTATTCAGCCACTCGGATGCCTCTCCCTCTAAGCTGGACGCAATTACATCAACCATAGTGGCTGGGTCCGGGTAGAGATGGCCACAGCAGTTCAAATGAGAGTGCACTTGGTTGAGGAAGAAAATCAGCTTTTCTGGGTCCCCATCAAAGGTTGCTCTAAAAGGTGGAGCAATCATCGGCTGCTGGGCTCCCCACTGTGGTTGTTGCACCCCCAGTTGCTGCTGGCCCCACCTTGGCTGCTGGTACAATGGCTACTGGGCCCTCTGCTGTGGTTGTTGCACCCCCAGTTGCTGCTGGCCCCACCCTTGTTGCTGATTCAATGGTTGTTGGGCTCCCCACTGTGGCTGTTGTACCCCCAGTTGCTGCCTACCCCACCCTGGCTTCTGCTGCATTCTCAGGGGTTGCATGTTCAGGAGCTGTGGCCACCACCACCCCGCTGTGCTAGCAGTGCCTGTGGTTGGCGCATTTCAAGTCGCTGTAGGTCTCCTAAAGGTTGCTGCCTGTGTGGGGGCTGTTGCTATCCTCCCTGCTGTTGCTGTATGTTTGGGGGCGGTGACCAATCCCCTTCTGTAGTTGTCCCCCCGTCGGTTGCTGGTGTTCTGGCCTCGGCGCCACCCCAAGTTGTTGCAGGGCTCTATTATCTGCTGCAAACTGAGAGATTTTTGATCTCCCACCTCCAGGGGCTGCCATACTCCCCATTGCTGCAGGGGACCCATACTAGGTAACTGATATGCACATCGGTCTGGGGATTTGCTGTCCCAGTGGCGGCCCGGGTCCCCATCTTGTTGGTGGTTGGGGCTTCTGGAGGGGCGGTGACTGGGGCTGTCTCTCCCCGTGGGTACTGGAGGCTCTGGCAAAGGGTTTCAGGAGCAGGAAAGCTGCCTGCTCTGCGGGGGAGGGGCTGGTGGCTCCTCTCGGTAGGAGTTGAAAGTCCTGATCGCTGGGAGGTTGCTCCAAACTTCTCATTTCTAGCCCTTCAAACTTCTCTACCAATTTCTCCATTGACTGACTGCGAGCTGCGGACAGATATTTCCACTCACCCGAGTCCTCAGTTGCAGACAATCTGGTAGCTCTCCCCCAGTCTGGGAAGTGCGATATGCGGGAATCCTTTCGTGGTAGTCCAGTCTCGTCTGCCTTCGAGGCCTTTAAGGGTGGCAAGGCCGGCTCGAAGGGTCTGGAGTCTCCGCTGGGCTGGACCCAATCAGACGACCAGATTAGCTGTCCTAGCTGCTTGGCTTTCGCCCCTAGTTGGGAGGCCTAAAAAGCTCTTTCTCTACCGGCTCGCTGGCTGTTGCTCCCCCGCCCCGGGGTAGCAGCTGTTGCCGTGGTGCTGGCTTCAGGCAATTTCTCCCTCTCCATGACGAAATCTTCCCCGAGTCTTCGTCAGCTTATCCCTTAATGCTAGGGACAGCGACTGGGGCTCGGGACCCCTAGATAGTTAGGAAAGTTGGAGGTTTTGGTTTAACGTTATGGTTCCGACATATGAAACTCTTCAAAGAACCTCGAGGCATTGTTTACATTAAAGAATCTTTATTCGAGCAGCAACACATCGGCACTTACATAGTCCAAGCCAAACTCTGGCTTCCCCTCCCCTCAGCACATAGTATCAAAGCACAATTCCCTCCTACAACTAACAGTCATAAATCACATTCTCCAATTAGTTTGAAATGCTGGCTTTCCACCCAGTTCTTCATCCCGCCATGCCTTATCATCTCTTATTACAAACAGTCTTGGTTCTCACCATTATACAGTACTGTTTTGTCTAACTAATCTCCCATGCACATTCCCCCTCCCCCCCCCCCCGTATCATCCAATTCTAACTCTAAAAGTAAAACTTAAAGTAAAGGAAAATGGATGCATCTCCATATGTTGTCAAAGCAAGAACATCCGATGTTAGCAGCGTTGACACCTACTTTGTAAATCCCATAAAGATGTTTGGCTTCATTCAGGATTTCTTCTTGCAGTTATTCCCTGCCCAGTTCCTTTACTTGATTTGACTTTTGTAGTCCTATTGTGCTATTCTTACTTTTGTTGTGTTCCATGCTTTCAAATTCTATAATGTCTGTGTCATGTAAGACTTGTCTTTTTAAACTTTTCTCATCAACTTCTAAAAGCTTAACCATTGAAATCTTTAAAATCTGAAATTTAAGATGTACATGAAATTATATCAATCTTTGTTATGTTCCTAGACTAGCATAGGCAAATATAAACATTGATTTAATATCCCTCAAAATATTTTAGCTGTTTTGCACTCTGAAAGTATTTGCTGCCTGTGATCTAGATTAAAGAGAATATTGACGGGTTTGAATGTGGTTTGAGCCATTGTTCTGTGCTAGTGTGGCAAGAAACTAATAAATTAAGATTAAAAGGTATTTATCACTGTTTCCCTGGTATGCCCTTGATTTTTGATATTACTGGAATTATCTCAATTTTTAGAGCATCTTAAATCTTTAGTCCAAAAGGAACAGAAAGGCCCTAAACAGTATTAGCTGTGACAATTTCAGTCCATCATAAATCATGTTGAGAAGCTTCTGCAGTGGCTAGAGTACCTGTCGTGGCCCCCTCAGAGGCCTGTTCGGAGGAGGAGGAAGAGTTGGAGCTGGGACCATCCGACAGGGAAGGCACGTCAGGGGCTGAGGACAATGCTGTCCTGGGTCCCTCAGGCATTGGGGAGGTGATTGACCAGATGGAGAGCTGCCTGCCTGCATAGACACAGGGGAGGATCGGCTGCTGACCAACAGTGGTGCTGATAGGCAGCCAATCTCCTCTGATGAGGAACAGCTGCCTACTCCACTCAATTCAAGGGCAAGGAAAGTGGAGCATAGGCAAGCCCAGAGAAGGGCTGCAAGGCTACTTGGGAAGTGGTTGCCCCACCCCTCCTCACAAGGAACATCTGCAGGAGAGCAACTTAAGGAGAAGTCTTTGTCAGGAACAATTGTTTGCTTTGGCTTGCACTCCCCTGGCTTTTTACTCATGCCTGTTGCTGTTTGCCTTGCCTCGCTTGGAAGATTGCTCTTTGCCTTGTGTTTTGGACCTTGCTCTTGTTTTGTGGACTGCTTTTGGCCTTTGCTTCTCTGTGCCCTTGGAACTGCTTCTTTTCTTGGTCCTGTTTCTTGTCCTGCCCTTGTATTGGGCCTGGACCCTGCCTGGTGGACTGGACTTGGAACCCTGGACCTTGCCCTGTGAGCATGCTCCTACTCTGTGGGCTTTCTTTGTACTATAGGGTCTGTTGTTTGGGGGTGGCTGCCTTCAGAGTAGCGTGAGGGTGAAGCCTTACCAGTTGTTGGAGGGCCATTGGCTGGAGCATTGGTTAAGAGAAATAAAGAACTCCCTAGAGGCCTGCCTTGCCTTGATCACCTGGATCATAACAGTACCTAAGATTTTTATATTTCTTACTTACAGTAAAAGCAATAACTTACGTTTCTTTAACAGATCACACTTTTATCTTGTTCAGCAGAAGGTTCATATGATCTGTTGTGAGTTAGTGTGGATGTTGTGTTTAAATATTTGACTGTCACCAGGGAGACCCAACTTCTGATTCCCTCTCTCAACCATACAAATTCATTAGATAACTTTGAGCCAGTCATGAACACATAGTTTCTCTGTCCAACCTATTTTAGTAGGTGGTGGTTATGGGGAAAAATTGTGAGGGAAGAACTGCATATCTGTTGTTTATAGCACTTGGAGAAAAAGGCAGGATAGAAATACAACAAATATAATGAGTCAGATAAAATGTTTAACTAGGAAACATGGCACACTGTTCAAGCGCTAATTAATGTGATGGACATTAATCCTAATGTAACTACTCAAAAATTGCAACTTTGAGTTTCCGGTGACGTCACTGCAAGATGGGCTCTGGGGAATAATTCTCCTCTCCCCAAGTCCGATTTCTACCAGCTGGGGAGTCCAACAGGACTGAAAGTCGCCCCGTAGAGGTGACTAGCCAAAGGGTGAAACTTTGCAGATCGCGGGTCAGTTGTAGCTGGCCCGCTGCATCCAAAGGAGCCCTCGGACCGGCAGGAAGAAAGGCCGACCGCATCCATGCGGTCTGCCATTAGCAGCTGATCATCGGAGACAAAGAACTTCAAAGCGAAAGCAAACAGCTGATCTGGGTGAGAATACTTTCTTTATCTCTCTGCAAGTGGAAATACCAGTTCCGTGAACAGCCTTTCAACAGCCTTTCAGAACAAAGCCCTTAGCTCCAGGGAGGTTTTTTTTCTTTTTTACCCCTCCCTCCTGAACTATAAGCGGCGGTTTAAACTTCTGGCAAACTAAAATTGACTTACCATATCAATGTGTAGCTGTCTCAGGCATAGAAGAAGGATAATTTGGGAAGCTTTTGGCTCTATAAATTTTCCTCGTCTATTTCTTTTTTGAAAGTCATCCGAACTTTTACTTTTTAAATTTCCTAAAATATGGTGGGAATGGACATCTAATCACATCTAGTGGCGAAACCGAAAACTATATGCAGTTTCTCCTGATTGGAGCAAAACTTGGCTGTATGCCCAGACATTGCTTATCTGAATGTCCTTGAAGATTTCGGCTGGGAAAGAAAAACACTTTTTGGTTTTCCCTGCCTCACAGGACGGATTATAACTATAAATAAAACTGTGTTTGGTGTCATCGGACTCCCCTAAATTACAAATGCAGCTTGATTTGGAATTGTTATAAGCTGGCTTTGAAGGAGTGAATACCAAGAAACCTTTTTGAACAGAATTCTGTGGATTATAAATTTTGGCATTTTTTTTTTACCATTTACTATTTTTATGGTTTACCTCTCCTAATTATTAGGAGCTCATTGGATTATAAAATTTAACTTACTTGGTGGATTACAACATACGATTTAAAGATAAAGATGAGCGCCCCAAACCTATCTAAAGTTGGGGGGAAAAGGATCTTCTGCTCCCTCCTCGGTTTCGGCAAGTCCAGTCTACCAGAGATCAATTGCTACAATGCTCCAACAAGAGAAGATGGATACCTTCCAGAAAGATACGCAAACAACTCTGCAAGCAATTCAAGAGGCAATTGCTACTCACATGGCAGTTACATCGAAAAACCATGAGGAGTTGAAAAGTGATTTTGATAAAATTAACAATATAGATTCTCAAATTGAAAATTTTAAACAGATGATTACAGACAACCAACAAAGAATTCAAAAAATAGAAGATAAATCAACTGAGGTTGATCAGAAATTAGAAGTTTTAAAAGATGAAAATCAAAAATTGATGCAAATAAATGGAGAATTAGAAGATTCGTTAGCCGTCATAGAAATGGAAAAGGCCTCATACTTTTTAAGATTCCAAAATATAATAGAAGATAAGGAAGAGGATCTTCTAGGCTTGATAACTGAACTACTGGCAGACGCATTAGGAACTGGGAAATTGCAAATCGAAGGAGAATTAGACCAGATCTATCGAGTCAACTCAAACTATGCTAGAAGAAATAAAGTACGTAGGGAAGTGCATGTTAGATTTCTTAAAAGATCTACAAGAGACGAGATTTTGAGAAAAGTAAGAGATGAACCGTTGAAATACAAAGAAAAATAAATTGTAGTCCTTAAACAAATTCCTAAGAGAATAAGAGAGTCTCGAAGAGAATATCAGTTCCTAACTAGGAAACTAACTGAAAAAGGAGTGAATTTCAGATGGCTGATTCCAGAAGGGATCTTAATTTATTGGGACACGAAAAGATACAGACTGGACACACCACTTAAAGCAATGGAGTTCTTCAATAACCACAGAGCATTTCTGGAAAGAGATGACCCTGAACCAAAGAAACAAGAAGAAACGGCAGTAGAAGGAGCAGCTAAACAAAGAGAGGAGGAAGAAATTAAAAACACATATACAGAAGAAGGAGCAAGACCAAGAGACCAGAGACAGATAAGATCGACTAGAAGACTAAGACCTAGATATAACTAAAAGAGATGGAGGAGAGTGGGATTTTGTCAATAAATATAAATGGACTAAACTCTCCTTCAAAAAGGAGAAAAATCTTTTCACGACTACAAAAGTTAAAAATGGATATAATTTGTCTTCAAGAAACACATATTAAGAGACAACATTACAAATTGTTAGAACAACTGAAAATTGGCAAACTTTACTTCGCATTAGCATCTCAAAAGAAAAGAGGAATAGCTTTATATATTAAAGAAAAAATGAACTCCAAACAAATTTACACAGATGAAGAGGGGAGAATATTAATGGTGGAAATAATGATGGATCAAAAACAGATATTGATGGTAGCAATATATGCACCTAATGATAAACAAGAGCAATTTTATCAAAAACTATATAAAAAAATATTAGATTTAAACTATCAAAATCTTTGTATAATGGGAGATTTTAATGCAATAGTAGATGGTGGACTATAAAAGCGCCAAACAAGGGAGAAAAGGAGGAAATATATTACCTAAAGCGTTCTTAAAAATGATAGAAAAACTGCATTCAAGATATATGGAGAGAAAAAACACCAAAGAAATTGCAATACACATTTTATTCAAATAGAAATAAATCATGATCTAGAATCAATATGATATGGATATCTTTGGAATTGAAAACGATGATACAAGAAGTTGAGATAGAAACTAATGTTTGGGCAGACCATAACCCAATAAAAATGACTTGGAAAGGAACTAAGAAAAAATCAAGATGGTCCTTGAATAAATCTATATTGAAAGAAAAAGAATTCTTACAACTAGCGACAAAGGAAATGGAATTTTTCTTCAAAATAAACAAGAAAGAAGAAACATCGCTTCAAAATGTGTGGGACATGTCTAAAGCATATTTCAGAGGGTTGGCTATAACTTATATCACTAAAAAGAATAAAGAAAAGAAACAACTACAGTTAAAGTTGAAGGAAGAGCTCAGAAAGCTAGAATCAGAATTACAAATAGATCCACAAAAGAAAATACTTAAGAAACGAATGGAGACAATAAAGCATAAATTAAATTTAGCCGAGATGGAAATAATGGCCCAACAGATTAAAAGGACTAAACAGAATTTCTTTGAAAATGCCAATAAGCCGGGAAGATGGTTAGCATATAGACTGAAAAAAGAAAAAGAGAAAAAATTGATAAGTAAGCTGCAAGATCCAAAAGGAGAATTACAGTTTCAAAATGATACAATTAAAAAAATCATTAAAGATTACTATGAGACACTCTACAAGGCAGAGGAAATTCCAACAGAAAAAATACAACAGTACTTAAAAAAAGCAGACTTACCAAAATTCCGGAGAATATCCGAAACATATTAAATGGAAAAATATCAATGATGGAGATTATAGAGGCCATAAAAAGGCAAAAAAAAGATAAGACTCCGGGCCCAAATGCAGGGAAACAGATGGCTTTAATATTCCTTGATGCACAAAAAGCATTTGATAACGTAAACTGGCAATTTATGTTTCAGCAGCTTGCAGAAATGGACTTTGGAAAAAACTTTATAAATGCAATTCAAACAATTTATTGTAAACAGACTGCCAAAATAATTGTAAATGGAGACTATACAGAAAACTTCAACATTAAAAAGGGCACAAGACAGGGGTGTCCATTATCTCCATTACTATTTATATTAACATTGGAAGTATTGAATAGAAACATTAGACAAGATACAGAAATTAAAGGACTGGAGATAAAAGATGAAAAATATAAATTACAAGCATTTGCAGATGACTTGGTTTTTATACTGGAAGATCCATTGGAAACAAGCACTAAACTTCTGGAGAAAATAGAAAAATTTGGAGAAGTGGCAGGCCTGACAATAAATAGAGAAAAGACTAAAGTGCTGACAAAGAACGTAACAGAAAAACAAAAGAATCAACTAACAAAAAAAACAAATCTTCAAATAGTTAAAAAAGTCAAGTACTTGGGAATTTATTTAACAGCAAGATGTGTAACAGTAAAAGAAGATAATTATGTAAGACTGCTAAAACAAATAAAATTGGATTTGGAAAAGTGGAAGAACCTCCAACTTTCAATGTTGGGGAGAATAGCAACAGTGAAAATGAATATCTTACCAAAAATACTCTTTTTATTTCAAACGATCCCTGTAAGGCTGGGAAAAGCCTTTTTTGATGAACTGAATACAATAATATTGAAATTTATCTGGCAAGGAAAAAAAGCTAGAATCAAAGTGAAAATGCTACAAGAAGCAAAAGACAGTGGAGGATTTGGACTGCCGGACTGGACGTTATACTACCAAGCATCTATTTTAACATGGCTTAAAGAATGGATAATGCTTAGAGATAAAAGTCTACTGTACCTAGAGGGGCATGACCTGCAAATCGGTTGGCATGCCTTTCTGTGGTATGGAAAGAATAAAATACATAGATACTTTGAAAACCATTTTATAAGAAATGCACTTCTTTCAGAATGGGAAAGAATAAAATAAAAAATTTACATTAAGATACCTGAATGGCTTTCAACAATGGAAACTTTTGCTTACCCAAATTTAATTAACTACGATAAAGTTGTGACTTATAAAGATATTTTGGACAATGAAGGAAAATTGAAAGACAGACAAGAATTACAAGAACAAGGTATTGATTTAGCATGGTGGCCATATCTGCAAATTCAAATGAGATATGAAAAAGATGTTAAAACAACGGGATTTTATAAAGAACAGACAGACTTTGATCAGATACTGTTAAAAACAGATGAAAAGTTGATCAAGAAACTCTATAGATTCCTGTTAAATTTAAAGATGGAGGAAGAACAAGTAAAAGAAACAATGATAATATGGGCAAAGAATTTTGGATATACTATAGCAGGGCTTTTCAACCTTTTTACCGATTGTACCACTTTTAGGATATGGCAATATTCGAGTACCACCTAGCAAGGTGTCAAAAACTTGGTGACAAAAAAAAAACCTGTTCAAAGTTGCAATTGCACTGAAATGGACTTATGACCATTTTTCACACTTATGACCATTGCAGCAACAGGGTCTTGTGATTTATATTTGGATGCTTGGCAACTGATTCATATTTATGATGGTCACAGTGTCCCAGGGTCATGTGATCCCCTTCTGCAACCTTTTGACAAGCAAAGTCAATGGCAGAGCTGCTGGTGGCCGAGTGCTAAGGCGGGACTTCCTTCCCTCCCTCCCTTCCCTGCCTCCCTTTTTCTCATTCCCATCTCCTTCTGAAGGAAGAATTTGAACCCCCCATATTTTCCCTCTTCCATATATTGATCAAACAAGGAAAGGCCTCCAGAGACAGAAAAGACAAGCTGCTGAGTGAACTAGCTTAAAAAGGCACTTCCCCTTTAAGAATTAGCTACTGGCTAGAAAGGAAAGTAAGGAGCCCAGCCGGCACTTAAGGAAGAAAAAAAAATGTAAGTACTGGCTGCCGGCTAAGGCAGCCTCCCCAAATGGTTCCATTCATAAGTAAAATCTGCAGCTCCAAAGCCCTGTCTTAGATAAGCTCAGCTTGATCAAACTGGTCTAGTATCTCTTTCTCTTTGCACTCTAGTGAAAATACCCAGTTGACCCAGTTGACCTACTTATCTCTGGCAGTGCCACAGGATGAGTCTCTTCAGGGCATTCTGAATAGTGAAGCACAGTTTCTGAGCAGAAATATCATTTGTACAGGTCAGAATTCAGATTAGGATTGAAATTCATGGAATTTAAGGAGGGAATTTAATCCATGGAATTTAATGGAGGACTTTGTGACAGTGGAGAAATTTACTTTCAGACTTGCAAGATTCTATTAATGTCACCTTACAGTAAAGTAGAATTAGTTCATCTGGGCATGCTTTCTATCTGGATTACCTTGCAAGACTAGCAGTGATTAAAAAAAAATGCTGGCAGCAGCAATATTTTCAGAACTTAATTAGTGGTTCAGTATTAGCTAGTTACTATTTATTTTCTCCCTGTAATAGTTCTCTCCACAATTTAGTTGCTCATCTTTAAAAAAGGCTGGTCATATACCTAAATAGATCTTTCTCTTTCCAAACAGAAATTCTCCACATTACAGATACTTCACAGGTTATGACCATTCATTCAGTGACCATTCAATGTTACAGTGGTGCTAAATGAGGGAGACTTACTGGTTCTCAATGGTGCATCTGCGTAGTCATGTAATTGGACATTTGACAACTGTCTCACAATTATGACAATTGCAGCATCTGCCATGTGCAACATTCCTTTTCAGCTTCCCCCAAGCAAAGTCAATGGAGCCAGTCACAAATCACTCATGTTCCTGCTACTTTTTCACTCACCCATGCTCTGCCCATGGCTCCGTAGACCCTGCCCTCAGCACCCACTTGCCAACTGTAGTACCTGTCCATTGAACTTTTCTACTTGCTTACGCTATATAACAGGTGCTCGTGGAACCCACCTCCCTGCCCACCCATGTTCTGTATCATCTGCTCATGGCACTTGTCCACCCACCCTCTCAAGCTCTGAAGTGCCTGCTGATGGCACCTGCCCGCCTGCCCGTAACTCTATCCAGCCAGTTTGTCTCCATCTTTTCCCACATCGCAATCACATAAAGTCTTCGCTTAATGACCCCTGCAGTCCTGGTGTTATGACAACAGGTAATAGCACTTCAAAAAAATGGTATAATAATTCTGAAACTATTTACTTTTTTCTTTTACAGGAAGGAAATCGTATTTCTTTTAATTAGGAGAAAAAATTAGAAACCTGTCTTGCTTGATAATTAGAATAAATGGGAAATAAATACCTAGGGAGAACCTCCTACCTCAATCTATGTAGCCTTAGGTTCAGTCTGTCTTATTCTCTATTTTGACTGACTAATATCTTTGTTTTTTCCCCACATTTCTCCAAAGATCACTGTGTCCACTACTACGATCTTCGGAACACTAAACAGCCCATTATGGTCTTCAAAGGGCATCGCAAAGCTGTTTCATATGCAAAGTTTGTTAGTGGAGAAGAAATAGTCTCTGCGTGAGTATTGTAAAAAGCTTCTATACTTTCTGATTCTTGGTGAATTTCAGAAAATCAGTATTTTGCACAGCTTATGAGTGAGATTGTAAGCACATACTACGTGTTTGTGTGAACTGTCAATTTGTACAGCAGATTCTAGTACTTTTATTAGAACAAAAATAGAAAATGGTTTCTCACTTCCTTTGGATCCAGAGTGTCTCATTAGTGCTGAAGAAACTGAGAAAGTTATAACTATATGACTAGTAGTTTTTTGTTTTGTTTAGTTCTTGTCTGTTCAGCCACACTTTTAGGAGTTGCTGACAACATACTGAAACAAATGCTTAATTCTGTGAAGACTTAAACTCATGTTTCTCTTTAGTATAATAATCACTGAAGAAGAGGCAATATTTGATTCCATTATTTTTCTGAAAGGTAGATTTTTTTACTTGCAGATATTCTAAGAATTGCAGGAGTGCCCTCATGTGGTAATATATAACCTGAGATTTGCTGCATTTGAAGAGTTGAACTTTGGAGACTTAGGCAGCAATCATCTGATCAAATTAAGGAGTAAAGAATTAGCAGAAGACAATTTATGTAATGATTAAACTACATTTGGAATTTAAAAACACTCTAGGCAAAATCTTAGTATTAGTTTAGAAGACTGAAGAGAGGCATATCAGTTTTTATGTACATAAATGGATGCAATAGGGAATTATTTTTCTCTGTGTGTGCCTTCAAGTCAGTGTTGATTTTTGTCGACTGCCTAGACAAGTTTCTGTACAGGTAGTCCTCAAAACCATGTATGTTGTAAGTCGAGTGGGACCCAATTTTACAACAATTTTTATGGTGGTTGTTAAGTGGATCACTATGATCATTAATCCAGGTTCCCAATGGGCCTTTTTTGCAATGTTTTCCCAGAAATAAGCAAAAGGGCTCACAAATTGCTATCAGACGAACGCAGGATGCCTTCAACAGGTTGTAAATGTGAGCTGCTTGCCAAGTGACTGAATTGCAATTACATAACCATGGGGTGGTGCAAGTACAGGTTGTAAGTCACTTTTTCTGAGGCTGTTGTAACTTTGAACTGTTGTTAAACGAATGGTTGTAAGTCAAGGACTGTCTGTAATTTTTTTGGCAAGATCTCAGAAATGTTTTGCCATTGCCTGCTTTCTAGGACTGAGAGTGACTGGCCAAAGGTCACCCAGCTGATTTGTGCCTATCGCAGGACTCATGGCTTCTCAGTTTCTAGCTTGAGGCTTTAACCACTACACCAAATTGGCTCATAGGAATGATAGTTAGGAACTAAACTAGAAATAATGGGTACAAGTTGCAGCTATCTAAATTTTGCTTTTTACGTTTGCATTACATTCTTACAAAATGCTCGATGCTAAGGTCTGTACAGGTAGTCATGGTGGCACATAGTTAGAATGCAGTATTGCAGGTTAATTCTGCTGATTGCAAGCAGTTCGGCAGTTCAAGTCTCATCAGCTCAAGGTTGACTCAGCCTTCCATTCTTCCGAGGTCGGTATAACGAGGATCCAGATTGTTGGGGGCAATATGCTAACTCTGTAAACTGCTTAGAGAGGGTTGTAAAGCACTGTGAAGCGGTTTATAAGTCTAAGTGCTGTTGCTACTGCTATTGCTAGTCCTGGTTTTATGACCATTTGTTTAGTAACTGTTCAAAGTTATAGCAGGGGACTTAAGGGACTTATAGCAGGGGACTTAAGATCAGTCCCCGAAGTTATGGCAGCTATGGCTTCAGCCTACATTGCAACTTGGAGGCTTATTACAACTCCAGAGCTATGGTGTGCCAAGAATATCAGAGTCGCAGCCTACTCCTTCCTTGGCCTCCCTGAACTCATGCTGCACTGCAGCAGGACTCCAACTTGCACACGGCTTGCACTGGACCTGTGAAGGCTTCCTCTTCACCTCTGTAGCAGCCCCCATGCTCTCTCTTGCTTAACAACTCCATGTGTATGGCGTTACAAAGGCAACTAAGACTGCTGTTTGCTGTCACTAAGTGATGCAGTCACTTGACATTGCATTTTATGACAGTTTTGCATAGTGATGGCAATTCCAATCCCAATTGTCATACATTGGGGACTACCTGTATAATAGTGGAATAGTGTACTTATGCACATTTGGGTTCACCATCTCTAGAGATTTTTTAAAAATCTGGTCAGCTGTCGTGGATGGTTTAATTGGTTTTACTCAAAGAAGGTTGGAGTAGATGATCTTTATCATCCCTTCCAATTCCACAGTTCTATGATTCTGTATAACAGGTATTCTTTGGGATTCATTCCACTGGTGGAAGCCTCAATGAATTAAATGTAAAAGTAATGTTATGTAAATTTCAGTAAATTTAACAAGGTTCTACAGGAAAATGTATCTTGGGATTCTTCATGGCTTTTCATTTTTCTATGAATATGTATTGTCTAATAATTGCAAGGCTATTAATACTAAAGCTGACTTCTTTACTTGAAATAAGATTTCTGTACCCCTTCCCAAAGACCTAAAGTATTTTTGCTTGGAAAACAAACCTTTGCAGAACCCAGTGAGTGTTGAATGCAGCTTCCCTCTTTGCCTGCATTGTCCCAGGCATGGATGGTACCAGAAATCTGTTTTCCGCCTAACTTAAATTTTACACTGCTGATTTTGCCTTCTTGGGAGTCTTTCCTAATTTCCAGTTTATTTATAAGTTTGTATCTCTGTCCTCAGGTCAACAGATAGCCAGCTAAAGCTATGGAATGTAGGGAAGCCACATTGTTTGCGTTCTTTTAAGGGTCACATCAATGAGAAGAATTTTGTAGGCTTGGCATCTAATGGAGACTATATTGCCTGTGGTAAGTAAACAGCTGTTTGAACAAAGAAATTTAAATCTACTGTCAAGTTTAAGCATTTATCAATGTCAAGTTTATGACAATATATTACAATAAAACTGAATACTCTATGAAATATAAACAAAATCATTGAATGGATCCATCCCTTTTCTTGATAAAAAAGAAATTCTTATGTTTAAAAATATCCCTAACAGCTGCCTGCCCACCTGTTTTCAAGAAATGTAAAAGAAGGAGGTTCAAAACTTTGAGAACATACTTACAAAATGTTTGTTTATCCCAAATCATTAGAGTTCAAACCAACTGGAAAAACTGACTAATCTCAAACTTCATAAAGTCAAGGAAAAGAACTATTATTCAATTTTCCAGTTGGTTACATAAAGTAACCTATTGTACAATAATATAGCTTACTATACTTTTCAGTAGTGAAAAATATCCCCAGTCCTTCAGCGTAATCTTCTTTGGTCTGTACGCTGGACTTTTTATCACTTCTTATCTTCTAAATCCTTTTTGGTGTTTCAACATTCTCCTTGAACTTTTAACATCTGAAGTAGGTCATAGAAAATATCTTCTGGCATCTGGAGTCATGCTATTGCAGAGAAAAGTTGCAAATGTTACATCTTCAAATGTATGCTTCTTAAATTGTATTAACCTTGGTAGGTGCCATCTTCCATTCACTTTCTGAGTATTGGATACTTGGAATGAGTTGGTTATATCAAATTACACATCTTATAATTAATCTAACTCCTATATTAGAGTTTTCTGCTATAACCAAAACAGTTTTAATGGAAAGTTTAGATTGGGCTAGAACTGACAGAAATAAATATTGTAAATCAACCTGTATTTTTGTTTTTGGTTGTAGGAAGTGAAAATAATTCGCTTTACCTGTACTATAAAGGTCTCTCAAAGACACTGCTAACCTTCAAATTTGACACTGTCAAAAGTGTCCTGGACAAAGATCGGAAGGAGGATGACACAAACGAATTTGTCAGTGCTGTATGCTGGAGGGCATTACCAGATGGGGTAAATATTTTGTTATTTTTTTCTTCTTGCCAAGGAGCAAAATAATAAGATTTGCAGGCCATTTATTTGGATCAACCTCAGTCTAGTTGTGAACATGTCAGATTAATGGAGGAGGCTTCGTGGTATCCGTAGCAGAACATCCAGATTCAGCCATAGTTTCATTCCATACAGCATTAACCTTGCGAACTCTCAAACTTCCTCCTTGCGTTATATATTCAAGATGGACAGTATTTAATATTTATTTGCTATGTATATGTAGGGATGTGGGTCTATATATATGTTGTACATAGTATGTTTAGGTGTGTGTCATGTATATGTTTCACTTTTGAGAGCGGGCAACTAAATTTCATTTTTTATGTGTGCCATTGTGCCCACAATATAAAAATGACAATAAAGGTTATTTATCTTTATCTTTTCCTTTTGAATCCTTAAATGACCAAATTTGGTTTTCTCAAGAGTAATAACAACTACCACTACTTAGAATTACCAGTGCAGATAAAGGAATATAAGCAGATGTTAATGGATTATCAAAACAGATATCACTGGACTATCATGCAACAAATCTTACCTTTGACCTATATCAGGCTTTGCTATTTCAGAATTCAGTAGCTTTCATCTTTGGACAAAGATTGTATTTAAATTTTTCTTTGTATAGTTGTTTTAGTGTATAGATAACTTCTTAGCTACAACCTGTGAGTCTTTTACTTCTAACAAACTTGATGCCTGTTCTTGCTTTCTCAGCCCAAGTAGATGCCTGTCAAGCATCCCTAGCTATCATAAATGGTTGCCCCCCCCCCCCCATCACATGGCTGCATGTCAAGCAGGTCAGCTTTATGACTGGTTGTATTGTGTGGTCACATGACCTTGATTCACAGTACTTTTTGCTGGTTTCCAGCATTTCTTGCCAGTATCCAGCAAAAAAAAATAATATGCCCATTCAAATTAATGGGTTCACTTAAAGATTGTCATATTCGCTTAACAACCACCATGAAAAAGGACAGAAAATTACTCATCTGGATGCCTGACTTATGACTGTAACAATTGACGACCATAATTCGTCAGAGCTTATTTGAGTTCGTGAAAATTTAGAATTCTATGTTAGTACCAATTTTGCCTTGTGCTCTGAATGTATCTTCTTTCTGGTTGTGCTAGAAAACAGTCTTTGCATGTTTATTTTGTTCAGGAAGTATGCTGTGTTACTTCAGTGCTCTGTTATTCCCTTTAATTATAGCAACCAGTTTTTTCTTTCAACATCACTATTCATTTTTGTCTGCATTTTAATGCTGAGGTCCACAGGATAGAAGCTGGAGGTGAAAACCTCTCCCGTCCGAGTTTCCATATACTGACCTGACCTCATGCTTTGGACAGTGGCTTGGTAGTTCCTACTGCCACTATCAGTCCTTTGGAATGTTTCACCTGGTATGTGAGAGAAACAGAGCTTTCACATTCTTTGCTGCCTTTCTAGCAATTAAAGGTTAAAATGCAAAAGTTGAAATCACTTTTATAGTATCACCTCCATATCTTGTAGTATAGAGGCATGTTAGCTAGAGATTTCGACCTTTTTTTCCCCCAGGGAGTAATAGAAATTACCCAAATCATTAAAAAAAGATAAAATGTAATTTCCTAATCCCCACTCTTCAAAAAAAACACAAACATTCACTGTAGGGCAAGATAATTATACTGTTGCCCAGATCATGGTAATACAACAACTTTCAAATTAGTAATGAAAGAAAAAAAACCCAAACCAAATGTAATTTTCAGTCTGCTGCAAATAAAGAGATAGATCTTCGAAAGCTTGGATTCAAGTTTCTCCTCAGGCATAGAAGCTTATTGGGTGACTTTGGGCTAGTTACGCTCTCTCAGCCTTTCCACTTTCCAAACAAAGTATGGGTTCAATTATTCACTATTTTTTTAAAAAAAATTTAAGAGTGTTTCTAGAGCCTATGTAGAGCCTTTCATAATTAGAAATATGGAAATAATTAAATAAACTGGGACATGCAGTCTGTTGGAAAATTAACAAAATATTGAGAGGATTAGCACTCCTCATGCATTGTTTTGGGGAGAAAGTTCCAGAGAGACTGGGGAGGTCAAAAGAAGCTAGAAAAACCACCCTTTGCATTAGTTTTGCATGCAGGGACAAACTTTAGGGCTTCAATCACATGTCACAATCATCATCTTGACTATTTTAACACACATCTTAGGGATGCCAACAACATAGATCTTAAAGCACCTTTTGGGCAGTTGAGACTGGTAGTCCTCAACTTATGACAACAATTGGGACCAGAATTTCTATTGCTAACTGATATAGTCATGCTACCACTAACGTGGCAACAGCAATCCCTGGTCCTAGTTGCCATTATTAATCAACTCCCATGGTGATTAAATAAGGAAACTTCTTGCCAACTTCTCATAACCAAAGGCATTGGGGAAGCTTGTAGGAAGTTCAAGTCCCAGGGCTGTAGACAGATAAGTGGCTGCTGCTGGGTGGGGAATGACCAGAGGGGATGTGAGAGAGGGTTGATGAGGCTGTATGCAAGAGGCATGATGTAGTTTGGGCCAGAAAATGTGCAAGGGGGGGTGCATGGTCAGGGATAGTAAGGGGGGGCTGCTAGACAGGGTCAGAGAGGGGGTGCATAAGGTATGCCTTGAGGATAAGAGGTAGTGTGCAAGAGACATGATATGGGTCCAGGAAAGTGCACAAGGGTGTGATGGAGGCATGGTGCAGGTCAGGGAGGGGTTGTGGTGTGTACAAGGGTGCAAGAGAGGTACCTTGAGGTTTGGGAAGGATGTACAGATGGGTCCAAATGGCTGGCGTAAGCACACACGGCATGGGGAAGAGTGTGTGGGCGGGGGATACTTGTGACCTTCCCTGCTGGCTTCCCCATTGACTTTCTGAGGAAGCCGGCAAAGAAGGTTGCAAATGGCATTCACGTGATCGAAAGGTGCTGCAACCAGTTCTAAGGGCAAACTGGTTAAATGCTTAGATTGCAATTGTCTGACTGTGGGGTTGCTGGGATGAGTAGAACTTCAAGGGCCAATCATAACCATGATTCAGTTAGCCCCACTGTAACTTGGAGTGCTTGTTGGCCTAATGGTTGTATGCCGAGGACTACCTATATTACTTTAATCATAAACCCACAATGAAAACAGAATATGAAGCTTAGCAATATCATTGTGAGAGAGCCAGTTTGATGTAGTGATGGGGGCGCCAGACTAGAGGGAAGGAGACCATGAGTTCTAGTTCCGCTTTATCCACAAAGCCACCTTGGGTGATCTTGGCCTAGTCAATCTGTCTCAGGAAGAAACTAAGAAAACATTGGCAAAACATTTCCAAAAATCTTGCCAAGAAAATTGAAGAGTCAAATCCAAGCAGTCACCAGGAGGAGTCTGACTAAAGACTGACTCAAAGGACACCTCTAATCATGGTGCATCTTGGAGCTGGGATATGGGTTTCCAAATGCATTAGATTTGATTACGTTTGAGGAAAGGTCCTATTATGCTTCTACTGATGTTGCTTAAAAATGTATTGTAATATTAACTAAGTGTATTGTAAGAAATCTTATTTTAGCTCTTGCTGTTCAGAGTACAAGTATTATATATAAGCCCTATGATTACATAGATTATGCATAGCTTCAATTTATTAGCATCATTATAAAAGAAGTCATTTAATCAGTATGTTCATTGTAATATTTTAAATAGGTTAGCCTGGAAAGAAAGTAGAATTTAAGTGTTTTGGAAAACTATCTGGAAATGAAGATAAGAGAAAATAGAATGCAAATTAGTCATAAAAATATCTAGAATCCTTCCAGAGAGAAGCTCTGAAGTAATGGTAATAGAGAATTGTGGAAAACCCATAAATTTCAGTTCTGCTGAAGGGGCCAGAATTACTGGTTTACTTAAATCAAGTTCTGTTAATTGCATAGTCATTCTGCATCACTGAAAAGGTATTCTGTTAACAAGCAAGCTAAGAAAGCTAGAGCTGAAAAACTATCCTGTTCATATATATATATATATATATATATATATATATATATATATATATATATATATATATATATATATATATATATATATATATATATATATATATATAGTCAGAATCCAGTTATATTTCCTTTCTATCTATCTTCTCTGATCTAAAATCAATTCTTACCCTTTCCTGGATCCTGTCATACTCCCAAAGGGGAGGGGGGATATGCATGCGGGTTTTATTACTTTCACTTCCTCTATTCACTACAAAGTAACCTTTTGTTTATTCGCCTTCGTGTCTGCTAACCATTACAATGTAACCATTTGCCTCTTATCCTATGCCCCTCTGAACTTCTCCTCCTTACCGGCCAGCTAGGAAAAGGGGGTGAAAAGATACAGCCATCCGGGATCTGGTTTATTTCTCTGTCATCAAAATAAGGTGTGAGGAGCTGTTGAATGATCGTGCACAAGGGAGCCGGATTGATATTATCTTTCCTGGATTTAACAGCTAGAAATTTGCCGGTCTGAATCGCCTGGAAGAACTGCGGGGTGGGGTTGCTTAGGGACACTTTAAAACATTGATTTGTAAGGGAATCCCTCAGATCCTGTCTATTATGCCTACTATCAATTTCTCTTAATAAAAGTTCCTGTTGGAAGAGATTGTTTCCAAGACTTCTGCTTTCTTAAGATGTGGATTGAAGTGGTTCCTTACATATATGTTCATTTGCCCTTTTTCGCATTTGATTGAGAAATGGGGCTGATTTGAATTTGTTGACATTTGAGGAACACACTTTGAAATTATCAGTATGAAGTGATCTGACCCTCAACTCTTGGACAAATAATATAGGAATGTGTGGGGAGGGGAATGAGCTGAAGCGACGCAAGCCTGAGGGAGAGGCAACTGCAGCTGCAGGACTGTGGGCTGGGCAGAAACCCCAGGAGCCGGCAGGGCTCCAGCTGATTGGCTCCAGCTGATTGGCACTTCCAGAAGCAGTGCAGAGCTGGAGGTGAACTGAAGAAAAAGGGGGGGAGGAGAGGAGAGGCTATAAAAGGAGGTGGAAAGGGGAAAAAAAGACAACAGGGAAAGAGAAGGAGAGGAAACAGGGACAGAGAAGAAGCAGCAGCTGTTGCTGGAAGAAAAGGTCCCCTGGTTCATTTTCTCCAGCCAGGAGAATGCAATCAGCGCTGATGAAAAGAAAAGCCGGCAGACGAGCATGTCAGAAAGGAGGTGGGTTTATTTAGTTCTGGATCAGCTGGCAGCTTGATTGGGTTACCATAAGGATTTTTGTACAGTTTTTACAGCGTTTTGTAATTCAGAGGCTCTGTTTGTGTGCTTTGGTTATTGGAATATTTTAGTCTGTATTTTAGGCTAGCAATGAGTCCAAAGTGTTGACTTCTGTAGGTTTAATCCCTTTAAACAAATGTAATTAGTTTTACCCACTTATCTTGAGTCTGTCTATGGCTTTTAGAAAGTTTTCTTTGAAGGTAAACAGGCTTAATTTAAGGCTAAAGCTTTTCGCAATTGCTGGAGCCTTTCAGTCTCGGGTTGCAATATCACGTGACACACCTGAGGCAGCTTAAAGGGAAAAAAAACCCCTGAGTTTATGTGTTTATTTTGTGAGCCTTTCTTGCTTTGCACTTGATTCCCATGTCTTTAAGGGTACAGGGAAGCGATTGGGGGGGGGGTGCATTCTTACTACACTCAGAAGGGAGAGAGGAAGAAGGGCCGACCAGCTAGCTCAGGGGTCTACAAACTTAGCAACTTTAAGACCTGTGGACTTCAACTTCCAGAATTCCTCAACCAGCCATGATGTGCATATTAATAAACGTGGATTCATCATACATTTGTCAGTGCAAAGGGAAAGTGATTCAGCAAAGGAACAGCCACTGAAGAAACTAAAATTGATACTTTTTTCCTTTTTTTCTACAGTTTGTAATATTTTATTAGATTATAGAATAAAATACAAAAATACAAAAGCAAATAGTAGGACACAGTGGGGAGGAAAAAGGGGGGAAAGTGAGGGGGAGAAGGGAAAAAGAACAGACTTCCTCTGTTGCAGTAGAAGGAACCATTAACATTGAACCTCAACTTTTTACTTTTCTATAATATTATAAACTAGCCATTTTTATAAAAACAAATGAATCTAATCAGTAACACCCAAAATCCACCCCCTTTTTTTTTTAGACATCAAGTTTTTGACACCTTGCTAAGCACTGGTGGTACTCAAATATTGCCATGTCCTAAAAGTGGTACAATCTGTGAAAAGGTTGAAAAGCCCTGATATATGACCTCAAGCTCCATACAGAAGAAAGAATTTTGGAACATTCTTTGACTGCTTTCAGCTAATAAAGAGCCATTTCACCTATTCTGAATTTTGACGACATAAAGGCACATTGTATACAACAGTAAGAACTAATAGACTTTTTCTTTAAATATAGGGAATGTCCATTCATCTTAACTATATTAACTAAAATAATTCGTAAAATAATTTCAGCAAATACTTCAATGTCATCTTTGGATTATTTAGAATTTGAATTTGTCATGGCTGTGAGGCCCAAAAGAGCAGTACGGTTGCATCTGCTTGTTGTCACTTATTTAGCACCAACTAGGGAGCACATGTAGGTCAAGGAATGCCTTACCCCCATTGATGTTTCATATATAATTACGTGGACTGTGTATATATGTTTACTTCTCTTCTGTCATGTTCTCATCATATGCTAAATAATAATTTGGAATAATCATCAATTAATGACATGTGAAAGCCATGTCTGTGGCAATAAATATTAGACTTACTATGAATAAAATACTATCTTAATTAAATTCAAACATTTTAAAAATACATATTTCTAATCTTCTATAATCATTAATTTTTACATCTTTTACTTTCTTTTGCTCAGTTTCTATACAATCTGCTATCTATGAACACAACCTTTATTTTTTTTAGCTATAGGATTAGAAGGTTATCTCCTCCTTAGTTTGAGCTCTAATATTCCCAATTGTACAAGAGTCCACCTTAATTTGAAATGTGTAATATCAGAAATGCTATCATTTATTTATTTATGAACTGACATATGTATTGTTTAGAAACAAAATGTTCTGTATTAAGTAGTTTTTAAACAGATGTTTTGTAAAGGAATTATAAATTGTGTTTATCTGCATTTGCATGTAAAGCATATGCATTACAACTTCTGCTATATTCTAGGATACATAGCAAATATCATTTTACATCAATAATTAGAAAAGGTGGCCAGTTTAGCAACTCCTTTACTCATTATTATCACCTCAACAGTAACACTCTTGAGATCAACATTAGTCTGTCAAGCTGTTACTATTAGTGGCACACTTGCCAACTCAAAACCTTGGTGTTTTGACACTTACTTTCTTTTGGAAGTTTTTAGAGATAATACAATAATAACAAAAAAGGGAATTTAGAATTTGCTTTCCTTCCCTTCCTTCCTTCCTTCCTTCCTTCCTTCCTTCCTTCCTTCCTTCCTTCCTTCCTTCCTTCCTTCCTTCCTTCCTTCCTTCCTTCCTTCCTTCCTTCCTTCCTTCCTTCCTTCCTTCCTTCCAACATATTTCTTATCCAGAAACTTTTTCACTTCATGAAAGACAATTACAATGTCAACATTCCTAGATCCCATTCATTATTCATTATGGGTTCATTGTACTTATTAGCCTTGTGTTTCTTTGAGGTTTAATAGTCTACTTTTGAAGAGTGTTCTCCTATGCAGTTCTACATTATATGGTATCTGCAGCACCAAACAGCATTTCATTATATCTTTCTTATGTGTAAAATTAGTAAAAGAACATCCTACAAATCAATGGTATCAGAATTTTCAGAGTGAAACTAATTGTGTTTTTGCTATCTACTGCAGCACATCTTAATGTTAAGGAAATGATTGGTCCGTTAAGGAAATGATTGGTCCATTAGTGGGGGAAAGTGGCAAGAAGGTGACAAGCAACAAGGAGAAAGCAGAACTATTTAACTCATTTTTTGCTTCTGTCTTTACACAAAGGGAAAAAACAGTCCAACCTATCAAAAACAGTACCATAAAAAATAGATTAGAAACACAAGTTAAGATAGGCAAGAAAATGGTAAGTGAGCACCTGTCCAGCCAAGACAAGTTCAAATCACCAGGACCAGATGGATTACACCCCAAGGAACTGGCAGATGTGATCTCAGAACCACTGAACTATATTTTTCAAAGATCCTCGAGCACTGGGGAACTACCAGAGGACTGGAAAAGAGCTGATGTAGTTCCCATCTTCAAAAAAGGGAAAAAAATGGATCCAGGAAATTACAGACCTATCAGCCTGACCTCAATACCTGGGAAGATTCTGGAAAAGATAATCAAACAACGAATCAGCGAAAACCTAGAGGCAAACAAAGTCATTACTAAAAGCCAACATGGGTTTGTCAAAAACAGATCATGCCAGACAAATCTTATTGCATTCTTTGACCAAGTGACAAAATTAGTGGACCAGAGGAATGCTGTGGATATAATTTACTTGGACTTCAGTAAGGCATTTGATAAAGTACATCACAACCTACTACTTGATAAGATAGAAAAATGTGAGTTAGACAACATCACCACCAGATGGATTCGTAGCTGGCTGACCGGCCATACTCAGCGTGTGGTCCTCAATGGAACTGCATCTACATGGAGGGAAGTGTGTAGTGGGGTGCCCCAGGGCTCTGTTCTAGGCCCAGTGCTCTTCAACATCTTCATCAACGATTTGGACGAGGGGATAGATGGGGAACTCATCAAATTTGCAGACGACATCAAGCTGGCAGGAATAGCCAACACTCCAGAAGATACAGATACAGGAGTATCTGGACAAACTTCAACACTGGGCGCTATCTAACAAAATGAAATTCAATGGTGAAAAAAGTAAGGTTCTACATTTAGGCAAGAAAAACCAAATGTACAGGTATAGTATAGGTGGTACCTTGCTCAATAGTAGCAACTGTGAGAGGGATCTTGGAGTCCTAGTGGACAATCACTTAGATATGAGCCAGCAGTGTGCTGCAGCTGCCAAAAAAGCCAACACAGTGTTAGGCTGCATTAACGGAGGGATAGAATCAATCTTCAATAATAAAGTTAATATAGTTTTGTTTTTGATGCTTCATAATTTATCAATCTTACTCCATTTCAAGAATCTAGCTCAGGGGTGTCAAACTCACAACATCACGTGACGTGTTGCGATGTATCGCAACTTTTTTTCCATTGCCGGTAATGGGGTGGGCGCGGTTTTGCCATGAGAAGGAGAAGCCTTCCAGAAACCAACAGGAAAAAGGCTAGCTTAACTTCAAAGTCTAGCCCAAGCTGCAAACAACCGAAGTCAAAAGCACTATTTTAAGCTGATCGTAAACAGTGTGCTTGAATCTGGGTAAGAACATTGATTTTCTCTATCCTACCTATCAATTTTCCTGAAGAAAATTCCCAAGAAGCAAAAAAAAAAACCTCCAAAAGTGAAGAAGGGGGGTTTCTGCCCCACCCTTTTGCTAACGGAAGCGGTGAATTGAACCTTTTATGGAGGAAAAAAAAATGAAAAATGAACCAGTGCTGACACCTACTGGTGGATGAGGATTATGACAGGACTTGGTAAAATCTGGAAAAAAACTAATCTCTACTTGTGACCTTCAAAGCTTTAACAATATAGAACAGCTGTGACAAAAAAGAAAACAATCTGGACTGTAGATAAAGTGAAACTTACAAATTTTAGGGAACAAAAAAAGAACTTTTGTGAACTCTCTGGATTATAAGTATATAGTTAACACTGATCTCAAAGCTATTTCCAGAGGGGGGGGGGATTTGGTTTTTTGGTCATCGTGGAAAATCAGAGATTTATAGAAAGAACTTATCAAGAAAAAATAAATACTTTTCAAGAGGAGACATATGATATGTTGCAACTAATTCAAATAACAATGATCTCAAACCACAAAGAAATCCAAAATAACTTTGAAAATATAAATCAACTCATCTCCAGTTCAATTTTATACCAAAAAAAAAGCCCAGGAAAACACAACAGAGGAGGAACAGATAAAACAGATAACTGAACATAAATTCGAGGATAGAGACTTAAAGATGGAATTCTACAAAACAAGTATGATTTAATCCAAGTGGAAAAAAATTCACAAGAAATACTGGACTTGGAAAAGACAACCTATATTTCAACACTACAAAATAAACTTGAGGATAAGAAAAAAGACTGGATAAAACAGACTGTAGAGATGCCAGGGAAAACACTAGAACTGGAGAGACAAAAAAGGACAAGAGCAGCAGAGAGAAAAAGAAGGAAAAAGATTCTCAATAAAAATGAGTGGGTAAACGCTTCTAACAAAGATACTGCACTTGATTTGCTTTTTACATCTACAGTAACATCTATAAGAATATGGAAAGATTTTTTGACTTAGCAGAACATATGGATCAAGAAAGGCATTGGGCAAAAGAAAAAGGCTAAAGTGAAAATTAAGAAAATAGATGATGGGGCCTATCAGAGAGAATATTTAAAAAAGAAACACTTATTTGAAAATGGTTAAAGAAATAGAAAAATTTTGGATATGAATTTGACTTTAAGAGGGAGGAGCCCCTCAAGTAATATAGTGCTTGCTTTTTCTTCCTCCTTTTCATTTTATTGTTGGATATGAGTAATATAAAAGAGTTGGAATGGCCTATATAAAGGAAATGTTTTAGATATCTAAAGGTGATTGACTTTAAGAAAACTATAAATGGATTAAAAAATGTTTTGACTAAGAGTTAAAGGACTAGAGGATTAGGTCTATTAAAGGGAATATTTTAAGATTAAATACGTTTTCAATTATGGTAAAAAAGAACGTTTTTTTGGAAATATGTATTAGCTTATAGGAAATAGGGATTTTAAGTAGTATACTATTTTTTTATTTTATTCTGTTTTTTATTCTCATTCTTCTTCCTTCCCTTTTTAGTCTTATTTATTCCTTAAGAAAGGTAAAAGTATTGGGCTGGTTTACATGAGAAAAAATAGACTTAAATATTTAAATGTAATTAACTCTGAGAAAATCTTAACCAGTAAAAATGTTTAGAATACTGTGGGAAAAACAAATGTAAACAAGAACTGTAAACAGGATATATGATGAGACAACCAGAATGACTAGATAGAAAAGGAATATTATATTGTTGTGATTATTACAGTGGGGCAAAAATGTATTTAGTCAGCCACCAATTGTGCAAGTTCTCCCACTTAAAAAGATGAGAGAGGCCTGTAATTGTCATCATAGGTAGACCTCAACTATGAGAGACAAAATGAGAAAACAAATCCAGACAATCACATTGTCTGATTTGGAAAGAATTTATTTGCAAATTATGGTGGAAAATACGTATTTGGTCACCTACAAACAAGCAAGATTTCTGGCTCTCACAGACCTGTAACTTCTTCTTTAAGAGGCTCCTCTGTCCTCCACTCATTACCTGTATTAATGGCACCTGTTTGAACTTGTTATCAGTATAAAAGACACCTGTCCACAACCTCAAACAGTCACACTCCAAACTCCACTATGGTGAAGACCAAAGAGCTGTCGAAGGACACCAGAAACAAAATTGTAGACCTGCACCAGGCTGGGAAGACTGAATCTGCAATAGGCAAGCAGCTTGGTGTGAAGAAATCAACTGTGGGAGCAATAATTAGAAAATGGAAGACATACAAGACCACTGATAATCTCCCTCGATCTGGGGCTCCACGCAAGATCTCACCCCGTGGGGTCAAAATGGTCACAAGAACGGTGAGCAAAAATCCCAGAACCACGGGGGACCTAGTGAATGACCTGCAGAGAGCTGGGACCAACGTAACAAAGGCTACCATTAGTAACACACTACACCGCCAGGGACTCAGATCCTGCAGTGCCAGACGTGTCCCCCTGCTTAAGCCAGTACATGTCCGGGCCCGTCTGAAGTTTGCTAGAGAGCATTTGGATGATCCAGAAGAGGATTGGGAGAATGTCATATGGTCAGATGAAACCAAAGTAGAACTGTTTGGTAGAAACACAACTCGTCGTGTTTGGAGGCGAGAGAATGCTGAGTTGCATCCAAAGAACACCATACCTACTGTGAAGCATGGGGGTGGCAACATCATGCTTTGGGGCTGTTTCTCTGCAAAGGGACCAGGACGACTGATCCGTGTACAGGAAAGAATGAATGGGGCCATGTATTGTGAGATTTTGAGTGCAAACCTCCTTCCATCAGCAAGGGCATTGAAGATGAAACGTGGCTGGGTCTTTCAGCATGACAATGATCCCAAACACACCGCCCAGGCAACGAAGGAGTGGCTTCGTAAGAAGCATTTCAAGGTCCTGGAGTGGCCTAGCCAGTCTCCAGATCTCAACCCCATAGAAAACCTTTGGAGGGAGTTGAAAGTCCGTGTTGCCCAGTGACAGCCCCAAAACATCACTGCTCTAGAGGAGATGTGCATGGAGGAATGGGCCAACATACCAGCAACAGTGTGTGCCAACCTTGTGAAGACTTAAAGAAAACGTTTGACCTCTGTCATTGCCAACAAAGGATATATAACAAAGTATTGAGATGAACGTTTGATATTGACCAAATACGTATTTTCCACCATAATTTGCAAATAAATTCTTTCCAAATCAGACAATGTGATTGTCTGGATTTGTTTTCTCATTTTGTCTCTCATAGTTGAGGTCTACCTATGATGACAATTACAGGCCTCTCTCATCTCTTTAAGTGGGAGAACTTGCACAATTGGTGGCTGACTAAATACTTTTTTGCCCCACTGTATTTGTAGAAATATTAGAAAACTTTTATACTTAATTATCATTTATTAAGACAATAAGAATTGTATTAACTTAAGGTTGTTAAAAGAGAACACCATGGGGAAAACAGGAAATCATATAAAGTTATCATGTGGATTAGAGATTATAGAATTTAATTGTTAGTGAATGTTTGCTAAATGTAATCCCAGACAACGCACTGTCTACCGAATATTAAGATGATTGTGTTAAAAAATTAATAAAACATATTTAAAAATAAATAAATGGCATGTCAATAAAATAAAAAGTAATCTCAGTAGAATAGATTCTATGAAAAGGTTTTGATAGATAAAAGTACAATATATGTTATACTGGACATAATGTCATTACATCTGCAAAATAGTTCGGAATTTATGGGGCAAGGACATTTACTCTTAATTTTGAACAAAGTTTCTAAAGCTTCTAAAATGAAAAATTAAAAAAGTAGTTTCTATCCTTTATTGGTGTGCGGATTTTAAAAAAGAAATAAAAGTAAATCCTGCTTTAAGAGTTCTTAAAACTATTGGAACTATAGCACATAATTCCAATAACTAAAGGAGGTATTTCTAAACTTTACAGTATAATTAGACAAATTTTGGACGGAGACAGAGGCTGCAATCTAGTCCCTGTATTTTTAGCAGACTGCACAAAAGTTTCTAAACCGTCCATCACCAAAAAGAGATGGATCAAAAATCTGGAACACATTTTTTATTTGGACTGCAGATGAATGAGATTGGAGGTGGGACTGAGAGTATTTTGCCTAAAGTGAATTTGCTCCCATCTCAAAACCAGTGCAGTTGTTTTGGATTGTTTTTATTGTGTTTAGCTATTTTATCATAAGCCTCCCAGAGTAATTTGATTGAGATGGGCGTCCATATAATTTAAATTAATTAATTAAAACGATTCTACTAAAACCCAGCTATTTTGCTGTAGAATGTTGGCAGTATTTTCTTGAGATGCGCATGAAGCTGCATTGTGGATGTTTCACACAAGCATTTTTTCTAAATCTTTCGACTGCTAACACTATTTTTAAAACTTCATTTCTTTCCCATCTGCTCTGCTTCATAATAGAATACCTAATTCAGTACCTATGAATTTAAAACTTGTGAGGTTACTAAGAAATAGCATTCTCCAAGTATGCTGGGGAATGTTCAAGTAATTAACATTTTATTAGTGAGTATAATAGTAGACTTTCTCACTTAAAGCTTGTGTGACATCTGTGTGCTTCCAGAATTTAACAAGCTATATTAGAGAATTCTGTTTTCCTTTTGTAATAAAGAATCTTTTCTAATAGGGATGTGAAAAGCATTTTCCAGCAAAGTAATATAAGCAGCCATTTTCTCTGGAAGGCTCAATATTTGCCTCAAGGGCTGTGGCTATAAGTATCTGTGCATGCACATCTCTTTTTAATCATTGATGGTTCCAGCAGAAATGTTATCTACATATTCATATACCACATATAAAAGACTGGGAACAATCATTGAAGGAATTCCATGCTTCTTCCAAAGGAGTTGTCTGCTTTACTGCTTCAAGGAAGTGTGCTTTTTTCTAGTAACACATTTTACTAAATTCCACTTTCTATCCCTTGCACAGTCCCATTTTCCTGAATAAATATATATAGTGGTTAAGGTACGAAGCCAGAAACCGGGTTGTAGTCACGCCTTAACCATGAAAGCCAGCTGGGCACACTGTCTCAGCCCAACCCACCTCACAGGGCGGTTGTGGGGAAAATAGAAGGAGGAAGGTGTATTGGATATGTTTGCCACCTTGTTATTTGTATAAATAATAAAGGCGGGATATAAATAGACTTTATCACTGGAACATACATTCTAGTATAGCACTCTTAGCTGCCATAAGTACATGACTTAAAAAGCAGTGTGGGAAATGGCTTCAGAGTCTGCGGAGACAAATATGAAAAAACATTTCTCTATTTTAGAAATCAATTCAGCTAAAATTTTAGATAATTGGCCACTTCTGATCAGTTTAAAGTTACTGAGCATTGCCTTAGAAGGGAAAGAAAACTCAGTTGCAGTAAGATTTACAAATAAACCTATCCAAAAGAACTGCTTTTCTTGCCATTTTTCTAGCAGTTCCCCTCAAATTACCTGTGCTATAAATACGTGGTATAAATCGGGGTCCCCACTCCCCGGTCCATGGACTGGTACCGGACCATGGCATGCCAGCAACCAGTCCGCACAAACAAGCAAAGCCATCCGGGGATGCAGGCAGCACACAAAACCATGCACTGTTTTTTTATTACAGGATCCAATCTGGGTTGGTCACCGGAACCAGAGTTTTAGTTTTCTGAGCTTTCAGATTCGTGTTGGGAGCCCATCTTCAGGGAACTTCTCTCTAGGAGAGTGTGCACTGTTCTGTATATGTTGCCTCTTGTATGTGGCTTTTTAGATATTGATTGGAGTGTGTTGATGGTTGGCTATTAAATCGTTTGCTTGGCCTGCCCAGTCCTTACCTTATCTAAGTACTTGATAAGCTCGTGGTAGATTAGAACTCCTGTTGATGGACAAGGGGCCTGTTTCCCAGGCTTCAATCACTTCCCTGGCAGTTTTTGTGCCTGCTCATCAAACAATCTTAGTAGCTGCAGAAAATATCATGTAGTGAAGAATACATCATTTTCCTCTTGGCAAGCCATTATGTAGAGCAGGTGTCCCCAACCCCCGGTCCATGGACCGGTAGCGGGCTGCGGCATGCCAGCAACTGGTCCACACAAACAAGCAAAGCCCCATCCGCGAGATGCAGATAGCACACAAAACCACGCATTCTTTGGTCCATTGAAAAACCTCTCCACGGAACCGGTCCCTTGTGCCCAAAAGTTGGGGACCTCTGATGAGCAAAAAAAAAAAAAAAAGCTTTTTAACTTTATAGTTGGCATAAACCACTTCTAATCCCTCCATAAAGAGATTTCCAGATTTTGGCTGGTTGATTGGTACTTAATTATTTGATTTCATGATTATGTTAACATAGATGACATTTTTATTTTAAAGGTTCTAGCTATTTTGGAGGAAATGGGACATGGTATTTTCAACCTTATGTTCTTGAATTAATCCCAATCAGAATAATTGAAATAGTGTCATAACTCTGTGGAAAACAGCAGTCAGAGGGTTTCACAGTTTGCCCTTTCCTGTCTCCTCTAATTCCTTCTTAGCTTTGTTAATTACACTTCCATCCTATAATGAAGATCTTGGTGCAAGCTTTAGATTGACTTAACCTTGACATTAATAATGTACATTATTAAATTTTCATACCATCATGTCAATAAATCAGTTATATGTGCACATCTAATTAAATATTCACCCAGTAAAAATAATACTTGAAACTATTATATTGCATTTCATTAGTGGATCTAAAGTCAGGTAGTCAGGTAGTTAAGCAATATTGGGCTTTAGAGATCAGCACACTGAGTCTCTTTGTATTTTACATCCCAAAGTCAAGTATTATAAAGGCAGCAAATCTTGCGAGAGAACCATAGAAACATTGTACATGAAGGTTTTATAGCTCCTTCAAAGTCAGATTTTCTAAAAACAATATGAGGGATTTTTGCTTGCTATTCCTACTATGAAAAATCATGAATGAAGATTGTTATTACTCTTGTATTCCAGGGGGGAAAAATCAAGTTATCTATTACAACTTGGGTATGCCACATAGTGTTAAGTCAGTGTCACCCAGCTTTTGATACCTGCAGTACTCTCTTCTTAATTAAAATTGTAAGCATATTAATACCTGATATTAATTTGCATAAGGTAGGAAAGTGGAGGGAAGCATGGTTAAAATAGTGAATCATGGAGCAAGTAGCCTCTCTTGCAGGTGGACATTTTGATTCAGTGAAACTCTTTGTTTAAAAGTATGATAAATGTTAATGTCATGGTTCCGACAGATGAAACTCTTCAAAAGAACTTTGAGAACCTTAAAGAATCTTTAAGAACCTTAAAGAATCTTTTATTCGAGAAGCAAAGTATCGGCACTACATAGTTAAAGCCAAAAACTGAATTCCCCTCCCCTGGGCACAAAGTAGCAAAGCACAATTCCCTCCTCCAATTAACAGTCATAAATCACATTCCCCAATTAGCTTGAAGTGCGGGCTTTCTCCCCAGCTCTCCAGCCCGCCAAATCTTTTATCAGCTCTGGGCACAATAACCTTGATTCCCACGGCTGAATTATTATTGTTATGACTAACTGGACTCTCATCCACATCCCCCCTCCCAGCATCATCTAACTCTAAAAACGAAAGAGAAAAAAAAGATGGCTACATTTCCATCTGTTGTCAAAGCAAGAACATCCGATGTTAGCAGCATTGACATCCGGCCCCCCTTATAAAAAGGACAAATCCTGTAATGTAAACAAAAACACAGGTTAGGGGTTGCCTCTTGGTTTATTAGGGTGTTTCTTATAGAACCTATTAATGAGTCTGTCAGCTTTTACATCACTAGACTTCACCCAGGTGGCATAAGACAATGAATATCCCTTCCATTGCACTAAGTACTGCAATTTCCCCTTAAAAATCCTAGAATCAAGTATACGCTTTACTTCATAGTGAGTCTGTCCTGCCACCACGAGGGGTCCGGGTGCCTTCTTAGGGGGAGGTCTTAAGATGGAACCCCAAAAGAGTTTCAACAGGCTGCAATAGAAAACAGGGTGAACTTTTCCTAAGAGCCTAGGAAGTTTTAATTCCACTGTAACTGGGTTAATGATCTTTACAATGGGGAAGGGTCCTAAGTACTTTGGTCCTAACTTCTTACTAGGTAACTTAAGCCATAAATATTTAGTTGACAGATAAACCTTTTCCCCAACTTGGAATGTTCTTTGAGGAGCCCTTTTTTATCTGCCTGCTTTTTGTATGTCTCGGAAGCCTTTTTCAAAGCAGTTTTCGTAGTTTTCCAAACTTCTTCCCACCCCCTCACCCATTGATCAAGAGTCTGGGAAGTGGAGGGTGCTTGGGGGTATTCAGGTATTGGGCTGAACTCTTTTCCTGTGGCCACTTTAAAAGGTGTGAAGCCAGTGCTGCTGTGAACAGAGTTATTGTAAGCCACCTCTGCGAAAGGGAGGAGGTCAGTCCAGTTCGTTTGTTGGTAATTAACATAGCATCAAAGATACTGCTCCACCATCTTGTTAGCGGATTCAGCTGCCCCATTAGTAGACGGGTGAAAAGCAGATGATAGTCCTTGAGATGAGCCAATTAGTTTAAGAAAACTCCTGTGAACTGCACCCCTCTGTCAGAGATTATTCGTTTAGGTGCGGCATGTAGTCTGTAGATGTGTTTCAGGAACATTTTGGTCAGTCATTGGGCGGACGGGAGCCCTTTGCAGGCAATGAAGTGAGCCTGCTTTGAGAATAGATCTATCACAGTCCAGATGACCGTGTTTCCCCTACTTTCAGGTAGATCTACTATAAAATCCATAGCAATTTCTTCCCGTGGTTGGGAAGGGTCTGCCACCGGTTGCAATAACCCAGGGGGTTTCCCCGGAATTCTTTTCATGATGGCACATACAGCACAACTTCGGACATAGTTTTCCACGTCCCGTTTCAATCACAGCCACCAGAATTGGCAGACAAGGTGTAGTGTTTTTAAATATCCAAAGTGCCCAGCCTGTTTTACGTCATGGCCGTGTCTGATGCGTTAAGACGGAGGGTCTCTGGCAAATATAGTTTTCCACCTTTGTAAGCCAAACCATCCCTGCATGTTAGGGAGGTTTGATTGTCCTTGAACCATTGGTCAGTGAGGAGCTCTTGTTTTATTTTCTTTGCCCCAGGGTCATTGGGATTAGGGGCTCTTGGAGGTGGGACTCTCCGTGGCGTAAGTTGAGAAGCAGTTTATGGATTGGAGATCATTACCTCATTTAACCTCTTCACGCTGGCTTTTGTACTGGGGAAGTCTGGATAGAGCATCAGCTAAGAAGTTTTTTCCTCCCGGTATGTACTTTAGGGTGAAGTTAAAATGGTTAAAGTACTGCGCCCATCGTACTTGTTTCGGGGACAATTTGCAGGGAGTCTTTAGTGCTTCTAGATTTTTGTGATCAGTCCATACCTCGAATGGCATCTTACTCCCCTCTAGATAGTGTCACCAGTTTAATAGAGCCCAGCGGATTGCAAAAGCTTCCTTTTCCCACACAGCCCACCTCCTCTCGCAGTCAGTGAATTTTTTCGAGGTGTAGGCGCAGGGTTGTAGGATGTCACTCTGGTTCTTTTGTAGTAGCACAGCTCCGATGGCCATGTCGCTGGCATCGGGTTGAATCACAAAGGGCTTCCCTGGGCAAGGATGTTTTAAGACCGGTTTGACCGCAAATAGTCTTTTTAAGTTTTCAAAAGTGGTTTGACAGTTCATAGTCCATGCTAGTGGTTGGCCCGGATGCGGCTTTCCTCCCCCTTTGCCTGTTTTTAGTAACTCCGTAAGGGGCAGGGCAATTTCAGCAAAGGAGGGGATGAATTGACGGTAGAAGTTGGCGAAACCCAGAATGCTCTGGAGCTGTTTGCAAGTCTTTGGGGGCTGCCATTCAATTACGGCTTTCACTTTGGTCGGGTCCATTTCAATGCCCTCGCTGGAAATTCTGTAGCCAAGATAATCCAGTCGGGTCTGGTGAAACTTTGATAGTTTAACATAAAGTTTGGCATTCAACAGTTTCTTTAGTACTTCTCTCACTAGTTTTACGTGGTCAGCCATATTCGTGCTGTATATCAGGATGTCATCAAGGTACACCAAACCCCCTTTGTATAAATGGTCATGTAGGACCTGATTAATCAGCTGCATGAAGACAGTTGGAGCCCCTTGCAATCCAAAAGGCATGACTTTAAATTGGTAGCTCCCCATGGGACAGTTAAAAGCAGTCTTCCACTCATCTCCCTCTTTTATCCTCACCCGGTAATAAGCCTCTCTCAAGTCCAACTTAGTGAAGACCCTCCCCTTTGCCAGGTGGGTCAGTAAGTCCTTCAGGAGGGGGAGGGGGTATTTGTTTTCCACACTCACCGCGTTCAGATCTTTATAATCTACGCAGAGACGAAGCAACCCGTCTTTTTTTTCTTTAAATAACACTGGGGCTCCCACGGCAGACTTGGCCCGTTCAATAAATCCCCTCGCTAAGTTTTTGTCCACATACCGCTGCATCTCCTCCATTTCAAGGGGGGACATAGTGTACATTCTCAGTCGTGGGAGTTTGGCTCCCGGCAACAGTTACTGATGAGTTACATATGGATTTCATTTTGTAAACTAACAAAAGGGCTCAGTCTTTTGGTATAATATGTACAGATACAAAAATCATGCAAGTATTTGCTACTGTATTAGGGAGGCGCGTGGGGGGAACTTAATTAAAAGAAAATGCAAGTCAGATTGCCAAATCTCAACTTCAGTGCAGTGTAGACATAAAGCATTTCTACAATTTCAGATTTTGTGCTTGCTTATAATTTGGCCTGTGCATTAAGCTTAGAAGTAGGTAGAGTAGTACCTTAATGGTTCATTGCATACTGGGAGGGAAAATTAAGGTTGGGAAATGTGTGCCATTTCCTCTCCCAAGGATACTGTAAACTGTTAAGTAATTGGCTTTAATGTACTTCAGAAGGAGAGAGTGCAATTTCAATTAAAATAATAGTGTTTTTTTATATTGGCTCCAATTAATTAACTCAAAGTCTTCATTGGAGTATATCTTTGGTTGCATTTGGAATTATGAGCATTCATTCTTGACCATGGCCAGTCACAAAATACCCATTTTCAGACAATAGAAATGTGTACCCAGGATGCTTTCTACTTTTATTTGATTTTTTTAATCAGGTGGACTTTCCAATAAAGTACAGGGTTCCAGCTGGTTATTTTATTTAGAAGAACGTTTCTAAGTCAAAAAGCTAGAAAGTTCTGGATTCAAATACATACATTGATACAAACGATTTTAAAGATTCATATACAATTGAGACCAGTGGTTTTTCTTTTGGGATTAATGGACAAACACTTATGAAACTTTGTTTTTGTACCCGATTGTATACATAAAAATGGAAACATTTAGCACTATGTTCATAAATGACTTAGATGAGGGAATTGAAGGGGAATTCATCAAATTTGCAGATGATACCAAACTGACAGAAGTAGCCAACATCCCAGAAGACAAACTCAGGATCCAAAAAGATCTGACAAACTTGGACAATGGGCCCTATCCAACAAAATGAGTTTTAATGTGGAGAAAAGCAAAGTTTTACATTTAGGCAGGAAAAATGAAAGGTATAAGTACAGATTAGGCGAGACCTGGCTCCAAAACAGTAACTGTGAGAGGGACCTTGGAGTCCTAGTGGACGATCACTTGACTATGAGACAGCAGTGTGCAGCAGCAACCAAAAAATCTAATACAATCCTGGGTTGTATAAACAGAGGCATAGAATCAAGATCATGCGAAGTATTAGTACCACTTTATAAAACCCTAGTAAGACCACATCTGGAATACTGCAGCCAATTTTGGTCACCATATCACAAAAAAGATGTTGAGAGTTTGGAAAAAATTCAGAGAAGAGCAACTAAGATGATCAAAGGCCTGGAGGCTAAAACATACAAAGAACGGCTGCGGGACTTGGATTTGGCTAGTCTAAAGAAAAGAAGAAATAGGGGAGACATGATAGCAGTATTCCAGTATTTGAGGGGCTGTCACCAAGAAGAGGGGGTCACATTATTCACCAAAGCACCAGAGGGCAGGACAAGAAACAATGGTTGGAAACTGATCAAAGAGAGAAGCAACCTGGAATTAAGGAGAAACTTCCTGACAGTGAGGACAATTAACCAGTGGAACAGCTTGCCTCCAGAAATTGTGAGCGCTCCATCAATGGAGATTTTTAAGAAGAGACTAGACAGCCATTTGTCTGAGATGGTAATAGGTTCTCTGGCTTCAGCAGGGGGCTGGACTAGAAGACCTCCAAGGTCTCTTCCAGCTCTACACTATTCTACTACCCACTAATGGAGGAATGGTTGGTGAAGATGATGGCACTTGCTAAGATGGCTAAATTGATTTCTGTTAAACTCTTTGATCAAAGAAAAGACAATATCTTCATGTATTGCTGACTGGAATTCTCTTATGGACTTATTAATAAAACAGAAAAATGAACTTATGATTTATGGTTTTGATGATGAGACAGTATAGAAGAAAGTTCTGTTGTTACCATAGTGTAAGGAGTAAATTTATGATTGTACATATAACTGCTGTAAAGAAGATCTGAAGCTACTTCTTTGTATCTTTTTTCTTTCATTTCTATTTTTCTTTCCCCTTTTCCCCTTTTCATTTCTATAAAAATCACTCTACATTTTATGTCTTTTTACTCTAATCATTCTTTGCTCTCTTTGGATACATTCTTTGTAACTTTTTTTCTCACAATACAGTTTATAAAATCATAGAATTGTAGAGTTTGAAGGATCCATAAAAATCATCTAGCCCAACTCTGCAGTATGCAGGAAACTAATTAAATGATTCTCCAGAAGTGGCTTTCAACACTTTTCTTAAAATCTCTAGAGATAGATAACCCACAACCTCTATAGATAGGTTGTTTTAGAGTTGTACAGATCTTCCCAACAGAAATTGTTCATTTTTCCTTTTAAATGAAAGCAAGGTAGTTGCAACTTCTACCTCTTATACCTTGTTCTAGTTTCTGTTCTATTCTGAAAATAGTTCTTGACTATCTTCCTTATAGCTTCTCTTTATCTGAACGTAGTTATGTTTTCCCAAGTCTTCTTTTCTCCACATCAAACATCCCAGTTTCCTTTATAGGGCAAGGAAATCCCTGCATCATTGCCTTCTCTGCCTCCTGGAATGGTATTCAGCGATAGTGTTCTTTTCATCTTCATTTTTGCAGCATTTTCTTATTTTATTTTCTCACCCACAGCTTTTTTCATGTCATCACTGCACCAAATATGCTTTTAAATATTTCTTGTTATTATAACTCCACATGCTACTCTGGCATTCTGTAACATTTTCCTTTTTACTGTGTCCCAAGCAGCTTCCACATCCACAGTCCTTTCGTTGTGTTGGGAGATAAATCTGTCTTTTAATATTTTTCCTAGAGGACGTCTACTTTTTCTTCTTTCAGTCATCCTTATTTATTTATTTATTTATTCATTTATTCATTTATTCATTCATTAAATTTATATAGATGGTTTTTTTTAATTTCTAATCTACTAATAAATTAACTTAATTTAGGTATGTTAGAGACTTAAAATAAGTTTGGTTTATATTATCTATCAAGCATTAGAAGAAACATGCACAGGAGAAAATATTGTAAAGGATGAATGCAATTATATTTTCAAAGATTCAAGTCCAAAATAGGCTCCTTCAGTAACTGTTTTATAGGCATTGATAAATTAAGGCAAAAAGGCCTTGTGAAACTAAATCAGTACAGATATAGGAGATAACTCTTTTTAAAAATTTCAGTGCAGATAGACATATCAAACTGGTAATAAAAAGACATTCCATGCAATAAAGTTTTTTAACAAAAGTGCATATGTTACTTAGTCACAGAATTCTTAATATGAGAGTGTTAATATAGCCTCAGTGTCTAAATGCATAGATTGTTTTTCAGAAACTTAAGAATAAAATTCATAAACTAGTGAATTATCTTTTGAAGATGCATAATTCTTACTTTTTACAATCAAAATTGTTCTACATTTGTTGATCTTAATATTCCCCCTGAATCTGTTCCCCATATTTCTCCTTTTCTTTCTTCAATTTATATTTCATCTCTTTAAGTTTGTTCTACAATAAAGCATATTTTAATTAAAATTAGTTATTAAAATATACAACTGACCAGAAATGTACTGGAGATGGACTCCAACCTTATGTTTGCAAAATGAAATACAATGATTGAGTTTGGTAATGATAACCTTTTTATATAATGAACTGCTACTTCTTGAATCAAAAATACATTCCTGGGACGCTAAAGGAACTTTTATCAGATTATATCTAACTATCTAAAACCTTAACAGTTATTTTATTTAAAAATGACTTGTCTCATATTCTTTATGTGGTAATCCCACAATACAGAAAAATAAACCTCTTTTAGAATGATTTTTTTTCCAGCAATTTAATGTGATCCACAGAATTCATATTAGGATTAGAAAAAGTCTCCAAACTATTTCACAAAAATCACTTCCTTATGTCCTTCAGCGATAATACTTTATTTAATAGTTGTATGATATTATTGTCAACTTCATTAGGGATATCAGGACTTTTTGCACAGTAATAAATATATGAAATTTATTGTATAAAGAACTTTTATTCAGTGAATGTCATTAAATAGATTTCAAAAAGCAAAAATAATTCCACTTACGAATATATTGGTGTTCTTGTTGGTTGGTTCTGTTTTGCAACCTTTGACAATTTATTGCTTGTCAACAAGTTTCAAGGTTAAAATATATGATGGATTGGAGTTCTATTGTGCTAAAACTTCATTCTCTCTTCAGAAGTGTATTTGGCTGGATTTCCACTTGTAGCTTTCAGCACAGGGACATGAATGTGAAAGTTGAAAGGCTAAGTATTTATAAAGATAATTTAGAGGATTACTGTACTGTGTTATAGTTGTTTTGAGGAAGATCGGTGCAATAATCTGAAAAAACCTGGGGCTCGATTTCATTTTAAGTAGTTGCAAATATAAGAACATTTTAAAAATCTGAAAATGGATAATTTTTCCTGGGTGAATATTCTCAGACTTAGAGAAGTAGGATATTAATCATGGTGTGGATAACAGTGTGAATTAAAAGGAAGATTGAACAAAATATTATAGAGAAAGGGGATAGCCTGTCTGATAATGATAGTATAAAATCTACCTATATGCAGTATTAACTTCAGGCTTGTCAAGCAATTAAAAAGTTTTTAGTTGCTTGGTTATTTTTAACTACTCACTTCAATTAAAGTGACTTGTACTTTCAAAGTTTAGTCATATCACTTTTTAAAGAGATTGGGATTCAATACAGAAAAGTTAAAATCTATGGTAGAGAAAGTAAGGAGCATCACTAGTGTCAAGAAACAACCAAGTATTGTACCCTGCTAAAGCTAATTCCTAATTCTTAGAACCTTAATTTACTTTTTTGATACATCTAACTAGATAATTAGAGTTCCATCTCTTGATAGTATCTAAAACAAAGATGAAATAAATGGCTCACTTTTCTTAATAGCATTTTTACAATAATAATGTAACTAATGGATGTAATTTTTAAATATTTTCGTACATTAAATAATATGGTTCTAAACATATTTCTATATATATATATTATTTGGACTCATGACTTTCAAATTTTTATAAGGCTTCTGTTCTGCTATGATTGCTAACAATGGCATGGGGCCAGAGAGTACCACTTCTTGATTACATCCGCCCATTCCATCAAATCCAACAGAGGGAGCATGTAGTAGGTCCCATCTAATAAAGAGTTTTAGGAACCAGGATGATAGCCTTTTGTGCCATGGCACTTGCCTTCTGGGTCATCTCCCTGAGGTCAGATTGTCCCCGCCTCAACTGGCCTTTTAGAAGATCCCGAAGTCATGATTTTGCCATCAGGTTTGGGGATCCCATGGAGATATGGAGCCTGTGAGATGTTTGTAATCTGCTGGTTGGTACTCGTACACATTCTATTTTATGTTTGTTTTAACTTGTTTTTAATGTTATTTATTTATTTAGAAAATTTATATGACTTAAATTTAAATTTTTTATTGGCTTTGGTTAGGGTTATTTATTACATGTGTTTTGATTTTTGCTATTTTAACTGCGGACTGCCAGAGTCACACATGTGAGACCGGCAGCTAAATAAATCGAATGAATAAAATAAAATTCATTTGGCAAAGCTGCTATATATGTTTTGATCATCAGTGTTCTTGTTCAGTCTTAAGCCAAATGTTGACTTGGCCTCCTTTACTGCTTCTGCCTCATGTGCTCTTCTTCCTCCATTCTCTGGCATATTGTAAGGAGGAAATTAATAGCTTTCATTTGCCAATTAATTTTATTTTCAGCCACTGTTAATTCCTCTTCTTGGACTTGGTATTATAATACATTATACTTTAAAGTCATATATTCTCCCCTTAGCCCCCATTTTGTCATCTTTAGAGCATTCCAAGAGAGCGTTGCTGAAATTCTGCAAGAAACTCTACAAACATGATAGTATGAGTTTGTGGCTTTTGTAGGGGCAAGGGGAGTAAGAATATCCAAAATAGATGTGTTAATATTTGGGCTTAATGTGCCCATTTTTCACTTTTAGCACATCTCCCAACACCAGAAAATTTGGGGGTGGGAGGGAAAAACTCTGAAAATTATCACATTCCCTGATGAGTCTCTAGGAATGCCCTCTTGGTTTCCAGGCTTTCCCACCTCTGATGTGTATATGATCTGCCCTTGTTCAATATCAGTCATTCACAGGATGAGGGAAGAAAGGAATTTACAAATCTAAGTTGAATACTGCTTGGAAAAAAATGAAACTATTTTTCTGCATAAGACATGGTGCCAGGATATTTCTTGCCCTTACTTGTCAGGTTTTTCCTCATGTTACTTTCCAATAGTGAAATTGATTTTGAATGAAAGAAGTGATAGACTATCAATTTTGATTTCAGCTAACATTATACCAGAGAAGTCTGGTCTTATTACAATCATATCCAGCTAATCAGGTACATATTAAATCTTTTGGGTCAATTCTTTCTACTAATGTTTATTTCCTTGCTGGCAGGAATCTAAATCTGTGGTTTAAGTTTTGGTCCTCTCTGCAAACACTTTTTGAGAATATTGAACAATCACTACCAAACACAGACATTTTATTGCCTGGCAGAATTGATAAAGATGTTAATAGTTACATCAGGATGACAGACACAAGAAGACAAGTGGTAGCTCCCTTGATCCTCCATGAATAAAGTATTAAACACAATCATGAGTTTTCATTACTGAATTTGTCCTTTAGAATTGGTCTACATAATCTGCATGATACTGATCTGGGTCACTCAAACAGGCACTATACATTTCTAAAGCAGCAGTATTGATTATTCTTGATCACACCTACACATTTTCCTCAGGTTCTTTTGACATTCCACACCTACACGTTTTCCTAAGGTTGGTTCTTTTAACATTCATAACAGAGCAGATAAATTCTATCTACCCCTCTTTCTGACTCTTTTGTTATACAAGGGTTCTCTTCCTGTGAGATGATGTACTCCAGATGGTATTACTCAACTTAAACATCACTTTAGATGAAGTTCTAACTTCAGTGAGAAAATTACTGCTTTATTAAAAAGCTAGCAGATGCTGAATCAAAGAGGTGTCATATTGCAACTCAACTGAAATATGTATCTAATTTTCAGCATAATCAATCATGTGTACTACACTCAGGTGACCGTTGTATGACATCTCAAAAAGATCAATATAAAAAAAGGATAGCTTGATCATGACTATAGGTTTCCGTGACAAACTTCAGGAAAGATTCAGAGTAGAGTTAGGAATGGTAAATATAACCCTCTAATTCAGCTATTGGTCCAATTTTAATTCCAATATAAATAATTATTAAAATGCAATAGATTTCTTATGTAGCTCAATAAAGTGGATCTTGACCTCAGTATATTCCCCCCTGGAAAAAAAAATGAGAGAAAAATTCCAGAAATTGGTGACTAATAGCATGCATATGTACTATATAACACTTTACCAACAACAGCTCACATAGAATTCAATACATTACAGAGTGGTCACATGTCTTTAAACTAGAATGCAAGTAATGATAGCATTGGCCCTTGAAAAGTCCCTGGAGAATATATGATATCCCCAGAGGTATATAAGCAGAATCTCCATTGGTGAGTCCCTATTCTGACTAAACACTCTTGAAGAAATAGACAAAACTAACATGTTAGTTAGAGCTAATAATTGAAAATTGAAAGGATTATATGTCCCAATTTTTAAAAAGATGGCAGGCAATACCTTCTAGCCTTTTTGGACATACTCCAAACTTTAGCCTATTGTCTTCTGAATAAACTGGAGGATTAGGAAGAAGCAACAAGCATTTATACATCTGGAGCAGGTAGGGTTTCATAAAAGCCAGAGCACATAAATCACTGTCACTCTGAAGGTCTTAATTCAACAGTACATCAATGGATTCAGAAAACAACTTTATGTAGCAATTGGTTGATTTCACCTTTGTCTTTGATTTAATAGATACGCCGTGATCATTCATCATTCATTCATTCAATTTCTGCAACTGCCCATCTCAAATAAATGACTCTTGAGTGGCAAACAATCATAAAATCAATTGTTTTATATTTGGTGTAATTTATGCTTTTCCATCCAAATATTTTCTGCCTTCCAGTGATAGAGAATTTAGGTATTCTATAAACTAGGTTTTTTTTAACTTTTGGAGAGCTTCAGTTAGCATATTGGAAACCACTAGACAATCCAGGGTCTTTATTGGGTCTTTGTTTCGTTTTGGGCGGGGGTTGGACTAGATGACCTACAAGATACCTTCCAATTCTATTATTCTAATTCTAATTCCTTTCAGAGATATTTCTTCACCTGAACAAAAATAAAATGACCACAGGCAGGCCAGAAAAGCAGTGGGAATGAGGCACCTTCAACTTCCTGACAGCAAGAAGTTGCAAGTTCAAGGCCAGCAGGCATGTGAGGCAGGAAGTGAGAGGTGCATGAGGTTGAGATCAGGAAGGGTGTGTCGGAATTTGCAAAGAATGCCATGCAGGTCAGGAAGAGTGTATGAGAGGTAGCACATATGTTGGGGGTGGTGGTGGCATGGGTTGGGAAAGGTGTATGTGGGTGCCCTGAGGTGCTACATGAGTCAGAGAAGGTGCGCATGGATAGGTTTATGGGGATCTGCAAGAAGTGCCATACCAGCAGGGGAAGATGCACAGAGAAGGTGTATGGCAGGGTGAGGTGGGGCAGGAACGGTGCAAGGGGATTCTTCCCCGTTCTCCCTCCTTTCCCTCCCTTCCCTGCAAGCATACTGTTGGGTGGGGAAAGCAGAACAAGGGATTGCATGAGTGGTTGGTAAACTGTCACAGAATGGTGAAAATGAGGATTTTCAATAGCAGTCTGGCAGCACAGAAACAGCACAACCTCCCCAAGGGAGTAATTTATTTGTTTGTTTGTTTGTTTATCAAATTTTTATACTGCCCATTTCACCTAAGTGTCTCTGGGCTATTGGGTCCAGGCATTCTGAAAGTTTGCTTGTTTGAGGTACCTTTGTTGACAAAGTTTTATCCTATGATACACCAGTTAAAGGTTACAGCCAGTTTTATTAGTACATAGATTACAAAATTATGGTTAAATTCAATCATTTTCCATTCTGTTACATAATAAAAGTTGCCTCTTTAGTTTGTTCCAATAGTCAGTGATGGAGTTCACTTGAAGCACCTTTGAATTTGAATTTCTCACTTATTTCCCATGTTCACAGATCATGTTTGACAGATGGTTTGAAGTATCATGTCCCCAACTGGTGGTGTTCCCAAACTGTTACAGGCACAGCTTCTCAAACATTATGTCAAATTCTACACGTCTTTTGAATGCTGGAATCAACCATATCTGATTGTTAAGGCAAACAGTACCCAATTTACTTGGTTTACTGCCTGCAGCATAATGCCTAATATTTTTTCTTCTTTTGCAGGAGTCCAATGTGTTGATTGCTGCTAACAGTCAGGGTACAATTAAGGTGAGTTTTAAAATGTTGACCAGGGATAGCAACAAGGTTACAGAAAATTAAAAGAGACTTTTTCAGGACTTCCATTTTTGTACAACTGTTTATAAGTTAAAATGACTTATTTGCATCTACTGCAGGCTGAGGAGATGGGAGTAATGTCAGCTGCAAATTGGTGCTGTCCAGTTAGAAAAAAATGTGGAATGTAATGGTATCTAGCAGGCACTAGGTTTAAAGACATTTATAGAAAACAATAAGCTGCAACTAAAATATTGTACACTCCATAGTCAAAAGAATGAAGTGATGCTGAAGTTTGTGAACCTTTTTAAATGTTCAGTATTTCAGTGTAAGTATAACCTAAAATGTGATCTGTTCTCCACACAAGTCTCAAAAGTAGATCAAAATAATTCAATTAAAACAAATGAGTCAAAACATTCTACTTGTTCATCTATTTATTAAAAAAAATTATCCAAAGCTACACATTTGTGTATGGCAAAAGTGTGTGAACCTTTGCTTTCAGTAACTGTTGTGTCCCCCTTGGGCAGCAATAACTGCAACTAAACATTCCTTAAAACTGTTGATCAGTCCTATACATCGACTTGGAGGAACATTAGCCCATTCTTCCTTACTTTTAACTCGGGGATGTTGGTGTACTTCCTCGCATGAACTGCCCACTTCAGGTCCTTCCACAACATTTCTATAGGATTAAAGTCAGGATTATAACTTGAAGGTTCCAAAACATTAACTTTCTTCTGTTTTAACTATTATTTGATCATATGACTCGTATTGGGGGGGGGGTATCTTGCTGTGTGACCCACATTCTCTTGATCTTTTGTTCAGGGACAGATAGCCTGATGTTTTCCTGTAAAATACTGGTACAATTCAAAATTCAGAGTTCCATCAATGATAGAAAACTGTCTTGATCCAGAGGCAGCAAAACAGGCCCAAACAATGGTACAGCCACCACTATCTTTCACAACATACCGGTATTTGTTGCACACAAATATGTAGCTTTGGATCATTTGCCTTAATACATTAGTGAATAAATATAATGTTTTCACACATTTGTTTAATTGGCTTGGCTTGTTTATCTAGTTCTGAGAACGCATCACATTTCAGGTCATACTTCTGCAGAAATATTGAAAATTCAAAAAGATTCACAAACTTTTAAGCATCCCTATCTCTGTTTTGTTTCATATGAGATGTTCTTTATTGTCTCTCCAGGTAGTACTCATAAATAGCTCAAATTTTCTGGCCTTCATGAAAAAGGACTGGGAATGTTTAGACATCTCCGTTTGGTCATTAAATGAGTGAGAATTAAATTTGTTATCTTCTCTCTTTGAACCTTTCTGATGTACACCTCAACAGCAGCACTTTGAACATTGAAGTTACTTTGTTTTACTAATTTATCCATCAATTTTTTATTACATCAACTATCAAAATATGATGATTTACAATAAAAACATAAAGTCACAGTTGTCATTTCTAAATCAAGTGTTAAAAATTAATCTAAAGCGATTAGCAATTAAATGCCTATTTAAAACTTTATTTTAAAGTTTTTAAAATCTCTCTTAAGGAGATCTGTTCCATCTATTCTACATTGCCCAGAGTCTTAATGAATTGGAGGAATTCATAAATAATGCAACACTGTAGGAGTCTTGACAGCCTTCTAACAACCCAAAACAATACACTACTAGTTTAAAGGTACAATATATACACACAAAAAATAGTGAATATCCTATTATGGGTATAATCCTCCCATTTGTACAAGAAGCAGGGTTTAGAAATGTACTGGCATTACTTCCTTTGGGGGAAATAATTTCAAAGTGCACCCAGCTGGTCAGCTCCATCAGTCAAGACCCTATCAATCTAATTAATTTTTCTTTTCTTTTTTCTTTTTCCACTACATTATTTAGTTCAATTGTTAGAGTCAGAAGCTCTGTGGCCAGACTCAGAAAGTTAACTGAAGACACAGCAAGAACTGCTCAATTAAAGTAGAAATCCAGCATGGTGTAGTTACAAATTGCTGGAAGAATAAAAAGAGATCTTAAGAAAGAAGGAGGGACCTTGAGAAAAATGATAGAATTAAAACATTTATACAAAATCAAGGTCACCTGTTAGGATATATGCAGTATATAAATTGTTACTGAATTACAGTATGGAAAAGGAACAAATAAAAATTATGTTAAAGTGGATGCAAAAATTTTAAAAAGTAGTCACAGTACACTAATGAGAAATGCTACGGAAACAAATCAATGTAATTTACTTCCTGATACAGTTTAAGGGAAAATTGGGATAAATTATTTATAGCCACACTGATGATGTTATCTAGTTTGATAGTGAAACGTCTGCAAGAAAACAGCCAAGTTCAGAGAGCACCAATGACCCAATGTATATAACTCCATCAGTAATTACCAAGATAGACAAATCATATAATAATAAATGTTGGAAATGTGAGAATAAATAAGGAATATTCTATCATGTATGTTGGTCTTGTAAAAACTCTCAGAAGTACTAGAAAAAAATACATCAAAATATTCATAAAATTCTACAAATAAAATTTGAATGAAAATCACAAATATTTTTTAATTATAATACCCCACAATAGGTGAAAAAATATAATTTGATACAGTACATGTTGATAACTTCAAGAATAAATTCGGCACAACACTGGAAAAATTAAATTTTGTTCACAATACAAGATTGGGAGACTAAAACGGGAGAATACAGATAGTCCTCAAGTTACGAATGCAATGGAGCCTGCCCATTTCATTCGTAACTTGAGGATTTGTAGGAATGAATGGCGTACCTTGAACGCAATCACTCCCTGCTTTCGCCCAGGCATTTGCTAATCGAATGTGCGGTTCATTAAGCGCACATGAGGTATCAGGGTGGGGAAGGCCATGGGGGGCCTAGTGATGGAACAGGCCACCTGCTTCAGACCACCCAAGGCCTCCCCAGATCCACTGAGATACGTCATGCTCCCCACAATTGCTTCTCCCCCAATCCTGCCATGCCGGGTCACTTACTTGTGAAGATCTAGCGAGCTGTCTCCTCCAACTGTCTCCTCTCCAGCCTCTCTGCCACACAAGATCACAGCCCCCAGAAGCTTCCAGTGTCCGTGCAAAAATCGCTGCCTCAAAGCATCCGGCCAGCTTGCAAAAACTTTGGGCGCCGAGACTGGAAGCTTCTGGGCACTGTGATCTCACGGAACTTCAGGTTTCCAGTCCCTGTGCAAAATGTCTTTGAGGAAAGACTCTTGCTCAGCCTCAGCTATCAGACAAATCACCCAGTCTGTACAATCAGCAAATATAAGTTCAGTAATTTGCTAGCGCTGGAGTCTGAATTCTGTTTTATTCATTTATAACAACTTTTAAAGAAAAATACACAAGCATAAAGATACAAAAACTAAAAGCCAACAACCAATAATAAAACATAAGTAAAAACTTTTGTGGAAAAATTTAATGATATATTATCCCCTTCCCTCACATTTTATTTCCCTAACTGCTAAACACAACCTAAATATTTGCACTTTACATTAAATGTGTTACATTCAAAATTATTGCTACGTTTATTGAAGTGATTTTTTCTATTGCTTTTAATTGGTCTCAAGACTCTTTTCCTAGACCCCATGTTTCAAAAGACTGGATTTGCCTTGCTGTGTAATATGTCGTATATAGGGAGCCATTAACTTTAGTTAAACCTCTATCTTAATTACGGGAGCAATGCATGCGTCAATCCAGGGCTCTATTCTTGGCAGCAAAGGCTTTTTGTATAGATGGCAAAAGGCTTTGTAAACAGGGAAGGCTTTAATGTTTCAGGCCTTCCCTCCCTTTACAAAGCCTTTTGCCACAGATCTCGTCCAGGCCTCCATTTGCAGAGAACAGAGGCTTAAAGTACCATGAGATCATGCAAGATCTCGCACTACTGATCTTGCATGATCTTGCGGTACTTTAGGCCTCCATTCTCTGCGAACATACCAAAGGCCTGAAGCAGTGAAACAGGCCAAGAAACGAAAGCTCTTTAGATCTTCGCAAGGTGAATATACAGAGGCCTAGTGCCTATGGGGACCCAGCGGCAGGGGGGGCGAGAGAATAGCCAGGGTGAATGTTGCAGAGCCTCTGTGGTCGTTTGTAAGGGTGAACGACTGCCGTGGTGCTGCAACTTTCGTAATTTCAAGACTTGTTCATAAACATTAGGGGGCACTTATTGCATAACTTCGAACATTCACCAGGGGATTATCTGTATGTAGCAATGGCAAGTGATAGTAGTTAAGATAGAAGTTTAACTAAGCAGGAATGACCCCCTATATATTGTATTTTTCCGTGTATAAGACGCTATTTTTTCCTGCAAACACCCTGTTCAAAAATCAGGTGCGTCTTATACACGGAAAAATAATGGTAACCTCCGCAGCCCAGGGCATGCCTGTGTGGGTTGCAATGCCTAACGGGAGGGGGGGGGCAAGATCGTCGGCCAGCCGAACTTCCGGATTTGCCAGCTCAGCTGTTCGGCACGGAGAAACTCGCCTGCCAGAGAGTCTTATACAAGGGTGCGTCTTATAGACAGAAAAATACGGTACCGTGTTTTACCGAAAATAAAACCGGGTCTTTTTTTTTGCCTCCAAAAGAGGCACCAGGTCTTATTTTCGGGGGATGTCTTACCTCTGGCACCGACAGCTCCGCACAGCAGGTACACTTCTTCTGGGGCCGAAGCAGCAGCTGCATTCTGCAGCTGCATTCTGGCCTGCATTTTGCAATCAGGCCTTTCCGGAAGGCCTATGCAGCCAAGTACTGAGCTATGGATTCAGAGCTCAGCTGCAGAGGTCTTGCAGAACAGAGTTATGGATTAATCCATAGCTCGGTTCTTGGCTGCACAGGCCTTCCGGAAAGACCTGTGACTGAGAAATGCAGGCCTGGCTGCAGAAGACGCCACAGAAGAATTGGGCTGGCGAGGAGAGGCCTGGCTGCAAAGTAAGTGGGTGGGGGGCGTGTGGGGCAGATCCACCCCCCCCCACCCTAACTTGATTTTTAGGTGTGTGTCTCGCCCAAAGCTAGGGCTTATTTTTGGGGTAGGCCTTACTTTCAGGGAAACACGGTACTACGTATTACACAGCAAGACAAATCCAGACATTTGAAATATGGGGTCTAGGAAAAAAGTCTTGAGACCATTTAAAAGCAATAGAAAAAATCACTTCAACAAATGTAGCAATGAGTTTGAATGTAACACATTTAATGTAAAGTTCATATATTTAGGTTGTGGTTAGAAGCTAGGGAAGGAATTGTGAGGGAAGGGGATAATATATCTTTATTTTTCCCCACAAAAGCTTTTACTTATGTTTTATTATTGGTTGTTGGTTTTTAGTTTTTGCATCTTTATGGCTTGTGTATTTTTCTTTAAAAGTTGTTATAAATTAATAAAACGGAATTCAGACTCCAGGGCTAGCAAATTACTGAACATATATTTGCTGATTTGTACAGACAGGGTGATTTCTCTGATAGCTGAGGCTGAGCAAGAGGCTTGACCCCCAGTAGTGAAGCAGCATACCCCACATCTCTGTGCCATGCTCTTCATGGTGAAAAACAGCTGATCGCAAGTGAATCCTCATCCATCTGGCAGACTTCCAGAGGTGATCATGGGATAGCTGAGCAGTACCTTTTCAATATCACACCCATGAGGGATATGAAAGATGAAGATTATAGGTAGTTGAAATGGTTGTAAGTCAAGGACAACCAGTACTGCTGTCAAGTTCTCCACTATGGTGGCCTGTTGGGGACAACAAAGAAGGAGACTGGAAAATGGCATTGAATGAGGGAGAGATGCCCAGACTCCTTTATATGGCATGCTACTAGACACCTCCTTCAGGACCAATCACACAGGATAGGACTTGTCTCTAGATGAGAAAGAAACCCTGAAGATTTCCCACAAATACCCAGGAAAATCTGCAACATTTTAGGCCTAAAGCAGGGATCCCCAACCCCCGGTCCGTGGACCAGTACCGGCCCGTGGCATGCCACCAACTGGTCCGCACAAACAAGCAAAGCCCCATCTGCGGGATGCAGCACACAAAACCACGCACACTCCGGTCCGCGGAAAAACCTCTCTCCATGGAACCGGTCCCTGGTGCCCAAACGGTTGGCGACCACTGGCCTAAAGGAACCTTAACTGTTCTTTCCCATGGATCCCCTGTTGGGTCTACTGGCAGTAGAGATGGTCGTGGTACCTAACAGTTCTACCATATACTTTCCTTTTCCTGAACATATAAGTACCTAGGGTAGCTGTTGTACTTTCTTGCAGTCAGTATTAGATCTCCATAATATCTCCTTAATAGACAACCCTGTGGCAGAATTTTATAATGACAAGAAAGATGGCCGAGGCCTTGGGACAGCTATCCCAACTTCAGAAGTTGTGAATGCTCCAACACTGGAAGTTTTTAAGAAGAAATAGTATAGGGTTTCCTGCCTGAGCAGGGGGTTGGACTAGAAGACCTCCACGGTCCCTTCCAACTTTTTATTATTATTATCATTATCATCATCATCTAACACAGGGCTTTTCAACCGGTGGTACGCGTACCACTTGTGGTACTTGCCACATGGCAGGTGGTATGCGATTGCTAGCCAAGTGTAATGGGAGGGGAATGAGCCGAAGCGAGCCAAGCCTGAGGGAGAGGCAGCTGCAGGACTGTGGGCTCGGCAGAAGCCCCAGGAGCCGGCAGGGCTCCCGCTGATTGGCTCCAGCTGATTGGCACTTCCAGAAGCAGCTCGGAGCTGGAGGTGAACTGAAGAAAAAGGGGGGAAGGAGAGGAGAGGCTATAAAAGAATGTGGTTTGGGTGAGGGAAGGGGGAAAAAGACAACAGGAAAGGTTTAATCCCTTTAAACAAATGTAATTAGTTTTACCCCCTTTAATTGAGTCTGTCTGTGGCTTTTAGAAAGTTTTCTTTGAAGGTAAACTGGCTTAATTTAAAGCTAAAGCTTTTCCCAATTTCCCAATTCAGTCTAGGATTGCAATATTTGACACGTGACACGCCTGAGGCAGCTTAAAGAGAAAAAAAACCGGAGTTTGTGTTTCTTTATTTTCTTGCTTTGCACTTGATTCCTGTGTCTTTAAGGGTACAGGGAAGGGATTGGGGAGGTGCATTCTTACTACACTGTGGAAGAGCTCAGAAGGGCCAACTAGCTAGCTCAGGAGTCTACAAACTTAGCAACTTTAAGACCTGTGGACTTCAACTCCCAGAATTCCTCAACCAGCCATGAGGGCTGAGGAATTCTGGGAGTTGAAGTCCACAAATCTTAAAAGTGCCAAGTTTGAAGACCCCTGAACTAGCTGGTAGTGGTGCATATTAATAAACATGGATAAATTCATCATACATTTGTCCGTGCAAAGGGAAAGTGATTCAGCAAAGGAACAGCCACCGAAGAAATTAAAACTGGTACTTTTTTCTTTTTTTCTACAGTTTGTAATATTTTATTAAATTATAGAATAAAATACAAAAGTACAAAAGCAAATAGTAGGACACAGTGGGGAGGAAAAGGAGGGGAAAAGTGAGGGGGAGAAGGGGAAAAGAACAGACTTCCTCTGTTGCAGTAGAAGGAAGCATTAACATTAAACTTCAACTTTTTACTTTTCCATAATATTATAAACTAGCCATTTCTATAACAACAAATGAATCTAATCAGTAAAACCCAAAATCCCCCCCCTTTTTTTAGTCAAGTTTTTGACACCTTGCTAAGCACTGGTGGTACTCAAATATTGTCATGTCCTAAAAGTGATACAATCTGTGAAAAGGTTGAAAAGCCCTGATCTAACAATCCAAGAGCAGAGAGAACTCAGCAGAAAGAAGGTGGCCAAGGCTGTTGCCTTCAGATGCAAGCTTGAATGGTGTCCAGTTCTCACCGTGATAGTTAGCATAGATGGTAAATATACCGGTCTGTTGTAGAAAATGGTATCTTGGGTTTATCATAAGGATTTGTTTTCTCCAGCCCACCCAGGTATTACCAACAAAAGTACCATTGCACTCCCTTATGCCTAAGTTTCCTGTGGCAGAGGGGTTGCTTGTTTGCTTAGTTTTTTCAAGCTCCTTCTGGCTTGTTAGTTTAAATTTGGGAAAGGAGTTATCTTCTCCAGAGGAAGAATTATCTGACCATTTCTAAGGCTTGCTTCCAAGAGAGTGTGAGGGATATACCCATTATAAAATGCCATTCTCTCCTGTAGTAATACAGATTCACAGTAAATTCAAGATATTGTTTGCTATGCATACAGTATTACATCTAGGTAACTGCATGTCTTTGACTATACCCAAGCCTTGGATAGTATGGAGGAATATTTCTTTGTTGTCCTTATCAGAAAGACTGGTAATAGACCTTTGATCCTGCAATTGTTGCCTCCACCCCAATACTACATTTCAAATCAATCATACTGAGTCAATTATTTCTATTTTCTATCTATCTTTGCTCTGAAAAGAATTAAGTTTTGAGTTGGAAAACAAAATGAGATCTATTTTATATTAGCTAGGATAAATTATGAAACTAGTGTGAAACTGAATGAATCTTCTGATCATCTGCCATTTCTTTTAACTTGCTGCAAATCAGCTTCGAATAAAGCTGATTTCAAAATGAAACTGCTTTAATGTCCCCATCTCTAGCTCTTGAGGGATTTCATGTTCAGAGGTGATATATTCTGAGTTGCTTTCCATATCAATGCTGGAATGATGGTTATTAACTTAAAACTTTTGACATTAAAATTATCAGTTACAAGTAGAAGAATTAGCTGTGAAATGATTTCTCTACCATTTTGATAAGAATCCTTTGACACTGGCTCATAACAGAGCTCCCTATTCTATTGAACTGGAGCCAATGGTGGTGAAAAGGGCACATTTTGCTGTTAAAATAAAACTAGTCAGCCAGTTTGCTTTTTTTCAGTTTCCACATAAAGCTAAGTGTTGTATTATAAGTAATTTTATTATTAAATACAGTGCTGCTCTGCTACTTTGTTTGTGATACTTGGTAACTGAGCAAGAGGGAAGAGCAATTAAGCAACATTTACAATACACAAGGGAGATCGTGTTCTGCTCACCAACCTCACATATGCTTCTTTGATAAAATATAATTATCATCCTGCTTTATATTTTCAGACATGTAAAGAAAAATTCCAGCTGCCTGTAGCGCATCTAACCTTGGTTAGCTGCTTATGGGTGGACAAAAAAAGGGGGTTGTTTTGTGTCTCTGGGGTTAATTTTTTTCCTCTCTTTTTTCCACCAGGTATTGGAACTGGTATGAAAGATTTTCTCTCTCTCAAGGAGTGGAATACTTGATACAGCTTTCATCTGAAGTTCTTAGTGGGACACAAAAATGAAGATAATTTGCTTTTCCTTCTCAGAGTGGTCACGTTTTGGGGGTGGGAGTTCTTTTCTTTTATGGATACTCTTAGGGCAAGTTGGGACTCTGGGAAGTACCAGTGGATTCAGAATTCAGAACCATCAACATTAACTGCACAGACTCGCTGCTGCTGATTCTATTGCTTATCTGAGGTTTATGATGGGGTGGGAGGAATGGATGGATTCTTTTAAATAAAAGCAGATGCTGATGCAGAAAAGGAATGGTGAATATTCATTGAACCAGACATAGAAACAGGATGTCCTTTTGTTGATAGGCATGGTAACAGATTTGCCTTGTTGAATGATTTATGTGAGAGCTATGCTTTGAACCATGTTCTGGATTATTCCTACTGGTCTTCTTTCTGTGTTTACTCCAAAAAGTCTGGTAAGTTGTCTAATCCTGACTGGAACATTGTGAGCATGCATCTGACTTGAGACCCTCAAGTAAAATTTCATTTAGTATTTTTTTTTATTTTTGGAATGATATGTTCAGGCCATTTTTTACTATTCAATTATTGAAGCTCTCTGTACAACTAACTAGTGCAGACTCTCTAGTCTGAGAGAGGGCATATAAGTAATTTTATTTCCAGGTCCATCTGCTCCATCACCAGCTCTCATGCCTGCCAGCTATATAAGGATCTCATCTGTGATGTAGACATGTGTTGAATGAGAGCAGATGTGACATGACATAGTTATCCCTATACAAGCCATTAAATGTCAGTAACTAATGACTTTCTGTCTCTTCTGATTTGAGTGGCTATTGAAATAGCTTCACGAAAGGCAACAGTGCCTATCCACACATTACTGTCCCCAATTTGTTCATTCCAATCATCTCACTATTTCTGTCATTTGTAAAAGCCAAGCATTTTGAATGTTGTAATATATTTTGGGACAGGCTTTGGTCGCCTTATTTTTTGAATAAACATGCATATTCTTAATTGTACAAGTGAATGGGAAATAAACTGATTCCAAATATTTCACACTGTTAGTTTGTTGTCCCAAAATAAGACTTATTTGGGGAAAGGAGGTGGGCTTCTAAGTTCTTTTTTTTAATGTATATTTAATTATTTTTTTACAGTAACAGTCTAGTATTTAATAAGCAACACGTTGTCTGGGTTATGTGTTTAACAGTAATACAATTTCCATTCTTACCCTTTATTCCATTTTTCTAACCATTTATAAAAAAAATTTCCCACGTTTGAAAGTATTCTGAATCATGCTTCCCCTTCATTTTCAGTGTAAGCTTATCCATTTCTGCACAGTCCAAAATGTTCTTAATTATGTCTTCTTCAGATGGTACTTCTTTGTTTTTCCAGTATTGAGCAAATATAATTCTCGCTGCTGTTAATATATGTAATATTAAGTATACACGTTTCTTATCATAATTTTCTGAAATTATGCCTAAAAGAAATAATTCTGGTTTATAGTCTACATGTGTTCCTATCATCTTTTCTAGTCACCTATGTATTTTTGACTAATAGTTCTTTGCTTTAGGGCAGACATGTCAAACTCGCGATGTCATGTGACGTCGCGCAACGTATTGGAGTTTTTTCCCCATTACCGGCAATGGGGTGGGCGCGGTTCCCTGGTGACACGTCCGGCCCGCGGGCTGGTAGTTTGACACCTCTGCTTTAGGGTATGTCCACCAAAGATGATAATACGTGCCTGGATTTTGTCTGCATTTCCAACAATTGCTAGACATGTTTTTAAACACTTTTGCTAATCTTGCAGGTGGTAAGTGCCATCTATAGAACATTTTATATAAATTTTCTTTATAAGTAGCTGCCCTCGTTATTTTGTAGTTTCTTTCCCATAAATTTTGCCATTTTTCTAGCTCTACATTGTGCCCAAAGTTTTAGGCCTAAAGCAGGGATCCCCAACCCCCGGTCCGTGGACCAGTACCGGCCCGTGGCATGCCACCAACTGGTCCGCACAAACAAGCAAAGCCCCATCTGCGGGATGCAGCACACAAAACCACGCACACTCCGGTCCGCGGAAAAACCTCTCTCCATGGAACCGGTCCCTGGTGCCCAAACGGTTGGCGACCACTGGCCTAAAGGAACCTTAACTGTTCTTTCCCATGGATCCCCTGTTGGGTCTACTGGCAGTAGAGATGGTCGTGGTACCTAACAGTTCTACCATATACTTTCCTTTTCTGGAGGAAATGGAGCCTGCCCATTCCACTCGTAACTCGAAAACTCGTAGAGTGAATCTCGTTCAAGGTACAAGATTACTCCCTTGCTGCTTAAAATGCACGTGGCTCGTTAAGCGAACATGAGGTATCTCAGGGTGGGGAAGGCCATGGAGGGCCTAGTGCTAGAACAGGACCCCAAGGCCTCCACGACCCACTAAGATACCGCATGCTTCCCCCTCCCTTCCTGCCGTGCCGGACTCACCTGGAAAACCTCTGGAGGCATGCAGAAGCCCCCCCAACCTCTGTTCCTGGCGCAAATGGCTAGGAAAATGCCTCCGCGGCTTGGATCAGGCCCTTGGAAGTTCCATTCCAGGCGACAACAGCTTGGAGCAGTCCTCCAAGGGCTGAATCCAATCTCCAGAGCCATGCAGAAGCCTTCCTCTGTCTCCATTCCGGGCTGCTTGGAGGAGGGCTCCGGGGACAACAGGGTCACTTTCTCCCCCAGTGCGACGAGCTCTGGCGGGTTGGACGCAGGTGCGAGGGACCTGGCCTTCTCCCTCAGTTGAAGGCTTCAGGCTTTCTGTCAGAAAGGAGTTGGGGGCAGAAGCAGGAGACAGGCACCTTTCGCATAGAGAATAAAAGTTTCTGAGGTCCATGATTTGGCCCAACTTCAAACACTCGCGTGAGATTACGGACTCCAGAAACTTCCATTCTCGGCACGAAAAACATTTCCAAGCCAATTCTCCTCTCCCTCAAAGGGAAAGAAACGTGGCAGAGAGCATTTTTGCAAGGTAAGTGAGTCCGGTGCAGCAGGAAGGGAGGGGGAAGCAGTTGTAAGGAGTGGGAGGGGAATAAGGTGAATGTTGCAGTGCCACTGAAGTCGCTCATAAGGGCGAACAACTGCCGTGGTGCTGTAATATTTGTGACTTTGGGACTTGCTCGTAAGCACTAGGGGGTGCTCATCACATAATTTTGAACGAGCGTTAAGTGAATGCTTGTAACTTGGGGATTACCTGTAATTGATTAAGTTTGGGTGTACAAACGCCTCCATTGTTGAAATCCATCCTGGTATTTTCATGTAAGTTCTTGATTTTACCTTTTCCCATGTCAAAAGCAGTGCATTTCTTACATAGTGGTTTTGAAAGTATTTGTGAATTTTGTTCTTCCCATACCATAGAAAAGCATGCCATCTTTGCAGATCCTCTCCAAGTCATTAAGGTTTCGAGGCTGATGTTTGGCAGCTCGAACCTTCAGCTCCCTCCCAGATTTTCTATGGAATTAAGGTCTGGAGACTGGCTAGGCCACTCCAGGACCTTAATGTGCTTCCTCTTGACCCACTCCTTTGTTGCCTTGGCCATGTGTTTTGGGTCATTGTCATGCTGGAATACCCATCCACAGCCCATTTTCAATGCCCTGGCTGAGGGAAGGAGGTTCTCATCCAAGATTTGACTGTACATGGCCGCGTCTATTGTCTCTTTAATGCAGTGAAGTTGTCCTGTCCCTTTAGCAGAAAAACACCTCCATGTTTGACAGTGGGGATGGTGTTCTTGGGGTCACAGGCAGCATTCCTCCTCCTAATACAGCGAGTTGAGTTGATGCCAAAGAGCTCAATTTTGGTCTCATCTGACCACAACATTTTCACCCAGTTCTCTGAATCATTCAGATGCTCATTGGCAAACTTCAGACGGGCCTGTACATGTGCTTTCTTGAGCAGGAGGAACCTTGTGGGTGCTGCAGGATTTCAGTCCTTCATGGTGTAGTGTGTTACCAGTTGTTTTCTTGGTGACTATGGTCCCAGCTGCCTTTGAGATCATTGACAAGATCCTCCCGTGTAGTTCTGGGCTGATTCCTCACCGTTCTCATGATTATTGAAATTCCATGAGGTGAGATTTTGCATGGAGCCCCAGACCGAGGGAGATTGACAGTTATTTTGTGTTTCTTCCATTTGCGAATAATCGCACTGACTGTTGTTACCTTCTCACCAAGCTGCTTGGCGATAGTCTTGTAGCCCATTCCAGCCTTGTGTAGGTCTACAGTCTTGTCCCTGAGATCCTTGGACAGCTCTTTGCTATTGGCCATGGTGGAGAGTTTGGAATCTGATTGATTGATTGCTTCTGTGGACAGGCGTCTTTTATACAGGTAACAAACTGAGATTAGGAGCACTCCCTTTAAGAGAGTGCTCCTAATCTCAGCTTATTACCTGTATAAAAGACAACTGGGAGCCAGAAATCTGATTGATAGGGGATCAAATACTTATTTCACTCATTAAAATGCAAATCAATTTATAACTTTTTTGAAAAGCGTTTTTCTGGATTTTTTTGTTGTTATTCTGTTTTTCACTGTTAAAATAAACCTACCATTAAAATTATAGACTGATCATTTCTTTGTCAGTGAGCAAACGTACAAAATCAGCAGGGGTTCAAATATTTTTTTCCCTCACTGTATCTCTGGTAACCCTTAATACACTTTTATTTTATTTTTTTATTTGATCTCTATAGCCACCATCTCAGCAAACGATTTTTGCTGATTAGAACTAAAATGAAGAGGTTTTAAGGATTTGTTTATAGATAAGAAATGGAATATGGAAAGAAAACAATCATTTGTTGTATTTTAAAAAAAGTCATATATTTTTTTCTTTTCTGTATTTTTTCTTTTCTACATTTTCCATTTTTGTCTTATTTTTTTAGTTTGAATTATTTTTCATCATAATTTTTAATAAAATTACTGTTAAAAAGAATTTGCCCACATTTAGACTGGTATTCAGTAGTCTTTTAGCCATTTAGATTAATACTTTATATTTCAGAAATTACAAATATCCCCAATTACATTGGAAATAGATTTTTAAATTCCAATTCATCATAAATATTTATAAAAAATAATATTTGGGAAGTAGGAAAAAGGTTGGCTTACTTAAAATAAGTCTATCTGCATATCAATACACAGTTGATTTCTTTTTTTTAAAGCTTGAAACAGGTTTTCCTATAGTAGATTGTAATTCAATAGTTTTAAAATATTAATATTAAGTTAATATATTTCCCATGTACTTGATTCAAACACTTCCTTATCTTAATCTTAAAATATAGATATAGGTATGTATGAATTTATTTGCAAGTAGTCCTTGACTTACAAACATTAGTGACTATTCTAACTTACAATAGCACTGAAAAAAGTGACTGATGGCCGTTTTTCATACTTACAACTGTTGCAGCATTCCCATGATCACATGATCAAAATTCAGACACTTAGCAAGTTGCATGTATTTATTGCAGTATCCCAAGGTCAATGATCACCTTTTCTGACCTTCTGACAAAGTCAATGGGATAGCCAGATTCACTTAACAACCATGTTACAAGCTTAACAACTTCAGTGATTCACTTAGCAACTGTGGCAAGAAAGGTCAAAAACTGGGGCAAAACCTAACTATCATCTTGCTTAGCAATGTAATTTTTGAACTCTGTTGTGGTCATAAGTTGAGGACTACCTGTATCATTTGATTTAAATAGGCACTCAACTCACAAAAGCAACTCTTAGCAGCTTACAATTGGACAGAAGCAGAAAAACAAAGGAACTAAAAGCAAAATGGAACAAACACCCAGAACCAAAACAAAAAACAGAGTAACAAAATAATAGAATAATGAAGGCCAGATACTACATTATCCAGTTCAAAAAAAACCACCCACCATTCTTGATAGATTTATCTTATGTTCTGCACCGATATCTTCAGAAGACCAGCAGGATTGAGGCCAACCAAACCTTGGGGGAATGATGCTCCATGGGTCAGGCATACTTCCTAGGTTCCATTGGATAACATTCTTTTACAGAGAAGACCCAAAGAATGGCTACCTTGCTGGATTTCATGGGATGATCAAAGGAAATTGAAACAGGTGAATCCACAAATAACCCAGCCCTGTATCATGAAGAGCTTTATTGGTGTTCATTTTCTTTGGGGTCTTAGTAATGTGGGTGAGCCTGCATTGATTGCGCATGTTTGCTATGCATTGTTACTTTATGTTATATATGGTTTTATTTATTGTTTTTAATTGTCATGCATTTGATGTCAGCTCTGCCTGCCTCAGTTTGGGGCCTCACAGGCATCCTGCCATCAAAAGAAGGGAAGGATGAAAGAGCAATATAGCTTTGTGTATACGTGATAGGAAATCGGGAGGGAGGAATGACAGGTGATAAGCACCAGGATAGCCGGATCCTGTTTGTACCAGCACCCCGTGGCTAGGCACCCTGAGAAATATGCAGATTACCCCCAAACATCTCAGAGATCTCAAAACATCTTGGCGAGCTCCAGTTGGCTGGAAATGGACTGGTCACGGGGAGGGATGGGCTGGAGGCAAGCCTACACCTTATTTTTGTAACTAGCGAGTGCGGTAAATCTCAGAGCTGGCTTGACTTTACTGCAACCAATATCCTTAGTAAAACAACCCTTTGCTTTAACCAAATGGAGTCAAAGGCTTTTCTTTCCTAAGGGACCAGATTAGGGCAGGTCTGATATTTGAGATGGGTGACCACATAAATTGAATGAGTGAAAGCATAAATGAATAAAATTAAATATGACCATATAATGTCCCAGAAATCTTTGTAGATGCCCCTAAACTGAGATTCATTTTCTTCTTAAAGGGCTTAGCAAACAATTTTTCTAACAAAACAGAAAAAGAAATAAGGAATGATAAAGTTGCATAGTGTTCTAAGTTAGATCCTCAAATTAAAGGAAAGTGACTATATTTTTTAATTTTTCATTTCTCTGCCAAGCTAATTCAAATTTCAGTGCCTAGCTTTAATTAGAATTTAGAATTCCTTGAACAAAGTGACAAAAGAAATTAGAACTAGCTAGTTCTGTATTTACAGCCACTTAATTCATTTTCTTTTAGGTAAAGTCTTCTATGTATATTCCAGGTGCTGAATTTAAGAATCTTTCAGTAGCTTCTTTTGTCCCATCATTGCCTGAATAACATCTGTTACTTTCTCCATGTATTAGCTCTATGAACATTGATTCTAAATTTGCCCTATTTTTCAATGACAACATGCAAACTACTGTACAAATATGTAGAGAAATTGATTACAGCTATCTTTTACTGCAAAATTAAAATCAAAGTCAATATAGTTGATGAACAAATTACCAAATATTTTTTCAAGCATTGTTCTCATAATATTCATGGCCCTTGGAGCTAATTGATTGCCAGTGCTCTAAGCTCTTTTTAGAGGTGGATCATGAAAATGATTCTTCTCAATTCTTAGCTATAAGCTATCTTCCTCGCAAGCAGCCTCACCAACCTCCTCTGTGCCTCCCTACTCTCTATTCTCCTCACCTGGGGATGGGGTGGGAGAGGCAGCTGTTCCTCGTCAGAGGTGATCTGGAGCCTGTCATCTCTGCTGGCCATCTGCAGCTGCTCCGCTTCTGCAGGTGGCTCTCCATCCAGTCGCCCCCCCTACACTGCCAGACAGCCCTGGGACTGCCTTTTCCTCAGCTCCTGGACTCTCCACTTGTTCGGAGGGGACCGTTTCCTCCCCGTTGGACGGTCCTGGTAACAACTCTTCCTCCTCTGAACCAGGATCCAACAAAGCCATGACATAATCTTTCCAGGGTTAGACACACGTTTTCTCTTGGTTTGCTTATTTTTAATTTAACAAACAGCTTGTCAGGGCCCACTTCAAAACCTCATCCCAAGAAAGCAGGACTCTTGGAACAGTTTCATTCCAAAAGGAACTTTTATTAGGAGAAGCTGATAGAAGGCAGGATTTGAGGGTTTCCCACTCAGATCAATAGGTTAAAAGAGTCCCAAGCAAACCCCACCCCAATAGTTCATCCGGTCAGTTTAAATGAGCCAATCCCCAGGTGTTAAGTCTGCTGTGGGAACGGAGCTGATAATGGGGTCCATTCCCATGCTTGTGAAGATGTTGTTAGGTCTTTGCACCTTCCCTTCTGAGAAGGGAAGGTGCAAAGAGATAAGCAAGATGGCCAGAGGCAAATTCCCTTCTCACCCCAGGTTGACTTCAAGGGAGAGACAGTTCAAAGAGTAAGTATGTAGAAACAGCAGAAGGGATACATTGTAGCAAAGCAGAAAACCCCAGAGAGCCTTCCCCCCCCTTCCCCTCAGGAGAGTGGCAGAACCCGCAGAAAGAAATGGAAAGAATTGAAATAGATCCCCCCCACCAGGAAAGGAATGGGTTCTGACACAGCTAGGACAATAGTGCATTATTCCACTGCCTCCCATCTCTTCTGAGCATCTTCCCTCAATGGAGCCTGCTGCCCACCTTCTGAGTGGCTACTAGAAGTTCCCACACATCTCACAGCACATTTAGGAGGATCCATCTCACTCCCTTCCCTGACTTTTGCTTTCTTTTTTCTGCTTCACTCAAGTCCTGCAAGCTCTTCACTGCAGCATGCTCAACCAACTCAGATTCTGTACTGAGCCATAGAGGTGACCTGGGAAAACTATGCACAAACAGTTTCAACAATGTGTACCCAAGCATGCTTTAAGTCTGGGAAACAAAATATTGGGAAGAAACACCACCCTAACTCTTGGGATATAAGAAGAAAGGAAGAGAAAACGCAGTCAGGCTTTCAAGATTCTGTTATTATAGTCTATATCAACATAGTATAGTGCCACTCAAACTTAGGGAGTTCATTTCCTGGCCTGACCTGCCTTAAAGGGCTGACACATTCCTATGACTCTCAAAATTTGATTCATTGGGGCCCAAGTGGTGGGCACCCTCTCTTCTCTGGCTTTTTTCCCCCAAGAAAGCCATTGCTTTAAATTCCATCCTTATTGCCAAATTATGTATTGGCACCCTGGTGCCATTCAGGAGCTTATAGATGCTACTAGGATTTGAAGGCAAAAAAGGATTTTACTGAGTATTAAGAAAATTAACACAGAAAGGTATTCCAATTCCCACCCTTTCAGTATGCCAGGGACCCCAAAAGTGACAGCAGAGGAACTCCTTGAAGCTGGTGGTTGTGCAACTTCAAATAACACATGGTCATCAATTTTTTACTATGCTTTTCATTTTCAAGGATGAAACTTTGTCAGCTATGTGCCTCTGTGTTTCAACTTGCCTTTAGATTAAGGGGAGGTGTTACTTTCAAGTGGGTAGATGGAGAAACAAAACTTATTTGATTCAGCTGCAGACCATGAGAGCTTGAAGCCTTGTCAAGGACACCAGAACAGATGTGGATTTGAAACAGACGGTTGGTTCTCATAACAAAGTGGATATGGATTACATAAGACATTGGGAGTTTGGCTAGGAAAACTATTGTTTAAGTCTGTGAATTGGTGGTAGAGCCTCAGAGTTAGTTTTTCTTCGACATAACCAAGCTGTTTATTCAATAAATAGTAAGCTTTTCGAAAAGGAAATGAACCTGGAGTTTATTTGGATTCTTGAGCTGGATATTGACATTCATATTGTTTTATTCAAATTGAAATATCCACAAAATTGTTTAAGCGATTTCATATCCTACTCTGCAGTATCCAAGAGAAGTATCCTAATTGGGGAGGGGGTTACAAAATCACTACATAAAATATTTTTGATAGCTTAACAGAAGATTACTACCCACCTCTATTCTGAAGGAAAGCACCAGGGAAAAGACTGACAGATTTTGCTTACAAAATGATACTTGTCTCTAAGTTCACATATAGAACATTTACCTCCCAGTTCATATTTGAATGTCTCAACATACACAGCTTCATTGTTAAAATCCAGAAGAGTTTCTTAAGGCTAACAGTGCCTGAAATATCTACAGAATTTTACTTTGACTTGATCTCCAAGAGAGTGTTGGTGATACATCTCTCTATCCGAAAAAGAGAGAGAGATTGAAATATTAAGTGGCTTTTGCAAAACAAGCAGTTGTAGAGTTTTAAGGAAGCTATTTAAAATTAACCACCTAGTGTTTACACTTTACAGAGTTCCAGGAAAGGATACAAGGTAACCATTTCCAGATAAGGCATACATTCAGAACATACATACATACATACATACATACATACATACATACATACATACATACATACATAATAAGGCTAATCAGCAAGCCTTGGTAGAAACACATCAGAGCTAAACAAGTACAGAAAATCAACTTGTGAGAGATTTGTTAAGCTGAACATTCATCTAGGATTCAGTGAGTGCACCATACTCAATTTTCTAGATATATTTCCTTCATATTGGATATCCAATTAGACTGTTTATTAGGTGAGAAAAATCTTGCACAGTTCATATGAAAACTATTATCTATCTCACATGCATGAAGCAGCCTCAAACCTTGCAGCAGCAAGCTACATGTCTAATCTTTGCCCCATTGCCAATTATGAGTAGGAGGATCATAGGGTAATGAACAGAAATGCCTGGTGGCATCTATTCACATTCCTGAACTTGGTCAACCTGGCCATCTAGGATTGAGAAAAGCTTTTCAGAAAGGAAACCTCATTCAAGAATCAATTGCCCATTCTTTTACAATAGGTTTCACAGGATGGATTAGTTATAGTAGTGGTCTGTGATAGACAGAAAAAGCATTAAATGTGATTGTCTCCCTGCAGAGGAAATCTATTCTAAAATTTGGAAGTTTTCCTATCCTAGTTCAAGAAAGCAAACAAGATCAGAAGGAGATAAGATGCAGGACATTTGGGATTTCACCAAACCTGAGCAAGGGTTAGAGCCATCAGTAAACAATATGCAGCTTTAAATCTGTTGGGCTTTTTGAGTTGAGGGTATGTTTCTAGTCATTCACTTCATTACTTTTGAAGATATAGAGCTGAATAGGTTTAACATGGCATTTTTTATGAAGATGGAATATTGATCGTTGGGGCTCTTAGCTTCCATCTTCATTGATTTCACATTTCCTTAGCAAAACTGTACTAGTTTAGATCAGCATTGTAACATATCTCCAAAATAATGAGATCTATCTTAACATGAGCTGACATCTGAAATGCCCTTTTGGAAGATGGTCTTGGAAGTGACCTTCATGCTTGAAAGTCTGGATTTTGTTTTTGTTTATTTGTGTGTTGCATTATTGGAAACCATGCTCCCTTCCCTTTATTTCCTCAAAAAAATCTATGTACTATTATATGTCTTATTTTTCAATACATTTGTACCATTTTCAATTGCCCTTCTTTCAGACATATTTACTTTGCACTTGAAATGTGTTCCTTCTGCCATGACTCAGTCATTTAGCCAGACTGTATTTTCAGGAAAGAAACATGCACTCATTTCTTTTCTTCTTCCATTCAATCCAATTCTGGGTTGTTTTTTTCCTGTGCATTCATAAACAGGCTTGCTAGGTGAATAGGATTAACTGTCCTTTCCCTTTTTACTCTGCCAGCTGTAGAGTAATTAATTTAGATATTCTTGTACTCAACCGGCACTTATTTCTACAAACATACATTCGTAAATACACATAAAGTTGCACAGACAGATACTAAATTTGTACAGCCAAGCAAGGTTTATTGGCATTTCTGGTTCATTGGCTTTCTCATATCTGAAGCCAAAATGGCTATGGATGCTCATGAATGTCCAGATGTCTTTGAACTGCAAGGTGATTGTAAAACACTTGGTTGAACATTAGAAAAAGCAGGAGATGGTATGAAACTACCTCTACAGCAAATATATCACTGTGTTCCCAGTAATGATCATTGTAGTTTCATTTGATCTTAGTGAAAACAGCTGATGATGACACATTGTAACAAGCAGGGGAAAGAAAATGAGCTGTTTGCTAAATGCAACATGCCTTAAATGGTCCTTTCATTCTCTGTTGTATACTTAACAAAGAGAACTGAATATGTAGTGCTGCAAGGAATTCCCACCCAGTGTAAAAAATTCCAGAACTACAGATATTTCAATAAGAGGGAAAGAAGTAGATCTTATGAAAAATGTGTCCTTCTTCATTTGCAAGTGAGACTCAGGCGAACCTTGCAAAGGAATTTGTTAGGCCTGGTCTTCAGTTTTGGTCCAATAGATTTGATTAGCTTACTAAGATTGTAGGAGCCAGCACCATGCTTCTTTCATCACTATTATAAAATATGATAATCCATCTTAGATGTGTAGATGTTGCTGTTCCTACACATTGTTCATAGCAGCACTCTTCAAATCATCACCCCTGAATTCTCCCTTCCCCTTTTCCTAAATGATAGGACTTTTACTGACTGCCAGATGATCATTTGGGGCAGGATTTCAAGTTGTGTATTTAGCACTTGCCTGATCCTCATTCTTCTGGCATAAATGGAAGTAATGGGGGAAATCATTTTGGCTTTTTAAAAACAAGTTACCATATGTTGTATAAGATCAATAATACACATTTTCTTAAATTGCATATTTAATCTTACTTAGTTTGTTTCTTTCATAACATGCTTGGTGGGGCTACTCACTCATCTTAGAAAATTATGTTTCCCCACAGCTCAGATAGACACAAGGTATTCCAAGTGCCAAGTGGAGTATTCTGCTAATTCCTGTGCAATTTCTATTTGTGTATAGTGCTTACCTCTTTTTGCTGAAACAAGAAACTCATTTAAACTGCACGACTGAACTTAGATTAAAATAGGAGAAATAAATTACATTTCTACCTTTTTGTTGTACTCTGTCAAAGCTGGATTTCAGCATGGTGTGTTTCTTACTAAATGTCCACATGCGTCAACTACTGGCACCATTTAAAAAAATAAACTAGTCAATTGAGTAATTTTGGACTTCTGATAAAGATGGTAATATATCGCAAAGTAATGTCCTATCAACTATCACATAGTTTGCTATGTAGTACTAGGAAAGACAGAAGTGAAAATGTACTTTATGAAGGAAGTTCTAACCCTTTTATCATCCCATGAACTATAGATGAGAATGTGGAAATGCCAAGTTCATTATGGGCCAGATGTAGCTTTTGCCCTACTTCTTATATTGAGGATAAAGACTTCTTCTGACAGAAGTCTCCAAAGACTTCATGAATATCACAGCCTGTTACACACAAAATAACATTCCCATCTGCTGCCTCTGACCTACCTAGATGATCTGGATAACTTCAATGACTAAAATAAACCTTGGCTCTGCACCCCTGATAAGAAGCAGGTTAGTCAGTAGGCTTGTGCAGAACTCCATGAATGGCTGTGGAGAGAATGATCTTGGCCCTTGCCAAAGAAGGAGCAGCTGATTTCCCCATCATGCACTACGGTAAGAACCCACTTCAATCCCACATCTTAAGGAAGCAGAACTCTTGGAAACAATTTCTTCCAACAGGAACTTTTATTAAGAGTAGTTGATAGCAGGCATAATAGACAGGATCTGAGGGATTCCCTTACAGATCGATATTTTAAAGTGTCCCTAAGCAAACCCCACCCCACAGTTCATCCGAACGGTTCAGTCCGGCCAATCCCCAGGTGTTAAGTCCATCGTGGGAAAGGGAATATAACATCAGTCCGGCTCCGTGTGTGCACGATTGTTCCACAGCTCTTCACACCTCAATTTTGAGAACAGAGAAATAAACCAGGTCCCAGAGGTTTGTATCTCTTTCCCCCCCTTTTCCTAGCTGCCCGGTTAAGGAGACGAAGTTCAGAGAGATGCACAGTACAGGAGGCAATTTGTTACATTGTAATGGGTAGCAGACACGAAGGCAAATAAACAAAAGGTTACATTGTAGTGAATAGAGGAAGTGAAAGCAATAAACCCGCATGCATATCCCCCCTCCCCCTTGGGAGTATGGCAGAATCCGGGTGATTTCCCTTGCTGTTCTTAGCCGTTGCGCACGTTGGGCAACTGGCCATGTAACTTTCTATGTCCTTTTTCATGGACGGCCACCAAAATTGCCTTTTAATTAAATGTAATGTTTTTACAAATCCAAAATGCCCTGCTGATTTTGTATCATGGCATAGTTGCATGAAAATGACCCTCTGGGTGGTTGGTATATATAACTTCTCTCCCACCCATGGCAGTCCGTCCTTGATTGTGCACACGTGTCTATTTTTCTGGAACCACTCATCTGTTTCCAAAGTTTTCCGGAATTCGATTCCGGTTTGGCTACCCAGCTGCGGCTTTAATTTAGTTTGGGCTCTGGTGGTTACTGGCGCTGCCAGTTGTGGTTCCGCCATAAGTGGTTTAGAATTGGTGGCCCGCGTGCTGTTATATTGGGGCATGTGAGACAGTGCATCTGCCAGGAAGCTCTTTCCCTCCCCCCCGGCAAGTGCTTGAGCGTAAAACGGAATTGGTGAAAATGCTGGGACCAGCGGGCTTGCTTGGGAGTTAGCTTCCTGGGTGTTTTTAAAACTTCCAGGTTTTTGTGGTCCGTCCAGACCCAAAAAGGGATTTTATTTCCTTCAAGGAAATGGCACCACATAAGTAATGACCAGTGCACCCCGTATGCATCTTTTTCCCACACAGCCCAGCGCTGTTCCATTTCGGTGAGTTTCTTGGACGTGTATGCGCACGGTTGCAATACCCCTTCGTTGTTTTCTTGTAATAGTACAGCCCCCACTGCCACATCGCTTGCATCTGCCTGTATTACGAAAGGTTTATCCATGTCTGGGTACCTCAGCAGAAAAAAGTCTCTTTAATCTCTCGAATGCCGCTTGGCATTCCATTGTCCATTTTAGTGGTTGGCTAGGTTTCACTGAGGATTCTCCCTTCATTTTTAGTAAGTTCGTGAGGGCAGGGCTATTTGGGCAAATGAGGGGATGAATTGGCGGTAAAAGTTTGCAAAACCCAGGAAACTTTGCAACTGCTTCCTTGTGCGAGGTGGTGCCCATTCTAGTACTGCTCTGACCTTCTCGGTGTCCATTTCAATGCCCTGTGGGGATATGCGATAACCCAGGTAGTCTATTCTTTCCTGGTGGAATTCCCATTTCGATAATTTGGCATATAGGTGGGCAGCTCGCAGTTTCTTTAAAACCGCCCTGACTAGGTTGATATATTCCTCTTTGCATTCGGTGAAGATAAGGACGTCGTCTAAATAAACCAGGACCCCCTTAAATAGGTGCTCCCTTAGTATCTCGTTGATTAATTGCATAAATACTGCAGGGGGGCCCTTGTAATCCAAATGGCAAAACTTTGAATTGGTAGCACCCCATTGGGCAATTAAATGCGGTTTTCCATTCATCCTCCTCCTTAATCCTAACACAGTAATACGCTTCCCTTAGGTCTAGTTTAGTGAAAATTCTTCCTTTCGAGAGGTGGGATAACATGTCCTTCATGAGGGGTAGGGGGTATAGGTTACTTTCACTGATTGCATTCAGGGCGCGGTAATCTATGCACAAGCGCAAAGTGCCATCCTTCTTCTCTCTAAAGAGAACCGGGGCAGCTACCTTAAGTGTGGCAGGTTCGATAAACCCCCTTTCTAGGTTTTTATTTATGAATCTTTCCATTTCCCCCTTCTCCTTAGGGCTCATAGAGTATAGTCTGGGCTTTGGGAGTTTTACCCCGGGCTTGAATTCTATGGCACAATCCGTGGGTCAGTGAGGGGGAAGCTCATCTGCCCGTTCCTCACTGAAAACTTCCGCAAGGTCTCGGTATTCTTCTGGGATCTCGGGTAGCCCCTTTTCCTCTCCCACTGAAGCTTTCTCCATTCCTGGGTTTGGTAGGGCTTCTCAGGGTTTTAAGTTTGCACGATCCCCTTTCGGGAAATTGAGTTCTGCCATCCTCCAATTTACCCAGGGGTTCCATTTCTTTAACAATTCCAGCCCTAGGATCATTGCACATTCCATGCCTGGGGTCACTACAAACGTTATATCTTCCTCATGGTTCCCCAGGGACAGGTGGACTGGTAAAGTGGCTAGGGTAGCTGGCACCCCCCCTGCTATGGACCCAAATAACTGGCCAAATGAGATTGGTTGTTTTAGTCTCCTCACCAGAATGCCCAAGTTCCCCACTAGCATCGGGCTAATGAGGCAGTAGGTGCAGCCAGAGTCTATTAAGGCCTTCAGTTTGATAGCTTCGGGCATGGAGGGAGGTAATATAGTCACTGTCTTGAGGATGGGTGGAATGGATCCACTTACCAGGGGTTCGCCTTCTGAGCTGTCATCCAAGGTGCCCACCGCCCCTTCGGTGTAGGCTGGAGTTCCCTCCCCTCGCTTGGCAGGGGTTGGGGACTCCACAGCCTCTATCGTCCTCATGGCGGGTTCTTTTGGTTTGGCTGGGGACTTCCCTGATTTCCTGGCCAGTGATGGGTCTGGTTTGCATTGAGGGGCTTTTGAGTGGCATTCTATGGCACGATGCCCCTCTCTCCTGCATTTAAAACAGCCCGTTGACTTCTTGGCCATAGCTGGTGGTTTCGCTGGCTCGCACGTTGGCTCAGGAGGCGAGCGCCCCCATGGTTTTCCTCAGCGGTGCCTCTTCAGTAGCTCGATCTCTGCTTCCTCTGCCAGGATGTACCATTCATCGAGTTGGTGTGGGTCCCCTTGAGGCAGGCAAGCATCATACAGGTCGTAGTTTAGGCCGTCTTTGAAATGGCTAAGGAGGATGTCTTCCGGCCAGTTCAGCTTGTTGGCAATGGCCCGGAATTCTTGTGTATACTCGGCTACCAGGCGTCTGCCCTGCCTCACTGTTTTGATTCTCTCACGGGCCTTGCGATCAGCCAGGAGGTCCTCGAATCGCCTTCTCAGAGAGGACATGAAACGGTTGAAGTCGTTGAGCTCTGAGGTGTTGGAATCATGCAGGTTCACCACCCAGTCTGCGGCCAGTCCGTCCAGAACGGATTGCACAATACAGATGCAGGCTTTGTCACTGTGGATGTCCCATCCGTATTCTTCCATGTAGCTGAGGACTTGGGTTAGGAAAAAACCCAAGCGTGGCGGCTGCCCCCTGAATTTCGTGTCCAGCAGCGGGAAACTTTGAATGGATCAGTGCCTTCGCTGCTGGCTGTATTGTCTCCCATCCTGATCGCCATCTGCGGGTCGGCGGGGAGTGGGGGCTGCTGAAGTGGTAGCTGGTGGTTCAGCGGACATCCCTGGGACTACAGGTTCCGATTCCCCCTCAGTGTCTCTCCAGCTGCAGCTCCAGGTGCTGGTGCGGCCGCAGAGCTCAGGTTTCTCCTCCCCTAGAGAGCTGAGGGCTCTTTTCATCAGGTCAATAGCTTTCTCTAGGATCCAGTTTGAGTGTTGTGCACAACTTCCTTCCTCTTCGCTAACATGCAGGGATTTCTCTATCTCTTGCTTCCAGTCGGGTTGGTGGCTGCCCCATCTCAGGGTCACCTTTCTCGATATATTTTCCCACTCATCTTTTTTTCCAATGCCCATCAGCTACCGAGGTTTGTGGTTGCGCGTCTCCACCATACTCCTGAGGAGTATGACGTTTCGGATCCCGACAGCTGGTGAGATCTCAGTCGGGGGGAAGGCTCCCTTTCCACGGGGTTTTCTTCCTTCCCTGCCTCGTCGTCCGACATTGTATTTTTTGCAAAGAACCCCGGTAAGGTTCTTCCTTCCAGGTTGACTATTAACGCAGATCCTGTCTAATGTAAGGACCCACTTCAATCCCACATCTTAAGGAAGCAGAACTCTTGGAAACAATTTCTTCCAACAGGAACTTTTATTAAGAGTATTTGATAGCAGGCATAATAGACAGGATCTGAGGGATTCCCTTACAGATCGATATTTTAAAGTGTCCCTAAGCAAACCCCACCCCACAGTTCATCCGAACGGTTCAGTCCGGCCAATCCCCAGGTGTTAAGTCCATCGTGGGAAAGGGAAGATAACATCAGTCCGGCTCCGTGTGTGCACGGATTCTAATAGAGTTCTTCATTCTCATTAGGTGGCCAAAGTGTTTGAGTTTCAACTTCAGGATCTGGCCTTCTAAAGAGCAGTCAGGGTTGATCTCCTCTAGGACTGACCGGTTTGATCGCCTTGCAGTCCAGGGGACTCGCAGGAGTCTTCTCCAGCACCATAGTTCAAAGGCCTCAATTCTTTGGCGCTCAGCCTTTCTTATGGTCCAACTTTCACTGCCATACATTGCAACTGGGAAAACCATGGCCTTGACTATACGTACTTATGTTGGCAGGATGATGTCTCTGCTTTTTAGTATGCTGTCTAGATTTGCCATAACCTTTCTCCCCAGGAGCAAGCGTCTTTTAATTTCTTGGCTGCAGTCCCCATCTGTGGTGATCTTGGAGCCCAGGAAGATAAAATCTGTCACTACCTCCATTTCTTCTCCATCTATTTGCCAGGAATTGAGAGGGCTGGATGCCATGATCTTGGTTTTCTTAATGTTGAGTTTCAAGCCAACTTTTGCACTCTCCTTCTTCACCCGCATCAAGAGACTCTTTAGTTCCTCTTCACTTTCTGCCATTAGAGTGGTATCATCTGCATATCTTAGGTTGTTGATATTTCTCCCCGTAATCTTAATTCCAGCTTTTGATTCATCTAGCCCTGCCTTTCTCATGCTCTGCATATAAGTTAAATAGGCAGGGCAACAGAATACAGCCTTGCCAGACTCCTTTCCCAATTTTGAACCAATCAGTGGTTCCATGCCCAGTTCTCACTGTTGCTTCTTGACCCGCATATAGGTTTCTCAAGAGACAAATAAGATGGTCTGGTACTCCCATCTCTTTAAGAACTTGCCACAATTTGTTGTGATCCACACAATCAAAGGCTTTAGCATAGTCAATGAAGCAGAAGTAGATGTTTTTCTGGAACTCCTTAGCTTTCTCCATAATCCAGCGTATGTTGGCAATTTGATCTCTAGTTCCTCTGCCTCTTCGAAATCCTGCCTGAACTTCTGGAAGTTCTCGATCAACATACTGCTGGAGTCTAGCTTGTAGGATTTTAAGCATAACTTTACTTGCATGTGAAATGAGTGCAATGGTGCGATAGTTTGAACATTCTTTGGCATTGCCTTTCTTTGGAATTGGAATGTAAACTGACCTTTTCCAATCCTGTGGCCACTGTTGAGTTTTCCAAATTTGCTGGCAAATTGAGTGTAGCACTTTTACTGCAACGTCTTTTAAGATTTTGAATAGCTCAGCTGGAATACTGTCACCTCCACTAGCTTTGTTGTTGCTCAGATTTCCTAAGGCCCATTTCACTTCACATTCTAGGATGTCTGGCTCGAGGTCAGTGACCACCCCATTGTGGTTATCAGGGATGCTAAGCTTGTTCTTATATAGTTCTTCTGTGTAATTTTGCCACCTCTTCTTAATCTCTTCTGCCTCTGTTAGGTCCCAGCCATTTTGGTCCTTTATCATGCCCATCTTTGCATGAAACATTCCCTTCATATCTCCAATTTTCTTGAAGAGATCTCTGGTCCTCCCTATTCTATTGTTTTCTTCTATTTCTTTGCACTGTTCATTTAAGAGGGCATTCTTATCTCTTCTAGCTATTCTCTGAAATTCTGCATTCAATTGGGTGTTCTCCCTTGCTTTTCTCTTCCCTTCTTTCCTCAGCTATTTGCAAAGCTTCCTCAGACAGCCATTTTGCTTTCTTGCATTTCTTTTTCTTTGGGATGCTTTTAGTTGCTACCTCTTGTACAATGTTGCGAACCTCCATCCATAGTTCTTCAGGCACTCTGTCTATCAAATCTAATTCCTTAAATCTATTTGTCACCTCTACTGTATATTCATCAGGGATATGATTTAGTTCATACCTGAGTGGCCTAGTGTTTTTCCCTACTTTCTTCAACTTAAGCCTAAATTTTGCAATGAGAAAAGCCACAGTCAGCTCCTGGTCTTGTTTTTACTGACTGGATAGAGCTTCTCCATCTTTGGCTGCAGAGCACTTGGTCAATCTGACTTCTGTGTTGACCGTCTGGTGATGTCCATGTGTACAGCCATCTCTTGGGTTGTTGGAAAAGAGTGTTTGCTATGACCATCGTATTCTCTTGACAAAATTCTATCAGCCTGTGCCCTGCTTCATTTTGTACTCCAAGGCCAAACTTGCCTGTTGTTCCGTTTATCTTTTGGCTTCCTACTTTAGCATTCCAATCCCCCATGATGATAAGGATATCATTTTTTGGTGTTGATTCTATAAGGTGCTGTAGGGCTTCATAAAACCGGTCAATTTCATCCTCTTCAGCACCAGTGGTTGGGACATAGACTTGGACTACTGTGATATTGAATGGTTTGCCTTGGATTCGCACTGAGATCATTCTATCATTTTGGGGATTGTATCCCAGTATTGCTTTTCCTACTCTTTTTTTTTTTTTAAACAAGTTTTATTGATTTTTTTTGTTTTACAACCAAGTGCTTAAGACTCATCATGCAGATAGGGCACTCCATGAAACAAAGTAAAAATATAATCATACATAAACAATTTAAATTACTTCTTTAAAGGTTCCCTCTCTATTTTATCAATCAAGGAAAGAAAAACAACAACAAAAAAAACCTATCAATAATATTTCCACCCGTTTTCAGGCTTAACTAACTTACAATTAACATATTCCAATTTGGCTTTATATAAACATATAGTATACAATTCGGGTATCCATATAATATAAATTGTTTCTAAGATATACATATTATTTCAATTATTCAATTTATACTTCTCTGTTAAATTCTATCTCTTATTCTATTCTATTTCACATACATATTTTATAGATGAACATGCCTTTAAGTATTTTAAAACCATTTTACATTTTAGCCTAAAATAATAAAACAATAATTATTTCTAAAATAGACTTATAATATAACTATTATATATATATATATATATATATATATATATATATATATATACATATTTCTCAACTATATTCTATTTCAGGAAATTGATTTCTTTCGTCCTCCAATTTACCCAGGGGTTCCATTTTGTTAACCATTCCAGCCCTAGGATCATCGGGCATTCCATGCCTGGGGTCACTATAAATGTTATGTCTTCCTCATGGTTTCCCAGGGATAGGTGGATTGGTAACATGGCTGGGGTAGCTGGCACCCCCCCCTGCTATGGACCCATCTAACTGGCCAAATGAGATTGGTTGTTCCATCCTCCTCACCGGAATGCCCAAATTTCCCACTAGCGTCGGGCTAATGAGGCAGCAGGTGCAGCCAGAGTCTATTAAGGCCTTCACTTTGATAGCTTCGGGCATGGAGGGAGGTAATATAGTCACTGTCTTGAGGATGGGTGGAATGGATCCACTTACCAGTGGTTCGCCTTCTGAGCTGTCGTCCAAGGTGCCCACCCCCCCTTCGGTGTAGGCCGGAGTTCCCTCCCCTCGCTTGGCAGGGGTTGGGGACTCCACAGCCTCTATCGTCCTCATGGCGGGTTCTTTTGGTTTGGCTGGGGACTTCCCTGATTTCCTGGCCAGTGATGGGTCTGGTTTGCATTGAGGGGCTTTTGAGTGGCATTCTATGGCACGATGCCCCTCTCTCCTGCATTTAAAACAGCCCGTTGACTTCTTGGCCATAGCTGGTGGTTTCGCTGGCTCGCGCGTTGGCTCAGGAGGCGAGCGCCCCCATGGTTTTCCTCTTATTCTATTCTATTTCACATACATATTTTATAGATGAACATGCCTTTAAGTATTTTAAAACCATTTTACATTTTAGCCTAAAATAATAAAACAATAATTATTTCTAAAATAGACTTATAATATAACTATTATATATATATATATATATATATATATATATATATATATATAAATATTTCTCAACTATATTCTATTTCCTGTACTCTATCAAATATTTTTATAAATCAATCCAAATCTCTAGAAATTCCTCACTTATTTTAATTTAGTCCACTTAATGCATTTCTAATTAACATTCAATCATTGTAAGTAAAAATATCAGAAATGTTTCACCAATCTCAGTCCAACTCCTTTAGTTTTAGATTTTCCAATTTTCCATATTGCCATTCCAGACCATACTCAAATCAATAATTTACATCAATATTAACTCAGACCAAAGTCTTAAACCTTAGAAATCTCAAAAATAGTAGCTCAGTCAAAGTCTCTAAAAGCCATTTTTACCCGTCAGATAAAATTTTAACTCTCATTTTTAAGCCTAATTCTAGCTTTCTTTTTGTGCCAAGCAGGTTTCCACAATAGGGCCTCTAGTTCCTCCCATCTTAGTGTTTGGCAATACACATTTTTCCACAATTGAATCCGATCGTAGTCTTCTTCTCTTTTTTCCAGTGTTGTCTGCACTATGTAATCAGTCTTAATCAGTATGGTGATTATTCGTTGTTTGTTCATATTGTCAGCATTTTTAATGTCTCATATTTGAAAGTCTATTCCTGTTGCTTTTAGGGTTATAGATGTTTTAGTTGAATTCTGCGCTTGGTCATCCGAAGTCTCCATCATTTGCATATAAAGTGTAGCATCTTCCTCTTCAATAGATTGTAAATATATTTCCTCCATATCGTTAAGTTGTAAATCTGGTTGTGTGTCATGTTCAGTCAAAAGTTGAAATTCAGTTTTTAACTCTGGAACATCCCTTTTCCTGAGCATTCTAAAATGTTCTCTTAATTCCTCTTTCATTTCCAAAAAATTTTCTAGTATAAGTCCATAGTTAAGCTGTGAGTGGGATTCCATTCTTCGTTTTTTTAGTGAAATTTCAGCTTAGAAGATGAATTGCAATATTATAAAATATAAAATCCAAACAGAAATAGGAAAAAGCAAGTACAAAGATAAAAACAGCAAAAGTCCCAATCAGTCTTGTGAATATCTGCTTTATAATCCAAAGAAATAATAGAAGAGGATGTCTTAAAAGTCAATTATTATATTGTAATCCTAAAGCGAGAAAATCCATTTTTCAGGGAAGTATATTTTGTGTTATAAAGTCAAGAACAACAGGTAGAAAATTGAGCAAGTTCCAAAAGAGATACAAGTGTCTGGGCGTCATGCCAAGTGCAGGGAGTAGAAGCAGCTGAAAATGGTTACTTTGTAACAATAGGAATGTCTGGGCTTCACGCCAAAGATACATTGTAACCATACAATCCACATAAATCTGCCCAGAAAGCCGAAGGATTTGTTTTAAAGTAGACAATAATGTTCAGGAGGGGGGGGGGAGGCAGAAAAACACTCCATCCCCCTCCCTAAGGGTTTCCACTTAAGCTGAAAACAAACAAGTAGAGAAAAAGAGTCACAGTAAGGATTTTTTTTTTTCAGGATCCCCGAATTCCAACAGCTCAGATAGACAATAAAAATTAATTATTTTTTCTAAGCCCGTTTTCCCGAGTATCCAAACGCTGCCTTCTCAAGGTAGGGAAATAATTTCTAAAGATTTTCCACAGGGAAGTAGATAGGTTATCAAGAGGGAAGGAAAGGTCTCACCCGGATCTTCCACAGTGGTTCTTTTTGCTTAGATGTTGCTGTGACTTTCGGCTGGAGCAGCTAAGTGATCGGCCATGTTACTGGCCGATCTTTTCCCCATCGGCCCAAAGGTGATTTCTCGGATTGCAGAGGGAGCTGCCGCTCCCTCCGCAATCAATGAGTGTCCTCCTCCATGGTGGTCGCCTCTCCGGGGCAACTTTCGACCCTGTCCAGGGTCTACCAGCGGGGGGAAACCGGCCGGCAAAGAGAACATACTCTTTGCACAACCGCTGGCGCTGTGACTGGAACCGGAAGACCTTTGCCTACTCTTTTATTGACTATGAAGGCTACTCCATTTTTTCTGAGGGATTCTTGCCTGCAGTAATATACCTGATGGTCCTCTGAATTAAATTCACCCATTCCTGTCGCTGGGGATGTCCCGTCTGTATTCTTCCATGTAGCTGAGGACTTGGGTTAGGAAAAACCCCAAGTGTGGCGGCTTCCCCCTAAATTTTATGTCCAGCAGCGGGAATCTTTGAATGGATCGGTGCCTTCGCCGCTGGTGGTATTGTCTCCCATCCTGATCGCCATCTGTGGGTTGTCGGGGAGTGGGGGCTGCTGAAGTGGTAGCTGCTGGTACAGCGGACGTCCCTGGGACTACAGGTTCCGATTCCCCCTCAGTGTCTCTCCAGTTGCAGCTCCAGGTGCTGGTACGGCCGCGGGGCTCAGATTTCTCCTCCCCTAGAGAGCCAAGGGTTCTTTTCATCAGGTCAATAGCTTTCTCTAGGATCCAGTTCGAGTGTTGTGCACAACTTCCTTCCTCTTCGCTAACATGCAGGGATTTCTCCATCTCTTGCTTCCAGTCAGGTTGGTGGCTGCCTCGTCTCAGAGTCACCTTTCTCGATATCTTTCCCCACTCATCTTTTTTTCTAATGCCCATCGACCACTTCTCCACCACTTCTTCTTCTGAGGAGTATGATGTTTCGGATCCCGACAGCTGGTGAGATCTCGGTCGGGGGGAAGGCTCCCTTTCCATGGGGTTTTCTTCCTTCCCTGCCTCGTTGTCCGACATTGTATTTTTTGCAAAGAACCCCGATAAGGTTCTTCCTTCCAGGTTGACTATTAATGCAGATCCTGTCTAATGTAAGGACCCACTTCAATCCCACATCTTAAGGAAGCAGAACTCTTGGAAACAATTTCTTCCAACAGGAACTTTTATTAAGAGTATTTGATAGCAGGCATAATAGACAGGATCTGAGGGATTCCCTTACACATCGATATTTTAAAGTGTCCCTAAGCAAACCCCACCCCACAGTTCATCCGGACGGTTCAGACCGGCCAATCCCCAGGTGTTAAGTCCATCGTGGGAAAGGGAAGATAACATCAGTCCGGCTCCGTGTGTGCATGATTGTTCCACAGCTCTTCACACCTCAATTTTGAGAACGGAGAAATAAACCAGGTCCCGGAGGTTTGTATCTCTTCCCCCCCCCCTTTTCCTAGCTGCCCGGTTAAGGAGAAGAAGTTCAGAGAGATGCATAGTACAGGAGGCAATTTGTTACATTGTAATGGGTAGCAGACAAGAAGGCAAATAAACAAAAGGTTACATTGTAATGAATAGAGGAAGTGAAAGCAATAAACCCACATGCATATTCTCCCTCCCCCTTGGGAGTATGGCAGAATCCAGGGAAAGGTGAGATTTGGTTTTAGATCAGAGGAGATAGCTAGAAATGAAATATAAATGGATTCTGACAACTACTTTAACTACAAGGAACCTTGTAACTGCAATACAGAAAGGAAGCACAGAAAAAGAAGTATTGGGGGGTTATGTTGTCATTTTCTGGGGATTTTGGAGGAAGGTGGTTGATTCCACAATTTACTTTTTATGTGGAGGACATCTCATTCTTGGGCTTCTATAAATATCCCTCTGTGGGAGGGGGAGCTGCCACTTGAAAGTAATATTTTGCTATTCCAAAAGAACAAAGATAAGAAAATATGAAAATGCCCCAGAGGATTGACTGGTTTACAATCCATCCTAATAGTTTAAATGTTTTGCATTTAAAATCCTTTGAAGTTGCAATGACCTATTTTACATGCATCAATGTATGGGAATTAAAGGATACATCAACATACTAAGTTTTGTGGAGTCCAATCATCAACAACAAATAAGTTGAATTAGTTAGAACTGAAAAATCTCTACTTCCTGAAATTATTCCCTTTAAATATTGAAATATTTAAGTATTAAATAGTAAAAATGTTAGTTATTATTTCTAAGCATTTGAATATTTGCAGTATAATCAGTCAAATATTTGATATCAAATTATATCTGGGTGTCAGCTGGCAGGTAAACAATTCATTTTGGGACTCAGTTAACACACATTACATTATTGCAGTAATGTAAGAAAGCTGTTTTTAGGTTGCTAGCTTCTAGATGCAGAATGTGTACCCTTCTAGATGATGCTGAATTACTACTACCAGCAGGCTGAGCAGGCCTGAACATTGAGGAATGCTGGGAGTCTACAGTCACCATCATGATGTCTCTTACCTTTAATCTAGTGATGAGAGCCGTGATATCATAATGAGCTCTAAAGAGATCACAACCAATATCAAGTACAGATTGTGTCAAATTTAACACATTTAAAAAAGGGTCCCAGAGAAACATGTCAATGTGTGTAGAGAGATAATGTGTGAGGGTGAAGGTTCATACTCCGAGCTTGTGGGTTGGGTTCCAAACGTTTTATTACCAGGCTAGGTAACATCTTCAGTTTCAATTCCGCTGAAGATGTTACCTAGCCTGGTAACAAAACATTCAGAAACCAACCCACAACCTTGGAGAATGAATCTTCACCCTCATCCTGTACCCAATGAGTATTAGCCACTATTGCAGAGACAATGTGTGTCCTAGGTTTATAACCTGAAACAAATGTCACACAACACAAGGAAAAAGGATGAGTGTTGGGAATACTTGTCTGTTTCAGTAGGCAGTAGATAATGACAGAAGCTGCAAAGTTCTGTTTGAACCAGGAAAGGCTATGTGAATGGAGTTGAACTGGGATCCACCAACCATAGCTCACCTTGATGAATTGGCCACCCAATAGCATGTGATCAGTTTATATAAAAGCCACCTTTAAAAAAAATCCTCCAAAATACTTTTTTTCTTTATTGCTGCCCCTACTGTTGCTATGATGCATGTTTCAGAGTGGACACTGGAGGTAATAAGGGTGACAAATGAGATATCAAAAACTGATTAAATAGGCTGTGCATGTGACAAAGGAGAGAGAAGCTAATGAAAAAAATACATATAATCAACAAGGGAGACGAGAGAAAAGGTAGCAAATGAAAGTTCCAGAATATAAATTTGTCTGTCAGGACTTTGTTTAAATAAGTGGTTTGTCTTGATTATGGCATCTAATGTGAATTGTCAAAATCCCCATAAAACAATTCAGGTGTTCAAGGAAGAACATAACAATCAGACAGCTGCAGAAAATTGTAGTCAGTTGGGAGTGATTGCTATATTATTAAATAATATAGAAAGTGGAATGGGGATATATTCACATCTTCAGGACTGAGTTCTGTCATGTTCAGAGATCTAATGGAACTGTCCCAGGTTACTCTAGTTTCAGAGTATTCAGACTCTGTATATCAGTATATCAGAATAGAATACAGAAAGATGTGTTGGGACTTTGGAGTCATTTAAAGACTGCTCTTCTAAACCAATACACCCAAGAATATATAATGACCTGTCAAGTGTCTCTGTTACAGAAAATGTCTGGATTTTCAGGAACATTTTAGGCATTTGTCCTCTTGTGCTCCACTCCTGATAATACTATTGCATACAAAGACTCAGGTGGCCCTTGTGTGTGTGCACAATGGTGATATGTGTCAATGTCTCCAAACCTGTTGTGCCTCTTCCAAATAAATTCAGCCTTATCCTTCCCATAGAGCAAAGTTACAGGGAGAATCCACTGCCACTAACAAAGAGTAGAGTACAGGTAGTCCTTGATTTATGACTGCAACTGAGCCCAAAATTTTTGTTACTAAATGAGATAGTAGTTAAGTGAGTTTTACCCCATTTCATGACTGTTCTTGCCACAGTTGTTAGGTGATGCAGTTGTTAAGTTACTAACATGGTTGTTAGGTGAATCTGGCTTGCCCATTGAATTTGTTTGTCAGAAGGTCACAAAAGATGATCACATGACACTGGGACACTGCAACTGTCATAAATATGAGTCAGTTGCCAAGGATCTGAATTTTGATCATGTGACCATGGGGATGTTGCAATGGCCATAAGTGTGAAAAATGGTCATAAGTCACTTTTTTCAGTGTCGTAACTTTGAACAGTCACTAAATGAACTCTTGTAAGTCAAGGACTACCTGTATGCTGTATACTATATGGTACACACTCCATGGCATGCAGACATAGACATAATTTCTTCTCAAAAGTAAAATGCTGTTTATGGTTGCAGTGTTATTCAAGTAAATGTTCTTATTCCAATTATACATTGGCCTTAGTTTAATAAGCTACTTGATTTATATTGATCTACACAGAATTTTGTAATTCTTTTTTTTTTAATAATATTTTATTGGTTTTCCAGTTTTACATTTGAGTATTTGGAAGGCAACGTGGTGATTGGGTTAATCAATAGTTCAATAACAAAATCTTTAGTACATATCTCAGGTTACATCATCAAATGTTTCTCCTCTGTTTCCCTTAACATTTGCTATATCGTATTTAAGCTAGTAGATTTCTAATTGTATCAAACTCAGTGAAAACTTCATTATCACATTTATCAATACATTTTTTGCTTATACATATCTTAATAGATCTTCATAAACAATCCATATCCTGTTATTAAGTTTTACCTAATTTTTAGTTTTTAATCACAGTACATCACTATGGAGGAGATTGAACATGCAATAAAAATAGCAAAAACAAGAAAACCCAAATTTCCTTTGTCTCACTTCATAAAAATTATAATGTCTAAAATGCACATATTACTTACTTAAATATATTCTTATTCTATTTCGTAAACGTTTTCTATTTCTCACCCTAGTACATCACCACCTTAATAATAGAGTATCCTTTGTTAACTCAAGTCCATCATCTATACTATCTGGGTTAATCAATAGTTCAAACCTATTTCCTAATAGTTAGTTTCATTTCCCTTATAGGTCTAAGTCCTCAGTATTAAACAAATTAATCCCTTATTTTTTACTATTTTCCAACTATTTTAAATCTAATAATCAAATTTCCCCTTGTCTCAAAATCTCCCTTTTGCCCACTGGTTGGCAGTTTAGGATCCTGTCTAGTAAATAAAAAAAACCCCAGTTTTTCAACGTAATTCTAGCTTTCTTCTTATGCCAACCAGGCTTCCATACCAATGCTTTTAAATCATCGAATAGATCTCCCTTCATTCATGTGTATGTTACTTGAATTAAAGGAGACCCTCTAGTTGCCAATTTTCTGGAAGAACTGGCCCATTTATAATCATTAAGTTGTCGCCCTGGTGGCCCAGATCCCCATGTTTGCTCTGGTATAGTTGTCTTCAATTCAATCTGGTCTTCTTCTTTCTCAGATTTCTTCTGGTTTGTGTAGAAGATCATTTCCATTTTTAAAGTTGTTGTTTCATTGTCAGGATCTTTGGTGAACTGTACTTGTTGATCTTTAAAGTCCTCTGTCTTGGTATTCACTTCTTCCACTTCTGTTGTTTTTTGGATTGTTAGTTCTTTAGTTGCAATCGAGGTTTTGCTTTGTACATCTGGGCTGGCATCTTGGTCTTTCAGATTAGATCTCAATGTCTCCCTGGTTGTAAGAATAGTTTCAAGTATAGATTTTAACATAGCCAAGATGTTTTGCTGACCCTCCTCCATTTCTGGCGTAGTTGTAGATGGTCTTTCTAGTGAAGGCTGTTTATTAAACAAGAGACAGTAAATGTTCACCTCCACAGTTCCTAGAGACCAATTTCACTGCCCAGCTGCTCTCTCAGAGTTAAATCTCTCATAGATAATACCAAGGTCAGGTCTGGGCTGTGAGCAAGTCTCTTTGTCAAAAATAATAAATTGCTGTACCAAGCTTCGCCCCAAGATGTCCCCGATAGCATTTAAAGTCTTTTTTCAAATCCCGGGCTAGGTTCTTATCCAATTTAAATTCTTTTTTTGCAAATAAAATAAAATAGCAAGTCCCAGTAAGAGTAGGAACTTTTTGGGTCCCCAAATTCCAAAAAGATGTAGATCCAATTATATTAAGTTGTTCTTTTCAATGCTTTATTTCCCCTGGGTAGTCAGACGCCGCCACTTTAGAGGGTGGGAGGAAAAAGTTCCCTTCCCTCTCTCCTCACAGGGGGAAGAAATTTCAAGAGGCTTTTTACAGGAAAATACTTGGGGTACAGAGAAGGTAAGGTCTCACCCAATTCCTCCGTGTTGCTTTCAAAGTGCTTGTTGGTGAATTTGGCCTTGGCTGTCAGCAGCTTAGTGATGGGCCATGTTGATGGCTGATCTTTTCCCCGTCAGTTTGAAGAGCTGCCCTGGATCAAACGGGAGGGCTTCCGCCCTTCCGTGATCACTCGGGGGTCCTCTTCTTGCCCATCGCCCCTACAGGGCGACGTCCGACCCTCTTCAGGGTCCCCCAGCGGGAGAAAACCAGACGTTGGAGAGAGCGATCGCCCCACACATCCGCCAACGCTGCGATCGCAAACCAGAAGCCAGAATTTTGTAATTCTTAATTGCCTCTTTCCCTTATATATACAAATAATACTATGAGTTGTATTATGCTAATTCCTTCTTTTTAGGCTTCTGTTAACCTAAAAGACAAAGGAAGGAGGGGAAAATAAATCTTTCCTTAGCTTTTTGGGAAAGCCAGCTCCTTGATCATCTTTTTCTTTGGGGCTTCTGGACTGATCTCTCCAAATGCAGCTTTCAACAGCTAGTCTGCTCTGCAGATTCCCTTTCTGTTGCTGCCAGCATCTTTCTACTTTCTCCAGGGATCCTCTTTCCAACTCTATGCCTGCTTTCTTCAACAGTTTCAGTCCTTGCTCTTTGATTCACCAACCACCTCATTTTTTAAATAGTTTCACTTCATATAGTTTCCCCTAAAGGCAACCTTAATCAATCCAAGCTGCTTCTACAGTAGATATCTATGTAACATTTTACACAGAGTGGAACAGCAGACAAAACAATCAATCTTTGACCCAAATTACAACTCCAGGCCCATTAGGGCAGCTTATCCTGCCACAAGCATGTACCACCACATCAGAGGGCTACAATCCATAATTTCCAGACATGTAGGTAATAAAGTTGGTTTTTCTTTATTCATTCTGGATTGGACTGAAATGATGCATACACATCCAGTCAATACCCAAAATGATTAAATGCGATCAAAGATTAGTGTCACAGCTGTCAGCTTTAGTTGCTTATTTATTAGAGCATTCTATTTTTATGCTATGGAAATATCAAAGCAATATAATCAATATTTAATAAAATTTATATGCTGCCAAAAATGGGAAAAACATTAATAACATTAAAAGTTAAAGCAAACAATAAACATTCCACACAACATTTTTAAATGGAAAAACATGTTCTGGAAATAATTGTCTTTCTAGACAAAACAGCAAAAGAATGGGAATTCTTGGGTAAGAGAGATGGGGGTAAGGTTATCATTGTAAAAATGCCATGCCCAGACAATTTCATATCCACAATTCAATAGATAACCTTATTGTTATCATTAACCAGCACAAGAGGGTAAAATTTGCAAACTAGCTAGTGTGTACATTTTGAAATGTTGATCTTTTCTTCTTGTTGCAAATATGAGCAAGCCTTTAACATATTTTGATTTAATGTCTTTTTTTTGTCTATATATACTTTTTCTATCTATCCTGACACTGTCAATTTAATTTTGGGTATTTGAATATTAATTCCCTTTTGTTGTTTAATGACTGCAATGAAGTTATCTATCTACTACTTTAATAAACACTAAAGATCAGTGGTGGGATTCAGCCAGTTCGCACCACTTCGGCAGATCCGGTAGCTAATTTTTTGTTGCCCAAGCCCAGAATGGACTTCCGGAAGCGGCATCCACACAGAGAACCGGTTGTTCACATATTTGAATCCCACCACTGCTAAAGATCCATTAAGAATGGTAAACCTATGTCTATTGCAAGTATGATAATCCAACAGGAAAGAATTTCCCCTAGATATGATAAGCATGATAAGTTTGTAGAATTTGTATTCTTACTGATAACAACATGTGCTATTCTGAAAATCTAAGCACTAGAAATAAAAGCCTCTCTTTGCACATAGAAAATAAGATGAATAGCCAAATTCCCAGATTTTAATGTATTCAGGGTACTGTCTGAGAGACTGCTGTGAACGAAGCAAACATCTATTCACGGACTCACATCATCATAATTGTGCAAATGTGTGCTTTGGTGAGCTCAGGAAAGCAGGTTTCCTTGATGTTCCAGAATTGGGAGGAATTAAGTGTTCAGGGAAGTATCAAGCTGATCTTGATGGGTAGTGGTGGTCGAAGGGAACCTGTTTGTGCATGAAAGCTAGCAAAAATATTGCTAACAAGAAGACTGCCATTATGTTACAGGATACTGAGGACATCAGAAGCATGGATCTCCATGAAATCTTTGCAATGGTGGTGATGTATAATGGAACCCTTTAAATATGAAATGATTTACAGGTTTATAAGTGTACGGTATGAATTTGGTGTCCAGCAGTCTCACTTCAACATGGAAAATCTAAATTTTGGACTTCCTAAAAATGTTGATAGTACCTTTCTTGGAGCATTTTCTGGCTTAATATACATTGTATTAGCCATTTTTCAATTTTAACAAATGATCTGAAGTCCTCTAGAACTAGGGGATACAATATTCTCCACACTAAAATAATTCAAAAATTGTTTTTAGGGTTATCATAGCATTAGACATATCCATACATGTCTCTAATTTTGGCTTTATGATGCCTCACAAAACATTGTTGAGTACCACGTTCTCCTGACATAGTTCCTCTCATGTCCAGCCTGAAGTTACAGTCAACTAATTTCAGAGTTTTCTGATTTGATGTGAAAGTGGCATCCTTCATCTTCTCCCAAAAGAAGGCTTGCTATATGTACAGTCTAGGTGCCTTAGCAGCAATGGCGGAGATACTGCTAATAAACCTAAGATCTATCTCCTATATACCATTTTAGCAGGTTGTACCACGAGGGTAATTCAGATAGCCTCCACCATCAAATAACCTACCTGTCTTTTTTAACCAACATTGATACCTGTTGAAAAATATGTCCAAAATGAAAGATAGATTCCTCTGTTGGGCAGTGTTTGCCTGCCATATGCTATGAAAGTGCTTGTCTGTCAATTCATAACTACTGCAGAGATTATATGCACCTGGTCCATAGAAGAGAATAACAGAGCTGCCAGGGAAAGTAGAATCAGGCTGTCTCACAAGTTGGGTACAGAGTTGCTGGTAAAGCAGGAATGGAAAGCCTTTACCCACTTTGCAGATCAAGCTCAGATGGCCCAAGGCTCTGTTTTAGGCCCAGTACTCTTTAACATCTTCATCAATGATTTGGATGAGGCGATATAAGGGGAACTCATCAAATTTGCAGATGATATCAAGTTGGCAACAAGCCAACACTCCAGAAGATAGGCTTAAGATACAAAAGGTTCTTGACAGACTTGAACATTGGGCACTATCTAACAAAATGGAATTCAATGGTGAAAAAAGTAAGGTTCAACATTTAGGCAAGAAAAACCAAATGTACTATAGGTGGTACCTTGCTCAATAGTAGTAACTAGTAGGAGTCTTGGAGTCCTAGTGGACAATCACTTAAATATGAGCCAGCAGTATGCTGCAGTTGCCAAAAAAGCCAACACAGTTCTAGGCTGCATTAACAGAGGGATAGAATCAAGATCATGTGCAGTGTTAATACCACCTTATAATGCCTTGGTAAGGCCACACTTGGAATACTGCATCCAGTTTTGGTCGCCACAATGTAACAAAGAAGAGGAGACTCTAGAAAGAGTGCAGAGAAGAGCAACAAAGATAATTAGGGGACTGAAGACTAAAATATATAAAGAACGGTTGCTGGAATTGGGTATGTCTAGTTTAATGAAAAGAAGGACTCGAGGTGACATGATAGCAGTGTTCCAATATCTCAGGGGTTGCCACAAAGAAGAGAGAGTCAAGCTATTTTCCAAAGCACCTGAGGGCAGGACAAGAAGCAATGGATAAACTAATCAAAGAGAAAAGCAACCTAGAACTAAGAAAAAATTTCCTGACACTTAACACAATTAATTAGTGGAACAACTTGCCTCCCAAAGTTGTGAATTGGAAGTTTTTAAGAAGAGATTGGACAATCATTTGTCTGAAATGGTATAGGTTTCCTGCCTGAGCAGGGGGTTGGACTCTAGAAGACCTCCAAGGTCCCTTCCAACTCTGTTACAGAGACCTATTGTTGTTGTTGCCATGAAGAGAAACTGTACCAAGGAAGAAAGGATTCTGTTCCATTCCATATTCCATTCCATTCCATTCCATTCCATTCCATTTTCTATTCTATTCTATTCTATTCTATTCTATTCTATTCTATTCTATTCTATTCTATTCTATTCTATTCTATTCTATTCTATTCTATTCTATTCTATTCCCCTTTGCCTCTTCCAGCTGCAGCCATTGTTAAGGAGAGTGATTTACCATCAGAAGAAAATCCACCAAAAATCGCTGCATGTTTACTTTTCCCATTGAACACTGCTAGGATAACACCATGTACCAACTTGGTTGCTGCAGCAGAATAAAGATTGGCTTAAGGCAGGGCATATTATGCTGGATATACTTTTGTGTATTTCTGGAAGAACACACATTAAGCTATTGGAAGTGTCCATAGTATGCCTGAGAGGCTGAACTGCCAATCAGAACACCTATTTCAAATTGTGGCCTGTTAAAGGGCTTTAGCAATTCTCCATTGTTAAATCTTGTTTCTTCTTAGTTGACAGTTGGCAGAATAAGATTGACATGGGGGTCCCTGGTAGGTTGTTTTCCTACTTATCTTTGACAAAGCATTCCTAAATGCTTTGGAGACAGTGCCTGTTTAGTCTTGCAATTATTTCTCCCTCCTTTAATTATAATCACATTTTGAATACATCCTTGCATTTAAAAGAAAGTGCATACAGGTAAACACATTAACATATCAGAAGGTTTTGCCCTAACCCTTCCCTCTGACTTGCCAGCATTGTATCTGCAGGGATAGGCTTTTGCTTTTCACTTTTAATCGGAATAATGGAGATGCATTAAGCGTGTGTAGCTTCCAGGGACCAGTTCAAGCTGTACAGAATCTGCATAGCCAGCTAATAGTAATAATAATGATTAAGCAATATCATTCTTTTACAAAATGGTTTTGCTCAAAGGCCTACAATCTAAGAATATAAAAAAGAGAGTGCAAAGGGGAAAAGATTAAAAGTGGAGATGAGACAGAGTAAAAAGCTGTATCGAGTAACTAAATAGATCGGATCTCAACAGACATAGGGTACCAAACAAAAGGAGCTACAATAAACAAAACAGGCAGAGATAAAAGTTTGAAAACAGAATCCAAAACATGATTAAAAATTTAAAGGAGTCAAGGAATAGATACTACCGGTATGTTGAAACAGATGTGCTTTAAAGGCAATGCAAGTTCCAAATCTTCTGAACCACAATCTTCAAAAATTCAGGGGCCACAAGTTCTCAAGTTTGCATGTTACAGAAATAGTATGAAATAATATCCACATTGTTACAGGAAATTAACAGCAGGGACTTTATAGCTTTTGGGGATTGTTATGAAGGGTTCTGGAACAAAGGGAAATTGTTTAGTCTAACTGTTGCTTTCTTGCTTTTTGTAATCAGCTTTTGCACCAGAGAAATTTCATGCAAGCTTGGGAAACATGTACATGGATGGGATATACTGAAGGAGGGAATAAGGGAATGTACAGGAATGATTGATGTCTTTCTTATGATGTAATGGCTCTGTTGTCTGATTTTCATTGGCTAACAAAGTTTATAAAGCAATGCTACCAATTTTCTAATGCGTGGCACTTCTGGACGTAACTCTGCCAGCGTTCCAGATTGTTGGCCACCCAGCTGCTTAATTTGATCAAATAAAGTGCTGCTTGATCAAGAAGTCTCTGCTTGGGTTATCTGATTAGATTGATATGGTATCTCAAGTTCAAGTAAGGGACTGGGACCTTACAGTTATAAATAGTACCACTTTATAAAACCTTAGTAAGCCACATCTGGAATACTGCATCCAGTTTTGGTCACCACATTACAAAAAAGTTGTTGGGACTGTTGAAAAAAAAAATCTTCAGGTCCAGTCCAAGCTGGGAATAAACAAAATGGAGGCTGCTTTTGAAACAAGGTTCTTGTTTATTGAAGAGCACAACAGAGCATGTGGCTCTGGGGCAGCTGATAAAATGGAGTAGGGATAAGTGGGCTTTTATATCTTCTTTAGGATTTGTATTTGAAGTTCTTCCTGTTCCTGTGGCTTTGTATTTCCCATATTGTGTACTTTGACTTGACTCTGAGTGTGCCCCTTTTGGTAGTGGTGGGTTAATCCTATTATGTCCTAAAGGTCATGTTTCCTGTCCTTGGCCTCTTTTTCTAATCCCCTCAGCTCCAGCCTTCCTGCCCCCAACCTTTCTGAATAGGATTATCAAATCTGCATTTTTTTTGTAATATATTTTATTGATTTTTTAAAACATAAATCACAATAATTGGTGAACAGTCTGTTGTCTGGGTTTACATTTGTAAAACAATCACTAACAATTGATTTCTATAATCCATAATCCACATAATGGTTTTAGTTGATTTCCTCTTTTCCCAAAATGTCCTCTTTTGCAAACGTTGAGTTAATACAACTCTTATTGTTTTGATAGGTAATAATTAAATATATATTTTTCCCAATATTCCTAAAAATAATAATCACGTCAATATAATATTTCTTTTCTATCCAATCATTCTGGTTGCCTTATCATAGATCCTGTTACAGTCCTTATTTAAATTTGTTTCTCCCACAAAATTCAAAGTATTCGTACTGGTTAAGATTTTCTCAAAAATTAATTACATTTAAAAATTTAAGTCTATTTTTTTACATATGAACCATCTCAGCACTTTTACATTTCTTAAGGAATAGATAAAACAGTAAAAAAAGGAGAGCAAGAGTAAAGAAACCTAAAAAATAACATACTACTTAAAATAAGCTAATATATATTTGTTTCCAAGATTTCTTATTCTTTTTAACCATAATTAAAAATATGTTTAATTTTTAAATATTCCATTTAATACATCTAGTCATCTAGTCCTTTAACTCTTATTCAAAACATTTTTATCCATTATAATTTTCTTAAATTCAATCACCTTTAAATATCTAAAACATTTCCTTTATCTAAGCCATTTCAACTTTTTTATATTACTCATATCAAGAAATAGTATAAAAAAGGGGGGGAAAGCATACTATATTATTTAAAGGATTCGTCTCTCTTAGAATGACATATATATTCCAAATCTTTTCTATTTCTTTAACCATATTCAAACAAATGTTTCTTTTTTAAGTATTCTCTCTGGTAGGTCTATTTTCTTGATTTCCACTTTAGTCTTTTTCCTTTGCCCAGTATCTTTCTTGATCAATGTATTTTGCTGAGTCGAAAGGTCTTTCCATATGTTCATAAATGTTACTGTAGAGATAAAAAGTAAATCAGATGAAGTGTCTTTGTACGGGGCTTCTGCCTTTCCATGTTTGTTGAAAATCTTTTCCTTTTTCTTTCTCTCCACTTCTCTTATCATTTCCTTTCTCTCCGATGTTCCTAACATCTCTACAGTCCATTTTATCCAATCTGTTTTCTTGTCCTCAGATTTATTTTGTAGTCTTAAGAGATAAGTTGTTTTTTCCAATTCTTGTCAATTTTTTTCACTAGGATTAAATCATGTTTCCTTGTTTTGTTAAGTTCCATCTTTAAGTCTCTATTCTCAATTTTGTATCCACTTATCTGTTTTATCTGCTCCTTCTCTGTTGTTGTTTTCTGGGAATTTTTGTTGTTGTAGAGTTAACTTGGAAGTAGATTGATTTATATTTTCAAAGTTATTTTGAATTTCTTTGTGGTTTAAAATCATTTTTTTAATTAGTTGCAGTATACTATATATCTCCTCCTGTGGAATATTTATGTTTTCTTGATATGTTCTTTCTGCGTGTCTCTGATCCATGATGGCCAATAATTTGAGTTTTTCTCTTTTCTTTTCTCTGCAAATAACTTTAGAGTCCCGGTTAAATATATATTTGTAATCCAAATAGTTCAAAAAAGATTACAGCTGTTCTTTGTTGTTAAAGCTTTGAAGGTCACAAACACAGATTAGCTTTTCCCAGGTTTTGCCAAGTCTTAAATGAAAGTCATAGCTGTCATAGTCTTCATCCACCACTAGGTGTCAGCATCTATTTGTTTTTTAATTTCAAAAATGAACAATTGTCTTTAGAATGAGAGTCTTAACCATTCAACAATATTAGATTTATCCAGATTTAAATTTTAAATTTCAGATTTTATATTTATTTCACTTCCATATATTTTGATTCTCCATAAAAAAGATTAATTTGCTGCTTCTGTTATACTAATAAGGATGGGGCAGAAATCCCTCTCCTTCCCTTTCAGAGGTATTTTGCTTCTTGGGGATCTTTTCCAGGAAATTAAATATAGAATAGAAAAGAGAAGATCAATTTCATCACCCAGTTTCAAACATGCTGTTCACAGTTGTGCTGGTTAGTACTTTTGGACTTTGGTTGCAAGTAACTTAGGCTGGTCAATGAAGTACGGCCAGCCTTTCTCCTGTTGGGTTAAAAGGCTTTCCCCAAGTCTAACGGAACGACTGCCATCTTTCCAAAATCGCTGGGGCACCCTTCTTTCTTCGCCACCTCTCCGGGGCAACTTAGACCATTTAGGGTCCCCTGGCAGGGCAAAATTAGCCGTGGGGGTGTGGATATTCTGCAAGCCCACAACAAGTCGCTACTGCACAAAACCAGAAGTCCCAAATCTGCATTTCAACACAGCTGGCTTCTGCCTGGGGGAGAGGGACTGGGACTGATTTCTGGGGGCTAGTTTCTGTCTTTTAAGATTTTTCTCCCATTTATTTCTTTGGCAAAATATAATATTCTGTCCTTTTTTAATATTTCCCCAAAATATTTCCTTCTCTGGGGGGTGGATGCTGATTTCCAACAAGACTTTGGAAAAAGTGCAAAGAAGAGCAACTAAGATGATTAAAGGTCTGGAGTCTAAAACATATGAAGAATAATTGCAGGATTTGGGAATGGCCAGTCTAGAGAAAGGAAGGACTAGGGGGGACATGATAGCAGTATTCCAGTATTTGAGAGGCTGCCACAAGGAGAAGGGGATCAATTTATTTTCCAAAGCACCAGAAAGCAAGACAAGGAACAATGGATGGAAACTAATCAAGGAGAGAAGCAACCTGGAATTAAGGAGAAACTTCCTAACAGTGAGGACAATTAACCAGTGGAACAGCTTGCCTTCAGACTTTGTGGGTGCTTAAGTTTTTAAGAAGAGACTGGACAACCATTTGTTTGAAATGATATAGGGATGCCTGCTTGAGCAGGGGGCTGGACTAGAAGACCTCCAAGGTCCCTTCCAGCTCTATTCTATTCTGATTGATAGATCAACTGGTCAGAAAAATCTATCAAGCATGTCTAGGTGGGACATCCAGAGTTCTGGTGGAACTGTTCATTCCTCTCCCTCCCTGTGCAAAGGATAAAGGTCTCAGAGGGGCAGATTGATCACCTTTCTCAGATGTTCAGATTCTCACAAAGTACCATTTCCAAAATAAGTAGTCTTTTCTTCTCACTCTAGGCTTAAGATTGTTGATTTTCAACTGAGGTTTGTTCCTTTTCTTTTCCTATTCCATGCTGCTCAAGCTTCTCCTACAGTTTTCAGCAACTAAGGTCTCCTTCCTCTTCTACTTGCTAAGTGCACTTCTCTTTGGCAGTTGTTTCTGCCTCCTTCCTCTTCTCTTACCACTGTGCAGTCCCAACTAGTATGTCACTGAATGGTGACTTGGGTTTATTTGCTAGTAAAATAAAAAAGGAAAAAAAAACCCCATAGAGAATAATGCAATGATAAACTACTTGCATGTATCCATTTAAGTCACTAAGAGTCAAGTTCAATTTGAAGATGTCTTTACTTTTATTTACTTTCTTGGCATCAGTGGTGCTTGCTCTTAAGAGACTGTGAAGGACAAGGAAGATGAGCATTAGGAAGAAGGAAGCAAAATACACAATAACTTTTATTGGCTCAGAAGCACAATTAGAATATCAAAGCCAATATGTCTTTAACCAAAGCAATGAACCATATTGAATTCAAAGTGCAATTCAATATAGTTCAGCTACAGTAGAATACTACCAAGAATAGGACATCTTTTTCCGAGATGGTGGGTACTTCTGACTTCTGAAAGTTACAGCTGCCATAAAAAGAGCTTATGTATTCACAAGTTGCTGTTGTGATTGTGGCAAAGCATACATACAGTAACTCCTGCTTTTACACAGCAGCTTTCCTGGACTTCTGGAGGTCCCTAAGACACCCCAAGCAGGATCTCTCTAGCAGTGTTAGTTGCTTTAAAAGGCTTGCTGTTAGGTCTTTGACCAGCAGGGCAGCTTTAACATTCATCTCCGTTTCCCTCCTTTGTAATTTCAGTAAGAACAAAATCAAATGGTTGTTATGAGAAGTCATGAACAACTTCCCTACTGTATTTGTGTTAAAAAAAATAACCACCAATATGGATAGTATTACATAAATACAAAAATAACTTTAAACAAGGGAAAGCTATTGAACTAAATGGGATTCTTTTGCTGAGATACTATGCATAATACATGCCTCTTATATATATAGAGAGAGACAGCACTCTGTGCTATTTCCTAAGGTATATTTACTCAAGCCAACCCTCCCATCTCTCTTACAGAATGGCCAAAGCAATAGCTGAAAAAATGTAGAAATTTTTCTCATTCTCCTAGGCTTGGCTGTTTAATCCTTCCTTCTGTTTCAGCTCCCCTCCATCCAGGCCCATCTGGTACAATCCACTTCAAGTCTTGATCCTTCTTCAGTCATTTCATGGGCAGTTTTCTTGCTGGTGAAACTACCAGGCACTCTCTCCTTATGATAGACAGCTGATTCTCCTAATTCTTGAACATCCCTCATTTGAGCAGATCTTCTGTCCCTTGTTAGCTGCAGGGAATGGAATTCCAGCTGATTCTAGCACTTCAGGGAGAAACTTCCATTAAAGGCCTGATATTTTCTATTTTCTCTCTTGCTTGCTCCTATAGTCTTTGGTAGCCTTTCTGCTTCAACTTAAAGTTTTGTCCCTTAGCTAACACTTTCCTTTTGTTCCTTATTCTAGATATTTAGGATTGTAAACTGCCCAGAGTTATCCTGTGGTAAGATGGGCAGCCAATAAAATATTGTTCAGAGCCATCTGAACTTTTCTGCTCCACCCCTTTATCTTCTACATATGGGATGGCTCCACCCCTTTATCTTCTATCTATATCCTCCTTAATCTGTATATCCTGATTTGGTTTCTGCCTCTCTAATCCTTGGGACAAAGGACATCTCTCTGGCCAGAGGTCCTTTATTCTGATTTCTTTATTGTGACTTTTCCTAATTGCAGAGCTTTGCATCAGATTCTTGGCACTTAAATGCTTAATTCCCTCACTGTTCTTGACCAACTCCTATTAATTAATTTGGGTGGAGGGTTGGACTAGATGACCTACAAGGTCCCTTCCAACTGTATTATTCTGATTCCGATTCCTTTAATTATTTCTCAGCTCTATTGAAACTCTACTCAATAAGGCTGTTTTCATCACCCCTCTATGCCTCCACCCTGTTCCCCAATCCCAAATTGCTTTTTAACATTTTTAATAAAAAGACCTTTGTTTCTACTTTTTAAAAATGCCTGTGGGACCCTGAAGTCATTCATGTAAATAACCATCATGCTAGAAGCTGAGACTTTGCAGTATGACAGTTTCCCATTTCCTTGTAATTAAAATACTTCTTTAAAAATCAAAGTTAAATGGGTAAGAACCTACAGGGGCACTGGTTCCCAAGGGCGTTTCTTTCCCACTAACCATCTCAATAGTGGACTTAGCAAGGACTTCAGGATGACAAATATGCAAGAGTACTTAGTATAAACAACTTGGGAGAATAATGCCTATTATTTACACAATTGCTTGCCACAGAAGAAGGGGAGGGGAGTGTAGCAAGATAAATCTGCAATGCAAAGCACACTTATTTGGAGCTGCAGCTTGACTCATTTATAAATGTGCCCCTGAAGCCTGCAGAAGCGAAGGAAGGGAGAAGAGGAGTTTTTATAACTGGCTTCTTCTCTCTTCCCCTTTCTTCCTTAAGAGATTAATGGTAGTACTTTGTCTTCCAATATGATGGTAGTTTATGAATTCCACAATTTAGTTTCTCCTTTAAATTATACACATAATGCAATGTAAACTCAGAGATTTGACCTGCTCAGATATAGCTAGAGGGAAGGAGTGATGGAGAAGGTGCTGTCGTGCCTGTCTGTGGCCATTTTTTCTCTTCTCATTGGAGTGCCTGAAACTGGGCCATTATTCTTTGAGAAAGGGTTAAAACTGTCCCCTAACCTCTTGGGGTGGACCCTTTCTTGTAGGAAGCACTTAACAGAACTATAGTAAATGGTTTGTAATTACTTTGACAGTTTGAAAGCAGGACAGAATTGGCTCCATATCTTGCCCAAATCCTGAAAAATAGGCAGAATAGGCAGGGATATAGAAAAACTGGCCCCAGGAAAACCTCTTAAAATGTAGATTCATCGAATCCAGTAGCCTGAAGCTGCACTAAATCCATATATTACCCTTTTCCATTAATCAATAAGACTTTTAACATAAGGAGAGCCCTGTTGCATCACACATGACAGCCCCATTGTTGGGCTTCCCTTAGGTGGCAATTCTAAAGATCTGCTGTTCTTTTACTAGCACTGAAGCTTATATTCATACTCTGTATCTGACAGCAGTCACTTTCTCTTTATAAGTGGAGCAATGGATAAAGGCTTTGATATTAATGGTTATATATCAAGGCTAGAAACCAGGAGACTATGGGTTCTAGTCCTGCCTTAAGCATGATGCATGGTCCAGTCCCTCTTCTCAGCCCTAGTAAGAAGGCAAGGTCAGAAGACCTCTCCTCCCTTTCTGTTTCCCCCACAGGGAGAATCCCCTCTGTCAAAAGCCAACAAAGACTGCACAAGTTGCTATACAAGGAGACATTCCTAGTCATAATATTCTGGTGGAATTTTTAAATGCTCAACCATTAAATGACTGTATAAACCTTTTCAGGGTACTACAGTACTGATATCTGGAAGAGGCTAACATTAGATACCCTTATTCATTAGATGTGCTCCAAAACGTTATTCAATAGATAGGGAGAGAAAGAAAGGGAATGTAAGAAAAAAAAGTGTCCAATATTTACTACAGGGGTGTCAAACTGCCGGCCCATGGGCCGGATGCATCATAGCAAAACCGCACCCACCCCATTGCCGGCAATGGCAAAAAAAGTCGCGATACGTCGCAAACATCATGTGACGTTGCGAGTTTGGCACCCCTGATTTACTACATCTTTTTCACTCTTAAAATAAATTATTGTGGAAGATGATCTATGCCTTTTTTTAAACAATAAGGAAAGATTCCCTAATTTTTTAAAAATAGTGGTTGCACTTACAATTTTGAGAGTATGCCATAGCATGCTCATAAATTGGCTGCCATCATGAACATACCAGTCAAAAGCACCCATTTTCCAGAAAGCAAATTCTAATGGCAAGGAGAGAACAATGAGATTTTGCACAGGAAGATATTATATAATCTCTGATGAGACTTTTATTGTTTGAAGGTAAATTTTCTCTCATCATTGAATAGAATTTCCCACTGTGACATTGATTGACTTTGCTATCTAGAGTCAACTTGGTTTATTTTCACTTTAGAAATTCAAAGACTTCTGTTCCACTGACCAAGAGATATGTATATTTTAACACAGGATGGAAACCTTGATAACAGCTTCATTAGGTGGGCTTCAGTCCTCATCATGCAATAGAGTGCTAATGACACTGGCTTATTATCACCAGTTATTACAAGAGTTATTGATATAACAATAGTGACATTTTTTGGACACTTTAAAGTGCTGCACAAATGTTCTCTCTCTGTGTTAGACTCCTTGGGTTGCTGGCATTACTTCTGCAAGGCTAATGCCTATCCCAGTCCAATGTACAGAGCTGGCTGTGCTACCATTGGTGGCAGCTTTTTCTTCCTCTAAAATGCTATCCCTTTTATCAACCTTGTCTGATCTGTGGTGTTATTTTATCTGTATGCCCAGAAAGCACATTCGTTTTTTCCAACTATCCAAGGCTGTCAAATTTTCATTTGGCAATATTGAATTCTGCATCTGAGTATAGGTTTTAATTGCACTAATATGCCCTTTAATAATGCTGTAACATTTCAGTGAATTGCACACGATGATAGCAGCACTAAAAAGGGTATGCTGGCACTTTTGGAAATGAATATATTGCACCCTGCTGAATACTGATGTCTCTGTGGGGAGTTTGACTACAGTCTGAACCTGCTCCTTTCAGTCATCATTTTTATGAAGCCAGTGCTTGACAGACTCTACAGTGCTGAGTATTTCACATTCAAGTTTGGAAGGAAGGATTTATTTCAGTCAGTGGGACATCTCTGACAATGATGCTCCAAACATTAAAACCAATAGATAGAACTATCAAGAACATGGAAATGAAAGGGAAATATTTGCTACTACACAACATAACATTAACCACTTGTCTTTATTTGTGGAAATATTTTCTCTTCATTGCTCAATAGCACTCACATAGATGAATACTGGCATTGAACATAAGGTTTTTCCAACTCTCATTCCCCACTGCTCATCATCTTCCTGTCTTCATGTCTAATCTTTGGTTCGCCTTCTGCCATTTCATCTTCCCTGTGTGTAGCTCTCTTTTCCTTCTTGCTCCTTACTCTCACAGCAGAGTTTTCCTTTTTGCCCTTTCACTTTTCTAGACAGCCTCTGTCCACTTTGCAATTCATATTTAGAATAGAATAGAGCTGGAAGGGACCTTGGAGGTCTTCTAATCCAGCCCCCTGCTTGAGTAGGAGAACCTTAGAATAGAATAGAGCTGGAAGGGACCTTGGAGGTCTTCTAGTCCAGCCCCCTGCTCAAGCAGGAAAACCTATACTATCTCAGACAAGTGACTGTCTAGCCTCTTCTTAAAAATCTCCAGTGATGGAGCACCCACGATTTCTGGAGACAAGCTGTTCCACTGGTTAATTAAGGAAGTTTCTCCTTAATTCCAGGTTGCTTCTCTCTTTGATCAATTTCCAACCATTGTTTCTTGTCCTGCCCTCTGGTGCTTTGGTGAATAACGTGACCCCCTCTTCTTGGTGGCAGCCCCTCAAATACTGGAATACTGCTATCATGTCTCCCCTATTTCTTCTTTTCTTTAGATTAGCCAAACCCAAGTCCTGCAGCCATTTTTCGTATGTGTTAGTTTCCAGGACTTTGATCATCTTAGTTGCTCTTCTCTGAATTTTTTCCAGACTCTCAACATCTTTTTTGTGATATGGTGTTCAAAATTGACTGCAGTATTCCAGGTGTGGTCTTACTAGGGTTTTATAAAGCGGTACTAATACTTCGAGTGATCTTGATTCTATGCCTCTGTTTATACAACCCAGGATTGTATTAGCTTGTTTGGCAGCTGCTGCACACTGCTGGTTCATAGTCAAGTGATCGTCCACTAGGACTCCAAGGTCCCTCTCACAGTTACTGTTTTTAAGCCAGGTCTCGCCTAATCTGTACTTGTACCTTTGATTTTTCCTGCCTAAATGTAAGACTTTGCTTTTCTCCACATTGAAACTCATTTTGTTGGATAGGGCCCATTGTTCAAGTTTGTCAAAATCTTTTTGGATCTTGACAAACTTGAACAATAGGCCCTATCCAACAAAATGAGTTTCAATGTGGAGAAAAGCAAAGTCTTACATTTAGGCAGGAAAAATCAGAGGTACAAGTACACATTAGGCAAGACCTGGCTTAAAAACAGTAACTGTTTGTTTATTTGTTTATTTCTGTTATACCTCACATTCACATAGAGGTACATAGTTTCCCTCCTCTCCTGCCATGATGTTTTCTTCTAAATAACTGTGAGATGTAAGTTAAGGATGATGACGGGTCCTGGCCATATCCAAATCGTCTCCTTGCATCACAGCAAGCAGTCCTCACCCACCAGTCTAAGAGCATTTATCTTGCTTCCACTTGTATCTCAAGGGTAACTGTTCTGTTTCAGCCGAAAAGACATCGAGGCGAGGCAGGAGTAACAAACACAAGTCTTTATTGAGATCACGAACAGAACAGAAGACAAAATGGCACCAAGGCCTTTTATAGCCCCTTGCAAGGGACAGCATCAACCAATCAATGCAAGGCTAGTCTCCTGCCTTGTGCATGCGCACAAGGCTGGAGACAGCCTGCCTGGTCCCGGGCAACCACGTGGATTGCCCGGGCCTTCTGCAGCCTCCTGAGTCTGCTGAGTCATTCAGCAGTCCCAGGACATAACAACCCTCTCCCCTTGGATAAAACAATAAGTGAATACTTATAGTTTTAAAACAACCTACATATACATGTTTTTTGTTCAATTATCATGTTATTAATTCTAACACAATTATGCCTGCACACAGGCAGACCCTTATACCTCATATTGTTTCAGGTTATCAATAGAACACCCTTCTATGAGTGTCCAGAGTTCTAGAGAACTAGTAAGCCTCCCTAATACTTGACAGGAACCTCACATAGTCCTTTAGATGCTTGGGTGGATCTTTGGCCCTCTCTGACCTTCTTGGAGCCAGCGTTGGTGCCTGGCGTGCCACCTCGCCTATTGGGCTAGGCAAGCCAGGACTTTGATGCCCCCAAGACCCAGGCAACCCTCCAGACTGCTGACTGGCTGGATCCGCTAAACCCAAATCAGAGTTCCTTGGTGGGGTGGAATTCCCCAAGTCCAGTGGTGGGGTGGAATTCCCCAAATCCACAATGGCCCTCTTGGGAACACTGCCCTTCGAGCCCAAGACCAGTAGCTGGAGTGGCCTGAGGAACTGATTGACTGCCATGTCCCAACGACCCGGTGCCTGTGCCAGAGTCAGGAGCCGCCTCCATGGCAAAACCCCCTTCAGGAACATGTGCAGGAACATTTGAAGGTCCACCTTGGTGGAGAGACTGTGGTCCACAATCGTAATTGTGGTCCTCCCCCCCCCAGAGCAGAGCCAGGGGTGGAAGAGTGGCTGGACAACCTCCAGCGCAGTTGGTCAATGTGACGTCTGATCACACAACCATCATCCAAGGCCACTTCGTATGACAGTGGCCCAGAGACCTTGCATACCACTGCTGTCACCCAGAGATGTCCAGGTCCATAGTTCCTTGCCCAGACCGGATCGCCCACCTGTAGTCTCCTAGGTGCCCGCGGTTGTGGCACCTGTGAAGCCACCTGGTCAGGGTGCAACCTGTCCAGCTTAGTGATGAATCTGCAACCCCAGCGGGGCTTTTCCCAGTGGCAGTGCAAGGTGTAGTGCGGTGACAAAGAAGAAAGTCAGCTAACCTGTGATGCCAGTTTCCATGAGTGATTCTCTTTAAAGCATCTTTGGTAGTACGCACCATATGCTCAGCTTGACCGTTGGAAGCTGGATGAAACGGTGCAGATGTGGCATGCCGGATCATGTTGGCTTGAAGGAAACCCTGAAACTCAGAAGATGTGAATTGGGATCCGTTGTCTGAGACAAGGACATCTGGAAGACCATGTGAGGCGAAGATGCCTCTCAGCACCTGGATGGTCCTGGCAGTAGTAGTGGAGGAAACAGGAACAACCTCTAGCCACTTGGAATGGCTGTCCACAAGGAGAAGGAAGAATTGCCCCTGAAAGGGCCCAGCGTAGTCGATGTGTACCCTCGACCATGGTGTATGTGTCTCCTCCCACCTATGTACAGGGGCCTGGGGCATTTCTGGCCTTGACTGTTGGCAGACTTGGCACCCATGCACCTAGGCCTCGATCTCTTTATCGAGCCCAGGCCACCAGAGGTGGCTACGTGCTAGCCCTTCATCCGGACTATTCCCGGATGTCCCTCATGCAGAGAGAGCAAGACTCTAGTCCTCAATGAGGCCGGGATGACTACCCGGCTACCCCACAGGAGACACCCCTTGAAAGTAGAAAGCTCGTGCTTCCTTTGCCAGAACCCTTGGAATTCTGCACCTGGGCACGTGTCAAGCCATCCTGACAACACCCATGTCAGCACGCGTGTAAGCGTGTGATCAGTGGCAGTTTCTGCAGCCACATCCCTAGCATTGAGGGGAGATTCAGACAATTCCTGAATGGAAAGAATGTGAAGAACAGGAGCAGGATCTGCCTCTATCTGCTGTAGAGGTAATCTGCTGAGACCATCTGCATGGCCCATTTCTTTACCTGGTTTGTGAACCAGGATGTAGTCATATGCTGACAAGAAAATTGACCATCTCAGCATTCTAGGAGATATAATGTGTGGGGTTTGTTTTGTTGTTGTAAACAAACCCAGCAAAGGTTTATGGTCTGTGTAAACTGTGAAATGGCGGCCATACAAGAAATCCTGGAATTTCTTTATTCCAGCCACAATTTCCAAAGCTTCCCTATCAATCTGTGCATAATTATGCTCTGCAGATGAGAGAGTCCTAGAGTAGTAGGCCACAGGGACTTGTGTCCCATCAGCCTTGAGATGGCTCAGCACAGCCCCAACCCCATAAGGGGATGCATCACAGGCTATGCACACAGGCAATTGCTCATTAAAATGGGCTAATACCGCATTTGAAGAGAGCAAGGCCTTGACCTCTATGAAACTCCTTTCATGGACCTCCGTCCATTTCCATGGAGCCTGTTTGTCCAAGAGTCAGTGTAACGGCTCAGCCACTGCAGCCTTGTGGGGAAGGAATGAATGGTAAAAATTCAACAGCCCCAGGAAGGCTTGAAGCTCACTCTTCGACTGGGGGCTTGGGGCCTGCTGAATCGCTTGAAGCTTGGATTCCGAAGGATGGATGCCTTCAGCATCGATATGGAATCCCAAGAACTCAGTGGAGGTGACTCCAATTTTACACTTGTTTTGCTTCAGCTTCAGCCCTGCTTGGCAGAAACGCAGCAAAACAGCTCTCAGCCTTTCAGCTAAGTTCACAGATGACTCCCCAGCGATGAGGACGTCATCAAAATAGGGACAGACCCCCGGAATACCATGGAGCGTTCGCTCCATCACACTTTGGAATATGCCAGGGGCTACATTAACCCCAAACTGCAGCCTTTTTACCTTAAAGGCTCCCCGGTGCGTCACAATTGTTTGGCCCTCAGCCGTTGCCTCATCAACAGGTAACTGTTGATAGGCCTGAGCCAAATCCAGCTTTGCAAAGATCTGCCCCCCCTTAAGGGAGGCCAAAATGTGGCTCACCACTGGCACCGGATAGGCATGCTGCTGCAATGCTCTATTAAGTGTACATTTATAGTCCGCACAAATCCGGACCTCTCCATTGGCTTTCAGTGGCGTGACTATAGGGGTTTCCCATGGACTGGAGTCCACAGGCTCTAAAATGCCTTGCTGGATCAGCTTGTCCAGCTCTGTATCTATTTTGCTTTTCAAGGCAAAAGGTACCCTTCTGAGCTTGATTCTAATGGGTGTGATGGCTGGGTCCAAACGTAAGGCAATGGGAGGCCCCTTGTACGAACCAAGCTCTGCACTGAACACATCCGCAAACTCCTTGCAAACATCTGCAAGGCCTGACGTTTGCAGATTGTGCAGCCCAGTCACTTGGATCTCAAGGGCCTCGAACCAATCGAGTCCTATAAGACTCGTGCGATCACCCCCAACTACCACCACGTCTAGCAGTCCTTGGAAACTCTTACGCTGCACTCTGACTGTGGCCTCCCCCTTCACGCTGACCCTCGAATTTTGAAAGTCAGTGAGGATTAAATTTGAAGGCCTGAGTTTGACTTCTGTGGCAAACCTTATTTAAGGTGTCTAAGGAGATGATTGATAGAGCAGACCAGCTCCCTCGACAAGGGAACCCCTTGCAACTTCACGTCAAGGCAAAGTTTCTTTTTTAGAGGCCTGTGAACCCCAGTTTTGAAAATGCCCCTACAGGACGCGCAGAAGCCCACCCTATTTTGGCTGGGGACCTTGGTACCTTTCAGAGGCAATTCTACTGTAGACCGTTCCTTCTGGCGACCCCAACAGACGGATGCAATGTGGCCTTGTCTGCCACATGCCCGGCAGGTAGCGGAGCGAAACCGGCAATCAGCTCGCTTGTGGCGTCCTCCACAGCCGAAACACCGAAGGGATGCTGCCGCTCTTTCTCTGTGCCCTTGAGGCTTCTTCACTTCGGCCTGTTGAAGCCTGTCCACCTCTTCCTCTGGATCCGATTCGGATGCCTCTCGAGCAACATCTTGATGGATTGAGACCGCCGCTGGGGGGTTCCGGGCGAGCCGCAGGGCCTTCACAGCGCCACCTGCTGCTTCTTCAGCTGCAATCTCTCTCGGAGCATCTTGGAACGATACATCTTCCTTTGCAAAAAGTTTCTGTTGTAGCTCACGACTTCGCAGTCCGCAAACCCGGAGTCTCTCTTCCAGATCCGTGAAAGCACACTGCCTAGCTGCTTGTCTTAAGGCAGCAACAAAGTCCGTGGCAGACTCACCAGGCCTTTGATCTCTCTGCTCAAATGCATGCCTCCAAGCAATTACTGATAGCTTGGGTTCGAAATGCCCACGCAGCATCCTCTTCAAATCGGTGTATGCAATTGATTCCAATGGTGCTGGGGCTACAAGATTTTCTGCAATGTCAAAAGTCTCTTGCCCACAGACACACAGCAATGTAGCAGCTTTGAGGCCATCTTCCTGGATCTTATTAACTCTAAAGTAATTCTCCACCCGAGCCACGTAAGAACTCCAGCGCTCAGGGTGAGACGTGTCAAAATCTGACAAACGGCCCAGCTTTGACATCTTTACAGCCTGTAACCTCTTCGATGCCTCTTGCTGCAAGGAATGAGAAGGGGTCCTTTGAAGCCGAGCTCACCTCCAGCGTCTTTGTACTGGCAGGCAATCGCTTCCCCCGGACGCCGAAATTCTCAGCGCTTCAGGCCTCCTTTGATAAGTCAGCCTAGCTTCTCCTGTTTCTTCTTGCAGCGGATCCCACCTTCGTCGCCAATGTTCTGTTTCAGCCGAAAAGACATCGAGGTGAGGCAGGAGTAACAAACACAAGTCTTTATTGAGATCACGAACAGAACAGAAGACAAAATGGCACCAAGGCCTTTTATAGCCCCTTGCAAGGGACAGCATCAACCAATCAATGCAAGGCTAGTCTCCCACCTTGCGCATGTGCCCGGGCCTTCTGCAGCCTCCTGAGTCTGCTGAGTCATTCAGCAGTCCCAGGACATAACAGTAACCAGTAGCCAAAGCAGCCCCAGATATGACTTTATTCTGTTGTTGAATTTGTGGTTTGTACATTATTCCACTTCATGTGTATGATATAGGCCATACTGATGTGCATAAGCAAGAATGTTTAAAAGAGGTGAATAATGTGAATACAATTTGTTCTGCATCTGTTTGGTTCCTGACCTTGTCTCCACTCCTAAGAGTCTGCACAAGCAACCAGACCTCCAGGCCCCACTGTCACATTTTTATTTTTTCTTTGATAAACCAATTGATTGGTCTCTCTATAGACATTAGTGCTGCATCATAGGATTGACTGCTTGACAATAGTGCAGTCAATGGCACCAAGGAGGGGGAAAAGACACCAGGCCTAATTGATGACTTTTCATGTTCTCATTTTAATTAACTAGCAGTCATGAACCTTTGACTTGGGTGCAGCAGATTTGAAGAGATAGTGGCCCACAGCAGACCCATACAGACTGCACTATAGGAGTATGATTTGGGGGCAACCTGGTTTTTAAGATAACATGATTTCCCTGTATGATACAGGATGTCATATTTAGGTAGCTGTGTGGATTTGCCCTCTAGGCCACCCCATGAGCTTTGTGACTCTCACAATGTATTCATTTATTTATTTCATAAACATGTTTCCATATGGCCACAATCCAAAAGACTCAGCAAGCAGATCTTAGACTTTGTTCATATCACTCTAACTACTACACCATTCATCCACATGTCCTTCTTGCTCCCTAGCTTCTTTTTCTTAAAAGGTCTCATTCTTCACTTCCATTTAAACTTTCCCTCAAGCTCTTCTGGGGTCCCCAATCCACTGCTTCCTATGCTTGGCTTATTTGCCCTCTCTTGAGTCTTTGTTCCTAAACTGCATTCTGTTCATTTTTTTAGCTACTTTAGAGTTTGTTTGTTTGTTTGTTTATTAGATTTATATCTCACATTTTTGCACAATAGTGTCCTATTTTTGTCATAAAAATAACTCTGGGTAGTAGGTTGGGCTGGGAAGGACTGACTTGACCAAAATCTCTAATGAGGTTCTATGGCCCTGACTCTGGCCATCATATCATTTATTCTGAGGATAAATGGGGAGGGGCAGTTTTAATCTTTGTATCTCTTCTGATCTAATGACCTGTTTTCTTGTAATGAATTTCCTCGCTCCCATGCATTAGTCTCTCGTGAATCAACCTTTTCATGGGTCACTTCTCTGAGGACTTTTTTTGGTTCTGCTTTTTTGCACAAGTGGGTCAAATTTCCCCAAGTCCCCTCTCCCTCTTTCTCCCTCTCCTTTCCTTCTGGCTATGAGTGACCTTCACAAAGTTCAATTGATCATCTGATGCCAGTCCTGAAGCTTTTATTATTTTTGTCTTAGCTCGTCCAATGTGGATTTATTGACAGGGCTGAGACCACCCCAGGGCTTTTCCAGCAACCTGACTGCCGTGTGTGGAGAAATAATTAGTTGTTGAAGAGCCAGGAACAGATGTTGAGCTGACATCTCCTCTTTGTGGGTGTCAAAGCCGGCCATTCGCTGCTTCTCCATAAATTATCACTGCCTATCCCTGATGTTACGTTTGTGTGTCATTAAAGCGGGAGCTTCTCCCATGGAACAGCATGACATTTCTCTTGCCGCTCTTCCTCCTGCGCCTTTGCAGTCCTGATTTCCCTTCTCAGTTTCATATTTGGGGGGTGGGTGCACATTGACATTAGCTTAACTAAGCTTTATTTGAATTTCTTTCTCTCTCAGGCACCATCTGAATATGCTAATCAATTAACAACTTGGAGAACTTTCAGCTTAGTCAGATCACTATTCTGCTGCAAGGAATGGGCAAGGGGTGTCATGGGTTTTCCTGATGCCCAGTAAAAAAAAAAAAAAACCAAGATGGGAGCTGGGACTGCAGGATTGAAGCTTTGCTCCTTTTTTATGTGTCTCATGGTTCAAGGCTTCAATTATGCAGTGGCAGCCACCAGTTTGACCTTTTTACTTCCCCACAGATGCCCCTGGATGCTCTTTTGCTGGTGCATCCTTTTCCAATCTTAGGAATGGATAACATCGGTGGATATTTAATATGCCCAGGCATCTGAATTACACAGAACATGCACAGTGCAAACATATTTTCCCCATACACAAGGTGGGAGTGGAAGTTATGCAAAACCTGATACATGAGGGCATGATATAATCTTATATCTTTCTGCTCTTGGAACTTAAGAGAAGGTGGACTGTATTTAGCATTCTGAATGAGAGAACAGAAGACATGAAACGGAATGTAATTCCCAGCATTTTGTCCTGGCTGAGGATTGTTCTTCCTATCATAAAGCCATGAAACAAAATGGGAACTTGGGAGAAAGCAGCAACAACAACAAAAGATCACACATGTAATAAGGAAATTTACAAAATTGCCATGATTTATGTTCCTGTGGCATGCATGCCTTTATTTTGGTATCATTATAGTATGATGAGAAACAGGTTTCTAATATTGGCCTGAAGGTTGGACAAGCTGATTTCCCATGTTTTTTTCAAGTCTCAGAGTATAGGAAAGTATAAATAGGAACACTATAGCTAGATCATACAATAGGATAAAATGAAATGTGGGATTAAGCGCAATATTCATATAACATGTGTACCCCAATACGCTAGGATTTAATGAGATGGCATGGTTCCCATGATCAGCTGAAGCATAAACGATCCAATTCTATTTTAGCCTAGCATGTTGCACATACCCAACCTGTGTACTTAACTGCGTGTTAGCTCTGTGTTATCTGTGTGATAAGTGACACAGTGGTAACTTGTGAAATTGCTCATAGAAAGCATCTATCCCAAGATTCTCTTGTAAGTTTTAGTAGAAGTCCAAGATACAGAGTAGACAAAGATGAAATGTACATTGTGACACACACTCCACTTCTTGTATACTTGTATTTTTGACATCATATGGAAGTACATATGGGGCGGAAATGGTGACATATTGACCATTTTTATTGCTTTGCTGTTAATTGTGCATTCTATGCTTCTAAAACTTCTGAGGCTCTTTTTAAATATACTATTCTGATAGCATTTATAGGCGTCATGTGTTACTCTGACTGTTGCTTTACAGCACTGTCTCATGTGCTTACATCAACAAATTCTAAAGAGAAAAGGAAAAACGTTAAGAAAGGGCAACCATTACAAATATAACTGAGCACAGTTCTCCTTAATTATGCTTGGTGGGAGGGTTCAGCCTAAAGATGCATGTTAAGAAGAAGTGCAATTCTTCTATACAGAGAATACTGTGTGCAATATAAAATTGTTCTGCCTTCTTATAATATTTAGCTTCCTTTTTGGGGGGGATTATTTGTATTGATTAATATTCTATTGAAGAAAGTTGTTGGGAAGCAGCGGAGGATTGGATCATTTGTAAGTGGATGGGATCTATTGTTTAATGCAAAAATAAAGACAAGGGAAGAAAGTGGGAGGGGGTAATGAAGAATGGAAGGCAAACAGAAAGCAGGACAAGAGTCGTCTCTCCCAAGACTCCTGTCTGAACTGTAATGTATGTGAATTCATTTCTCTTATTCCTCAGTCAAGCTGGGTTCTTAAACAGATCTATGTATTTTATTGTTGTGCTTTCTGGCCCAAAAGCAATAATAAAGGTTTTTTTAAAAACAGATTTTGCTTTTTCTTTCTTTAAGGTGTTCAATTATATTTATTGCAAGTAAAAAGTATTTCTTTTGAAAAATAAATACATTCTCGCCTCTCATTCACACAAAACTGGAAGATACAAATGCAGTTGGGCTTCATTGGTATAAGAACTTTAGCATCCTTTCACACCACATGAAAAGGTTACATGTAGAGGGCAATGGGTTAGGAAAGATTGTTTCCTACACATGCTTCGCATGTTTATTCAACAAACATGGTATTATAGTAGCAGTCTTCTGTCCCCCCTATGCTCATTCATTAGGATGTCTGCAAAGAACCTTGTCATAGTCACTACCTCAGCTCACTGAATGCACAAAGATAATCAAATAAAGATTTAACACAATATCATTATGTAACCATGTTGCCTCTCCTTCAGTGGTAAAGTACCATTTTGTGGAAAGAAACTCTCACCTTGCCTAGTACATCCTGAATAAATGTAGAGTCCAGCTCATGTTCTGCATTATACAAATAACAGATTGCCATTTAATGATCCCATGTTTGGACTGTACCATGCCACTGAGTTATATATACCTCAGTACACATACTTTCCTCCACATCAGGAACATGTTAAGAAGAAGTGCAATTCTTCTATACAGAGAGTACTGTGTGCAATATAAAATTGTTCTGCCTTCTTATAATATTTAGCTTCCTTTTGGGGGGGGATTATTTGTATTGATTAATATTCTATTGACATGATTCCCACCATTGCTCTAAGTAATATGGAAACTCTCTAAACAGAAGTTTGTCTCTTCAGAAATCTCGCAAGAAGTTAGAAAGTCTAATGGAACTTTTTTTTTTTTTACTGATAGTCCCACAAACACGCGGCGAAGGCTGAGAAGCGAACGGAGAAATGGAATGCAGCTGAAAGGCAGGTTAGTAAAAAAAATGCTTGTGGGAGGCGAGGGCATCTGGGCGGGGGTGGGCACGGCAACCTTACCCTGCATGATGGCAGGAGGGTGGGGCATGTGCCCTTCCCATGCCAGGCCAGCCCCTGCAGCCCCAGGGCAGCCATGCTAGGTGGCGGTGGGCAAGGCGTTGAGGTGGGGACTGGCAGGCCCACCAAAGCAGCAGATAGAGCGCTGGAGGCTCGGGGAGGGAGGGTGCTGAAGCATGCAAGGAAACAAAGGAAGGGGTTTTTTTGGGAAAAAAGGTCAGTCAATCAGTTCCAACTTTACAAACTTTCATGAGAAGTTGGAATTGATTGATTGACCTTTCCCCCCCCCAAAAAAAACTTCCTTTGTCCTTGCAAGCGGCGGCGGCGGATCGCGAAGGAGAAACGGCATGGGGCTGGGAGTCAGGTAAGGAAAGAAAGGCAATTTCTGGGGGGAGTGATGATTTCTTTCCTTTACCTGCCCCACTTGTTCTGAGGCCGCTTTCCGCTCAACCGCATTGTTCTTACCAATGGCCCAACCGCCCACTTCAGCATCCTCCCTCCCTGAGCCTCCGGCGATCCACCTGCTGCTTTGGTGGCTCTGTAAGCAGAGCTGCAAAGTTCTCTTCTCTGTCAGAGAAGAGAACATTGCAGCTCTGCCTACAGAGCCACCAAAGCTGTAGCTGAATGGGCAGGTGAGGGGAGAACCTGCCCCACTTGTTCCATGGCCGCTTTCGGCCGAGCCGCATTGCAGCGGTATTGGGCGCAATACGCGAGGCAGCAAATAGCTGCGCTATGCCGAAACCAGCCGTTTGCCATTTCCTGCGCAATGATGCTGCCACGAGGCCGCGGAACAAGCCGGGTGGAGGTAAGGGACCGGTATACAGGATCCCTCCTCCCCTACTCCGCCTGCTGCTGGAGGGCTGGCCCGGTATTTGCAGCAGGCTGTGGAGCCTCAGAGTGCACTGGTCGAGGGGCCTGCAGGCTGAGGCTGCTGATGGACATAGTTGGCCCCCATGCCCTCGCTGTCTGCAGGGGCTGATGGTATCAGGCAGCAGCCGCCCCGGTCCCTGCCTTGCCTTGCCTTGCCTTGCCTTGCCTTGCCCTGCAGCAATGGCACCCCTGCCCTGCCCCCTGCCTGGTCTCGCCTCACTCCGCAGGATGAGCCTCCTGCCCACCATCCCACCTGCCAGAGATCCCCTGGATCTCCCCCAACCGTGCCCGGCCCCCACAGCAACATCGAGGTGGCCATGCCCATCCCAGCCACACCCACCCAGTCTGCCATGACCACTGCAGCCACGGCCACCCAGTGGTCACACCCAGCCACTGGGCCACGCCCACCCGGCACCCGATGATAAATAAGTGGGGTTTGGGTTGCAGTTTGGGCACTCGGTCTCTAAAAGGTTCGCCATCACTGCTCTATAATCTCCATCATTGATATTTTTCCATTTAATATATTTCAAATATTCTCTGAACTTTTTGGTAAATCTGCTTTTTTTTAATACTGCTGTATTTTTTCTTTTGGAATTTACTCTGCTTTGTAAAGTATCTCATAATAATCTTTGATAATTTTTTTAATTGTATCATTTGAAACTGTAATTCACCTTTTGTAACTTGCAGTTTGTTTATCAGTTTTTTCCCTTTTTCTTTTTTCAATCTATATACTAACCATCTCCCTGGCTTGTTGGCATTTTCAAAGAAGTTCTGTTTAGTCCTTTTAATGAGTTGATTAATGAGGTCCTACATGATCACTTGTACAAAGGGGTTCTGGTGTACCTTGACGATATCCTGATATACAGCACGAATATGACTGATCACATAAAGCTGGTGAGAGAAGTGTTAAAGAAACTATTGAATGCCAAGCTTTATGTCAAATTGTCAAAATGTGAATTTCACCAGACCCGATTAGATTATCTCGGCTACAGAATTTCCAACGAGGGCATTGAAATGGATCCAGCCAAGGTGAAAACTATAATCGAATGGCAGCCCCCCCAAACCCGCAAACAGCTCCAGAGCTTTCTAGGTTTTGCCAACTTCTACCGTCAATTCATCCCCTCTTTTGCCAAGATTGCCCTACCCTTACAAAATTACTCAAAACAGGCAAAAGAGGAGGGAAGCCGTGACCAGGCCAACCACTAGCATGGACTATGAACTGTCAAACAGCTTTTGAGAATTTAAAGAGACTATTTGCTGCTGAACCGGTCCTAAAGCACCCCTGCCCAGAGGAGTCCTTCATAATTCAAGCCAACGCCAGCGATGTGGCAGTTGGAGCTGTATTACTTCAAAAGAACAAGAGTGGAGTCCTGCAACCCTGCGCCTACAGCTCCAAAAAATTTACGGAAAGTGAACGGAGATGGGCAATATGGGAGAAGGAGGCCTTCGCAATTAGATGGGGGCTGTTAACCTGGCGACACTATCTAGAAGGGAGCAAGGTGCCATTTGAAGTATGGACAGATCACAAAAACCTAGAGGCACTGAAAACTCCCCGCAAATTGTCCCCAAAGCAAATACGGTGGGCACAATACTTTAACCGCTTCAACTTCACTCTAAAGTACATACCGGGAGGAAAAAACTTCCTAGCTGATGCGCTATCTAGATTGCCCCAATACAAAAGCGAACGTGAAGAAGTTAATGAGGTGATTATCTCCAATCCACAACCTGCTGCACAAATCATGCCTCGCAGGGTCCCAAATCCTGATGACCCTGGAGCAAAGAAAATAAAACGAGAGCTCCTCACCGATCAATGGTTCAAAAATAATCAAACCTCCTTGACGTGCCGGGATGGTTTGGCTTACAAGGGGGGGAAAACTGTATTTGCCCAAATCCCTCCATCTTAATGCTCTCAAACACAGCCATGATGTGAAACAGACTGGACACTTTGGATATCTAAAAACTCTACATCTCACCCGCCGGCAATTTTGGTGGCCAGGACTGAAACGGGATGTGGAAAACTATGTAAAGAGTTGTACCATATGTGCCACAATGAAAAGAATCCCGGGGAAAACCCCTGGGTTACTGCAGCCGGTGGCAGACCCTTCCCAACCTTGGGAAGAAATAGCTATGGACTTTATCGTAGACCTACCTGAAAGTAGAGGAAATACTGTCATCTGGACTGTAATAGACCTGTTTTCGAAGCAGGCTCATTTCATCGCCTGGAAAGGACTCCCATCTGCCCAACGACTGACTAAATTGTTCCTGAAACATATCTACCGACTGCATGGTGCCCCTAAGCGAATAATTTCGGATAGGGGGGTGCAGTTCACAGCAAAGTTTTGGAGGAGTTTTCTTAAATTAATTGGATCATCTCAAGGCTTATCATCTGCTTTTCATCTGGCCACCAATGGAGCTGCAGAATCTGCTAACAAAATGGTGGAGCAATATCTCAGATGCTACGTTTCCTACCAACAGACAAACTGGACTGACCTCCTCCCTTTTGCAGAGGTGGCGTACAATAATTCTGTGCATAGCAGCACCGGCTACACACCTTTCAGAGTAGCCACAGGCAAAGAGTTCGGTCCAATACCTGAATACCCCCAGGTGCCAACCGCTTCCCAGACACTTGACCAATGGGTGAGGGGATGGGGAGAAGTTTGGAGAAACACGAAAACTGCTTTAAAAAAGACTTTTGAAACCTATAAAAAGCAAGCTGGCTCCCCAAAAAACGTTCCAAGTTGGGGAAAAGGTTTATCTGTCACCAAATATTTACGCCTCAAATTACCCAGTAAGAAGTTAATTCTTAGGGCTTTTTCCTATCGTAAAGGTCATCAATCCGGTCACTGTAAAACTGAAACTCCCTAGACTTTTAGGTAAAATCCACCCTGTAGCTTGTTAAAACCTTATCGGGGCTCCACTTTAAGACCTCCCCCGAAGAAGGCACCTGGGCCCCTCGTAGTTGCGGGACAGACCCATTATGAAGTGAAACATATTCTTGATTCTAGAATTTTTAAAGGCAAATTGCAGTACTTAGTACAATGGAAGGGGTACCCGTTATCTGAAGCCACCTGGGTGAAATCAAGTGAGGTGAAAGCTGACAGACTCGTCAAGAGATTTCATGAAAAACACCCCAACAAACCGAAAACTAATCATTAACATATGCTTTTGTTTACATTACAGGATCTGTCTTTTTTGTAAGGAGGGCCGGATGTCAATGCTGCTAACATCGAATGTTCTTGCCTGACAATATATGAGGATGCAGACATTTACTATTTAACCTGTGTATTACTTTAGAGCCAATAGTAGATGGTACGGAGGGGGGAGTGGAAGAATGTGCTTGGGAACTAGTTAGCCATAACAATATTTCAGAGCATCTTCAAGGCTGGATGTAATGTGAGGAGATAAAATATGGCGCGTTATGGAATGAGAGAGAAAGTTCACACTTTAAACTAATTGGAGAATGTGATTAATGACTGTCAAATGAGGGAGGGAAATGTGCTCAGATACTGTGGGATGAGGTAGGAGGATTCAGATTTTGGCTTCGCTTATGTATGTGCCGAAGCTATGTTGCCATTAAAAGATTCTTAAAGGAAAACAATGCCTCAGGTTTCTTTGAAAAGCTTCTTCTTTCGGAACCATAACACCATCACTGTCACTCTGCTTTTGTTTGAAGAACAGATTCTGCCTTTCATTATTTAATTCTCACTCTTCCAGCCTGTCCTACACTTCTGCTCCCAGCAATGCACATTTTCTCATGCCTCTAATCCCCTAAAAAAAAAATCCATTTGTGTATTCTTCATTTTACTCTGCTTTAGTATCTTTCCTTTCTTTGAGTCTCCCAACTGCCTGGTTTCTGGAGATAGCCTGGGAAAACAATGAGGGTAAAGGATCAGAAACATGAGGCAAATGATGCTTTGTAGAATCACAGAGATGCTTAACCTGGTCTGTTCTAGCCACAGTATCTTTCCACTTGGGCCAGACAGACTGAGGGCCTAATTGTATGAATCACTTACAGCATGATTCCCATTTTGAAATGTATGCATGTGAAATGGACTTCACTTTTCCTTCCCTTACTGCAATCCTGATGGTATAAAAATCAGTAGACTGCATCTGATTTCTTTCCTCCTCCCTTCCCTTTCCTCCCTCTTGCTTTCACATCATTTAAATCTGAAGCCAGAAGGCAGAGCTTGTCATGTTCTTTATTCGTCTGTAATCCTGAAGATCAGATTTAAAATGTCTCCCCTTCACACTGCAATTATAGAGTTGTAATTGTAGCACGGTGATGGCAGAGGAGAGATGTTTTTTGGTAGAATTATGGCAGGAAAAGAAGGTTTATACTTTTCCTCTCTGGGTAATGTAGTTTCAAAGGGGAAAAAAAGGATACATGAAGCCGCAGGCAATGCATTTAACATCACATAAAGTTAGGATCTAACAGTGGGCACCCAAAGTCATAATAAATCCATTTTGAAAATACATGAGAAAGAAGGCAGCAGCTCTGCTCTGGAGATCAGTAGGGTGAGGCTTGTGAGTTTTAAAAAGGATTTCCACCTTCCTTCAGGTTTTGTCAGTAGCTTCACAGGTCACAGACTCTATCAGGAATTGTAAGAAACAGACAAACCTGGAAACTGGGCTTCCCTGCCATTAGGAAAAGTAAAGCAGTGATACTGTAGGTTTAATGAGAGAATAACTAAAAATTAATCACTGTATTTGTTATGTACTGGGCCTCGCTGAGTCATTCAGCAAGGCTCAGAAAGTCTGCAGAGAGGTTGGGCCTTGCTGAGTCATTCAGCAAGGCTCAGGAAGTCTGAAAAGAGGTTGCAGAGACCCGGACAGACCACATGTCTGCCCGGGACCCAGACAGGCTGTCTCCAGCCTTGCGCGCATACGCGAGGCGGGAGAATAGCCTGCATAGATTGGCTGTGCATTCCCTTGCAAGGGAATATAAGAAGGAGTGGCCAGGGTGGCCAGTAGCTTGATTCCTGCTTATGTTTCTGTTCTGTTCAATCTCTCTCTGTGTCTGTTCAAGTGATTGTATTAAAATAAAGAACCTTCTCCTTGTGCACCTGCCTCGCCTTGATGTCTCAATTCGGAGAACGGAACATTGGCGACGAGGATGGGATCCGCCACATCAGAAGCCTGCGACGAAGAAGCTAGGCCTACTCACCTGAAGGCCTGACGAGCTGAGAAGTCGGCGTCCGGGGGAAGCGACTGCCTGCCAGCATGACGACGCTGGAGGTGAGCTCGGCTTCAAAAGGACCCCTTCTCACTCCTTGCGGAGAAGTTCGGCGTCCTGTGGAAGCGGTTGCCTGCCAGCATGACGACGCTGGAGGTGAGCTCGGCTTCAAGGGACCCCTTCTCACACCTTGAAGCGGAAGGAATCGAGGAGAAGCCACCGCTTGCCAGTACGAATACGCTGGAAGTGGGCTCGGCTGCGTGGGACCCCTTCCCCAAGAAGCGCGGTGTCCAGGAGAAGCAACCGCCTGCCAGTACGCATATGCTGGAGGTGGGCTTTTGGCTTTCTGGGACCCCTTCTCCGAGAAGCGCGGCATCCTGGAGAACCAGCCGCCTGCCAGTACGCAAACGCTGAAGGTGGGCTTGGCTTCGTGGGACTCCTTCCCCTTCCTTCTCCTTCCTTGTGGTGAGAGACGTTTATGAGGCTATCGGTCACAGCGATGTCCAAGCTGGGCCATCTTGTTGAGTCCGACACTTCGCGACCAAGAACCCTCCAGCAGCAGTCCCCGTCCATCAAGAAGTTGTGCGAGAGGCCTCCGGAGAAGAATCCGAGGACAGACTTCAACTGTTGGCGGTGAGAAGACTGCAAGAGCGCAGGGGACAGACGCCTGCATCCTGTCGGTGTTTCGGCTGTGGAGGTTGCCACAGGAGAGCCGACTGCCATTTCATTCTGCTGTTGCCGGGCATGTGGCAGGCAGGGCCATATCGCATCCGCCTGCTGGGGTCACCAGAAACGGAGGTCCCCTAATGAGTTGCCTCTGAAAGGTACCAAGGGCCCCAGCCAACACAGGGTGGGGTTCTGCGCGTCCCGTAGGGGTGTGTGTAAAACAGGGGTTCACCGGCCCCTTAAGAAACAACTGCGCATGGTTGTTGAGTTGCAGGGAGTTCCCCTGGCCAGGGAGCTGGACGCAGGGTCCGCTCTGCCTATTATTGCTGCAGACACCTTTAATACAGGTTGTCCCAGGAGTGGCTCACGAGTCCAGCTCAGGCCCTCCACTCTTATCCTCCCTGACCTTCAGGATTCACGAGTCAGTGAGAAGGGGGAGGCCACGCTTAGAATACAGCGTAAGGAATTTGATGGCCGCCGTGCCACGGCCTATACTGACCACAAGCCTTTGCTGGGGTTGTTACTACTAACAAACAATCCCCACACACAAGCCTTTTCTGGGGTTGTTACTACCCACAAACAACCCCCACACATCATATCTCCTAGAATGCTGAGATGGTCTATTTTCGTAGCAGCTTATGATTACACCCTGGTTCACAAACCAGGTACTGAGATGGGCCATGCTGATGGCCTAAGCAGGTTACCTCTTAAACAAATAGAGGCAGACCCTGCTCATGCTGTACACATTCTGTCTATTCAGGACTTACCTGAATCTCCCCTCAATGCTAGGGATGTGGCTGCTGAAACTGCCACTGATCACACGCTTGCATGTGTGCTGACGTGTGTTGTCAGGATGGCCTGACACGTGTCCTGGCACAGACTTCCAAAGCTTCTGGCGTAGGAAGCATGAATTGTCCACATTCAAGGGGTGTATCCTGTGGGGCAACAGAGTAGTCATCCCGGCCTCATTGAGGACTAGAGTCTTGCTCTCTCTTCATGAGGGACATCCGGGAATAGTGAGAATGAAGGCGCTTGCGCGCAGCCATCTGTGGTGACCTGGACTCGATAAGGACATTGAGGCCCAGGTTCATGGGTGTCAAGTGTGCCAGCAATCACGGCCAGAAATGCCCCAGGCCCCTGTACATCGGTGGGAGGAGACATTCACTCCATGGTCACGCATCCATATAGACTATGCTGGGCCCTTTCAGGGGCAATTCTTCCTCCTCCTTGTGGATAGCCATTCCAAGTGGCTAGGGGTCATTCCTGTGTCCTCCACTACTACTGCCAGGACTATCCAGGTGCTCAGAGGAATCTTCGCTTCCCATGGCCTTCCTGATGTTTTAGTATCAGACAATGGTCCACAATTTACCTCTTCTGAGTTTCAGGCATTCCTCCAAGCCAACATGATCCGGCATGCCACGTCTGCTCCTTTTCATCCTGCCACCAATGGTCAGGCTGAACGCATGGTGTGCACCACAAAGGACGCATTAAAGAGAATCACTCAAGGACTCTGGCATCACAGGTTAGCTGATTTTCTCCTTACACACCACACCACACCATGCACAGCTACTGGAAAGAGCCCAGCTGAACTCCGCTGGGGTCGCAGACGCATTACGAAGCTGGACAGGCTGCACCCAGACCGGGTGGTTTCACAGGTGTCACGCCTGCAGGCACCTCGGGGACTCCAAGTGGTTTCATCAATAAAGGGGTTACGTTTTAACACTTGGTTGTATGTATCATATTACTGTGAAGGCAACCCATCTCCTTATTGTACCAAAGAGAATGTCTATTCTGTACATGTGTTAGTCGCTGTAAATAGTCACATCATTGAAGGCATGGGGAAGACAAGGGTTTCAATATTGCAAAATGTATGATTCCAACTTAGACTGTAGTATTGTGTACCTACCATTGCTAAGGCTACAGATGCTAAACCATGCCTGGAATCCTCATGTAGAAAACTTCTGCAAATTTTGTACATTCTCCTCATGCTCCTATGTTCAGGATGTGAAAGTGATTGTGACACATTCTATTCATAGTGCGTTCATTCAATGGGAGGAATCCAAGTCCTTTTCCATCTTGTGGCTCATTTCGACGCCACATCGACCAGTTGCGCTGGAGGCTTCCAGGGCATGGTTCCTCCCCTGGCTCTGCTCTCAGGGGGGGAGGGGGACCCCAATTATGATTGTGGGCCACAGTCTCTCCAAGAGGGCGTTTCTTCAAATGCTCCAGATGGGGGTCTTGCCACGGAGGGCTCCTGACCCTGGCAGAGGTCCCTGGCTAGGGACAGCTCCAGATGGGGGGGGTCTTGCCATGGACGGCTCATGACTCGGGCAGAGGTCACTGGCTAGGGACAAATGGCCGTAACACGGCTACTCAGGGTATCCCTGCTGCTGGCCTTGGGCTCGAGGGACAGTGCTCCCAAGAGGAGTCCCGAGGAAATACGGGGAATTCCACCCCACCGAGGGACTCGGGGAACTTCACCCCTCCAAGGAACTCTGGCTTGGGTTTAATGGATCCAGCCAGTCAGCAGTCAGGGGGAACCCCTTGGACGACAAAGTCCTGGTTTGTCTTGGCGCAAGCCGAGAGCAGGCACTCCAGGCACCTACTCCAGTGTAATACCTACCTCTACACCTCTATATTACAACTATACCTGGACCAATCTGGTTCCACGCAGATGTGGGCGAGGTAGTGGTCCTCCTAAGAAATTGGACTATGTAAGGTCTCTGTTGTATACACAGGAGGTTTAATAACCATCGCCTTGAGGAAACAAATATGTATAGTGTTGAAGTGTTACTATTGTAATAAGGTGAAACTTCGGGATATAACCAGGAACTGGGGATTGTAAAAGTAAAGGCTGTATGTATAAAGGGCCAACCGGTCATAATAAATCCATTTTGAAAATACATGAGAAAGAAGGCAGCAGCTCTGCTCTGGAGATCAGTAGGGTGAGGCTTGTGAGTTTTAAAAAGGATTTCCACCTTCCTTCAGGTTTTGTCAGTAGCTTCACAGGTCACAGACTCTATCAGGAATTGTAAGAAACAGACAAACCTGGAAACTGGGCTTCCCTGCCATTAGGAAAAGTAAAGCAGTGATACTGTAGGTTTAATGAGAGAATAACTAAAAATTAATCACTGTATTTGTTATGTACTGGGCCTCGCTGAGTCATTCAGCAAGGCTCAGAAAGTCTGCAGAGAGGCTGGGCCTTGCTGAGTCATTCAGCAAGGCTCAGGAAGTCTGAAAAGAGGTTGCAGAGACGTGTCTGCCCGGGACCCAGACAGGCTGTCTCCAGCCTTGCGCATGTGTGAGGCGGGAGAATAGCCTGCATCGATTGGCTGTGCATTCCCTTGCAAGGGAATATAAGAAGGAGTGGCCAGGGTGGCCAGTAGCTTGATTCCTGCTTATGTTTCTGTTCTGTTCAATCTCTCTCTATGTCTGTTCAAGTGATTGTATTAAAATAAAGAACCTTCTCCTTGTGCACCTGCCTCGCCTTGATGTCTCAATTCGGAGAACGGAACAGTATTTATGATTAATAGACAGTATTTTTGTTCTCAGGAGGGAAGAGCTGTTATATATGCTAACTGGAATTATTCCTGCATCATCAATTAGGGGAAACTGGCTATAAGTCAGAGGGAGAACAATGATATAGGCAAACTGCTGGTTTGCATAAATTCTCCAAAATACCAAAATATTCAAGGCCAAAAGATTGCATTCTGAGCAGGTTGAATTGCAGGCTGAGTGAGAGAGGCAAAATGGGAACGGAAACAAGAATTAACCTAGTTTCTGAGGCAAGCTATGCCCTGTGGGATGGTCTGATAGGCAGACTCAAGGTTCTCAGGATGACTGGGCCAAAGATGCCCATTCAGTTTATGAGATCCTAGCATGGGCTATCAGGGTCAGAGGCTGAAAGCCCCATAGGTTTTATTTATTCAGGTCTTCATATGCTTTCATTCACAAAAATGAATGGAAAAAAACTTTGCTACCTGCCACCACAGAGGCATTATTTTGATAGGTATACATTCTGGGGTCCTGGGCTTCTCTTTTTCTGATTCAGATCACTAATCTGAAGGACCCTAATTGGGGACTAATGCATTTGGGAACTCCCTAATATGCCCATGTTCCCAGCCAGTCCCTGATTCTGGTTTAGAACATGTTTGAAGCTGGGCAGTGTGGCAAGTTATATTTGAGCCTTTGAAAACTTGTGAATTGATGGGCATGTTAAGCAACATATTTTTCCCAAGTGCTGTGCTCTCTGGCTTTGTATAGAGTACAGCCCTGTATCTGCCATGGCTCAGAGCCCCAGGAGTCTGCTTGTCTCCTGTCTCTGCTTTTAAGGGCTATTTATTTTGATGGTGAGGTTGCTGTCTGCTAGAATGCTGTCTAGAATGGATGAATGCACTTGGAGGCCCATCATTTTGACAGCAGTTTAATGGTGATGCAGTATTAATATTAGCATTGCTTATCCAGCCCATTTCCAAGATGAGTTCGGGGAAAAAGCTTAACTAGTTCAGAGGAAAACAGCAAGAGGCTTGCATTGCTCCGTGTCACAAGGCCGCTTTATCACCATGTATAACTTAATATATGTATATCACTTTCATTTGGAACCATCTCACTTGAAAATGACCCAATCTGTAGAAGATAACAGGTACATGTTCATACACTTCATATTTCTGATTTCTAGTGATGCCCTTCTCCTTAGCTTTTGTTTTGCATTGTTTTGTTAGATGCAAAGTACATCTTTTTTGCAAGTGAAAGGGGTGACATATACCCATGAAACTGAGAAGGATAAATCTCATCTTTTCTATCTTCCCAGAGTTTTCATGTGATGCTCAAATATTAATAGATACAATGATGGGAAAATACTAAATATGTGCAACAAATTACATGATTACCAGTAAGCCATCCACACACACACTATTAAAAATAATCACCAACTATCAAATCAAAAGTTGATGACTACAGGGGCTGACTTAGATACATCAACCTTTAGTTAGCTTACATGTTTGGCTCCAAAGAAAGTGTAATGGTTATGCAAATTAATAATGATAAACTCTGCAATCGATCACATCTATGGGGGGATATCAGGATAGAATATACTGGAATATAATGTCAGGGCTTCTTGAACTATCTTCAGTGGCTCACAGTTGAAAAGACTCTGCTTAGATTTGCAAATCCATCAAGCTGAGGTAAACAGAACAAGACTATAGTTGAAGAATGAATGAAAATAAACACAAGATGGCATATGTAAATAGGCATGCCATCTTATGAATACCTTATTTGTTTTTCCACTTTCAAACAGAACCTTGGAAGAAGTGAATTGTCTGGTTCCTGGTCAATCTGGGTTCAACTCTGGGCATAGAATAGAAACTCTACTGGTTGCTCTTTTATCCATAAGAACTGCACTAGGACCTGAATGGCAGGGAATGCAGCCCTTCTGGTCCTGGTAGACGTCTCAGTGGCTTTTCATACCATTAACTCTGGGCTGTCTACAAGGGTTGCGGATGGATGCACTGTTTTGCAATGGTTCTGCTCTTTCCTAAACTGTAAGGACCCACCTCAATTTACATCTTAAGAAGACAGAACTCTTGGAACGTTTCTTCCAACAGGAATCTTTATTAAGAAAAACTGACTGAAGGCATGCTAGACAGGATCTGAGGGACCCCCCAGACCATTCAATGTTTTAAAGTGTTCCCAGGCAGCCCCACTCCACATTCCTTCCAGTCAATTCAAATTGGCAGATGGCTGGGTGTTAAATCCATCGAATCCCAAACGTTGCAATCTTTCCCCCCTTTTTCCTTGCTGCCGGTAAAAGGAGGCTTCATAGGAAGTGAGATCAAAGGCTGATGGCCGCATTGTTATGGCTAGTACTCTCGAAGGGAATCCACAGAGGATGTTACTTTGTAGTTGATAGGAGGAATGCCAGTCATAAACACCTGTGTTTACTCCCCCCCCCTTTGTAGTATGACAGAATCCAGAAGAGAGTAAGAATTGGGTTTTCTCAGAGTAGATAGCTAGAAATAAAATATAATTGGATTCTGACATCCGGCTCCCCTTAAAAATAAGAGAGGTCCACCTGTAGAGAAAACAAAACAGGTATAAAAGTTAGTCTGGCTTGTTAGGCTACTCTGTATGAAACTTCTTTAAAAGCTTCGGGGCTCTGACATGACGTTTATGGACCCACTCATTTTGAGAGGCGGGGAGGTGCTTCCATGCTACTAGGTATTGAGTTTCCCCACGATATTTTCTAGTGTCCAGGATTTCCCTTATTTCGAAGTGTTGCTCTCCTTCTACCATGATTGGGGTTGGTGGGGGAGGGAATTTTTGGCCGTAAGGGTGACTGTTGCAAACTGCAGTGGAAAATTGGGTGTATTTGCCTAAGATACTTGGGTAATTCTAATTCTACTGTTACTGGGTTTATGATTCTTTTAATTGGAAAAGGCCCTATATATTTTGGTCCAAGTTTTTTACAGGGTTGTATGGATTTTAAGTATTTTGTAGACAAGTACACCATTTCTCCTATAATGAATGGTGTGGGCTCCACCCTTTTCTTCTCTGCGTGTGCTTTGTATGCTTGCCTAGCTTCCTCTAGAGCTTTTCTAACTATTGGTCAGGTGTTTTGTAATTGTTCCATCCATTCTTTCAGTGATGGGATTGCCGGTTCGTTTGGGGTTAGTTCTGGCATGGGATTGAAACTGACCGGTAGCTATTTGAAAAGGAGTGTAACCTGTGCTGGAGTGGACTGCATTATTGTAGGCAACCTCTGCGAAAGGCAACAGGTCTGTCCAATCTGACTGCTGGAAATTAAGAAAACATCTTAAATATTGCTCAAGTACTGAGTTACAGTTTTCTGATTGACCATTTCCCTGAGGATGATGGCTAGACGTCAGTCCCTGGGTGGTCCCTAAAAGGGATAGAAATTCCTTCTAAAATGCAGATGTAAATTGCACTCCCCTATCAGATATGATGCGTTGGGGTGCCCCATGCAATCTGTAAATATGTTGCACAAAAAGTTTCGCTAAAGCTTTTGCGGTGGGGATCTTTTGGCAAGGAATAAAGTGAACCTGTTTGGAAAATAAATCCGTGACCATCCAAATAACAGTATTCCCATTGCTTTCTGGTAATTCCACTATAAAATCCATGGCTATTTCCCTCCAGGGGGCTGAGGGATTTGCCACTGTTTGTAACAGTCCTGGTGATTTCCCTTGCAACCTTTTTGCAGTTGCACACTTTGGGCAGCTGGCCACGTAACGTTCTATGTCTTTTTTCATGGATGGCCACCAAAATAGCCGTTTAATTAAGTGCAATGTTTTTACAAATCCAAAATGCCCTGCTGATTTTGTGTCGTGGCAAAGCTGCATGAATGTGATCCTTTGGGTGGTCGGTATATATAACTTCTCCCCCACCCAAGGCAGTCCGTCTTTCATTGTGCACACGTGTTTATTTTTCTGGAACCATTCATCTGTTTCCAAACTTTTCTGGAATTCAATTCCGGTCTGGCTATCCAGCTGTGGTTTTCATTTAACTTGGGCTCTGGTAGTCACTGGCGCTGCCAGTTGTGATTCTCCCATGATCGGTTTAGAGTCAGTGGCTCGCGTGCTGTTATATTGGGGCATGCGAGATAATGCATCTGCCAGAAAGTTCTTTTCCCCCGGCAAATGCTTGAGCTTAAAATTAAATTGGTGAAAATGCTGGGACCAGCGGGCTTGCTTGGGGTTGAGCTTCCTGGGTGTTTTCAAGCCTTCCAAATTTTTGTGGTCTGTCCACACCTGGAAAGGGATTTTATTGCCTTCAAGGAATTGGCGCCATGTAAGTAATGACCAACGTATCCCATATGCCTCTTTCTCCCAGCACTGTTCCGTTTCAGTGAGTTTCCTGGACGTATACGCGCAGGGTTGCAACATTCCTTCATCATTTTCTTGTAATAGTACAGCCCCCACTGCCACATCACTTGCATCCGTCTGTATTACAAAGGGTTTGTCCATGTCTGGGTGCCTCAGTACTGGTTCGGCAGAAAAAAGCCTCTTTAATCTCTCAAATGCCGCTTGGCATTCCATTGTCCATTTTAGTGGCTGCCTAGGTTTCATTGAGGATTCTCCCTTCATTTTTAGTAAGTTCGTGAGGGGCAGGGCTATCTGGGCAAATGAGGGGATGAATTGGCGGTGAAAGTTTGTGAAACCCAGGAAACTTTGCAGTTGCTTTCTTGTGCGAGGTGGTGCCCATTCTAATACTGCCCTGACCTTTTCTGGGTCCATTTCAATGCCTTGTGGGGATATGCGGTAACCTAGGTAGTCTATTCTTTCCTGGTGAAATTCACATTTTGATAATTTGGCATATAGGTGGGTGGCTCGCAGTTTCTTTAAAACCGCTCTGACTAGGTTGACATGTTCCTCTTTTCATTCGGTGAAGATAAGGATGTCGTCTAAATAAACCAGGACCCCCTTAAATAGGTGCTCCCTTAGTACCTCATTGCTTAATTGCATAAATACTGCGGGCCCCCCTTGTAATCCAAATGGCAAAACTTTGAATTTGTAGCACCCAATTGGGCAGTTAAATGCGGTTTTCCATTCATCCCCTTCCCTAATTCTCATGCAGTAATACGCTTCCCTTAGGTCTAGTTTAGTAAAAAAAAAATCATTTCAGGAGGTGTGATAACATGTCCTTCATGAGGGGTAGGGGGTATAGGTTGCTTTCACTGATTGCATTCAATAGGCGGTAGTCTACGCATAAGCGAAGAGAGCTGTCCTTCTTCTCTCTAAAGAGGACCGGAGCGGCCACCTTAGGCATGGCTGGTTCAATGAACCCCCTTTCTAGGTTTTTCTTTATAAATCTCTCCATTTCCTCCTTCTCCTTTGGGCTCATGGAGTATAATCTGGGCTTTGGGAGTTTTGCCCCGGGCTTGAATTCTATGGCACAGTCCGTGGGTCGGTGGGGGGAAAGCTCTTCCGCCCTCTCCTCGCTGAAAACTTCAGCCAGATCTCTGTCTTCCTCTGGTATTTCTGGTCACCCCTTTTCTTCTCCCATGGACGCTATTTCCATTTTTAATTTTGGTAGATCCCCTTGGGGTTTTAAGTCTGTAGGGTCCTCTTTCAGGAAATTGATTTCTTTCATCCTCCAATTTACCCAGGGGTTCCATTTTGTTAACCATTCCAGCCCTAGGATCATCGGGCATTCCATGCCCGGGGTCACTACAAACGTTATGTCTTCCTCATGGTTTCCCAGGGATAGGTGGATTGGTAACATGGCTAGGGTAGCTGGCACCCCCCCTGCTATGGACCCATCTAACTGGCCAAATGAGATTGGTTGTTCCATCCTCCTCACCGGAATGCCCAAATTTCCCACTAGCGTCGGGCTAATGAGGCAGCAGGTGCAGCCAGAGTCTATTAAGGCTTTCACTTTGACAGCTTCGGGCATGGAAGAGGCTAATATAGTCACTGTCTTGAGGATAGGTGGGATGGATCCACTTACCAGTGGTTCGCCCTCCGAGCTGTCGTCTGGGGCGTCCACCGGCCCTGCGGTGTGGGCTGGAGCTCTTTCCCCATGATGGGCAGAGTTAGGGGATTCCACAGCCTCTGTCCCTCTCATGGCAGATTCTTTTGACTTAGCTGGGGACCTCCCGGATTTGCTGGCCGGTGATCTGTCTGGGTTGTGCTGGGGGGCTTTCAAGCGGCATTCTACAGCCTGATGCCCCTCTCTCCCGCATTTGAAACAGCCTATTGGCTTCTTGGCCATAGCTGATGGCTTCGCTGGTTCGCGCGTCGGTTCAGGTGGTGAGCGGCTCCATTGTTTTCCTCGGTGGTGCCTCTTCAGTAGGTCGATCTCTGCTTCCTCTGCCAGGACGTACCATTCGTCGAGTTGGTGTGGGTCCCCCCGGGGCAGGCAAGTGTCATATAGGTCGTAATTCAGACCATCTTTGAAATGGCTAAGGAGGATGTCTTCCGGCCAGTTGAGCTTGCTGGTAATGGTTCGGAATTCTTGCGTATATTCGGCTACTGGCCGTCTTCCTTGCCTCATCGTTTTGATTCTTTTGCGTGCTTTCCGATCAGCCAGGGGGTCTTCAAATCGCCTTCTCAGAGAGGACATGAAACGGTTGAAGTCGTTGAGCTCTGGGGCATTGGAATCATGCAAATTCACCACCCAATCGGCGGCCGGCCCATCCAGAGCAGATTGCACGATCCGGATACGGGCTTTGTCACTAGGGATGTGCCGCCCATGTTCCTCCATGTAGCCAAGGACTTGGGTTAGGAAAAACCCCAAGCATGTCGGCTCCCCCTTGAATTTCGCATCCAGCAGCGGGAGTCTTTGAATGGATCGGTGCCTTCTTCGTCGGTATTGTCTTCTATCTGGATCGCCATCTGCAGGTTGGTGGGGGGTGGGGACTACTGGATCAGCGAATGTCCCTGGGGCTGCAGGTTCCAATTCCCCCTCAGTGTCTCTCCAGTTGCAGCTCCAGGAGTTGGTGCGGCCGTGGGGCTCAGGATCCTCCTCTCCTACGGAGCTGAGGGTTCTCTTCATCAAGTCGATAGCTTTCTCTAGGATCCAGTTCGAGTGCTGTGCCCAGATTCCTTCATCTTTGCTTGTGTGCAGGGATCTCTCCATCTCCTGCTTCCATCCTGGTTGGTTGGCCCCCCGTCTCAGGGTCACCTTTCTTGATTTTTTTTCCCACTTGCCTTTCTTTCCAACGCCCATTGACCACCGAGGCATGTGGTTACGCATCTCCACCACCTCTTCTCCTGAGGAATCTGCCCCTTCAGATCCGTATATTTGGCAGGTTTCCAGTTGGGGCAACGGCTCCCTCTCCGGGGGGCTTTCCCCCTTCCCCGCTTCGTTGTCTGATATGGTATTTTTTGCAAAGTCCCCTGGCAAGGTTCTTCCTTCCAGGTTGACCAATTTTGCAGATCCCGTCTAATGTAAGGACCCACCTCAATTTACATCTTAAGAAGACAGAACTCTTGGAACGTTTCTTCCAACAGGAATCTTTATTAAGAAAAACTGACTGAAGGCATGCTAGACAGGATCTGAGGGACCCCCCTGACCATTCAATGTTTTAAAGTGTTCCCAGGCAGCCCCACTCCACAATCCTTCCGGTCAATTCAAATTGGCAGATGGTTGGGTATTAAATCCATCGGATCCCAAACGTTGCAATCTTCCCCCCCTTTTTCCTTGCTGCCGGTAAAAGGAGGCTTCATAGGGAGTGAGATCAAAGGCTGATGGCCGCATTGTTATGGTTAGTACTCTCGAAGGGAATCCACAGAGGATGTTACTTTGTAGTTGATAGGAGGAATGCCAGTCATAAACACCCGTGTTTACTCCCCCCCCTTTGTAGTATGACAGAATCCAGAAGAGAGTAAGAATTGGGTTTTCTCAGAGTAGATAGCTAGAAATAAAATATAATTGGATTCTGACTCTCAATAGTAGAGAGGTTTTTCTTACAGTTCAGTCCCCTCTATGTTGGATAATTATATAAACTATGGGGAGAAGTCATACATTTTATGGTATGCTAATGACATTCAGCTGTACATTTCAATCCTGGACTAAACAGGAAAAGTAGTGAATGCCCTCACTTGCTACCTGGAAGCCGTAGAGTGCCTGTTAGCCCAGAAACTGTTTGGTTCCTTGGAATTTTATTCTTTGGCTATAAACAGGATTGTATTCACCCAGCAGGAGCAAGACTATGATCTGGAGGGTCTCTTGTGTTCCTCTGGTACCATGGTTGGTGCCATGGACAACTTCTGGTGCCAGAAGTTGAACCAGAAAAGGGACTTACGTCAGCAGAGCACTGAAAACATCTGATACCTTTAGAACAGGGCTTTTCAACCAGTGGTACGTTTACCACCGGTGGTACATTAGCACCGTTTGTTTGTCATCCGTACCTGCCTGCTGGTTCTTTTTGTTGGAGCACTGAGGAGGACGTCCTGACAGGGGTATGCAGCCCTGCCCAGCCTAGCCAAGTGTAGCGAGGAGGGAATGAGCCAAAGCAGCGCAGTGCAGGACTTGCCGTGAGAGAGTCCTCAGGCCCCAGGATCGGCACTTCCAGCTCATCCGGAAGAGAAAGGAAGAGTGGGGCGGAGACAGGAGAGGCTATAAAAGGAGGCAGTTTTGGCTGGAGAGGGAGAGAAAAAAAAGAGAGAGATGCTGGAGAGAGTCAGAAGAGAAAAGACCAGTGGTGGGATTCAGCCGGTTCGCACCACTTCGGCAGAAACGGCAGCTAATTTTTTGTTACCCAGGCCCAGAATGGACTTCCAGAAGCGGCATCCACACAGAGAATTGGTTGTTCACATATCTGAATCCCACCACTGGAAAAGGCTTTTGTCAGAGAAGCGGTGAGAGAGAGAGAGAGAGGAAAGGCTTTTGGAGGGATGTGTGAGTGAAAATAGGAAGGATTTGGAGGGATGTGTGAGTGAGAATGGGAAGGATTTTGGAGGGACATGTGTGTGAGAATGGGAAGGATTTTGGAGGGACGTGTACCTGAGAATGGGAAGGATTTTGGAGGGACGTGTGCTTGAGAATGGGAAGGATTTTGGAGGAACGTGTGAGTGAGAAAGAGAGAGAGAAAAGGCTTTTTGTGAGAGAAGCAGTGAGGAGAAAAGGAGAAGAGAAGAGAAAGAAGGAGATGGGAATGAGAAGAAGGGAGGCAGGAAAGGAAGGAGGGTAGGGAGGGAGAGGGAGGGAGGGAGGGAGGAAGGAAGGAAGGAAGGCAGGAAGGCAGGAAGGCAGGAAGGCAGGAAGGAAGGAAGGAAGGAAGGAAGGAAGGAAGGAAGGAAGGAAGGAAGGAAGGAAGGAAGGAGATTGGAATGAGAGGGAGGGAGGGTCTGAGGGAAGTCCTGCCTTAGCACTTGGCCAACAGCAGCCCTTCTGCCCTTTCGCCATCACTTTGCCCCCTCCTCTTGGCCTATCTTGGTGGTCTCCCACTCTATTGCTAAGGATGATTTGATTACAAATCTGGGTCTCCTTCCATAGAGAGGAAGTGGGCCTCCCTCTGACCCATGCATTGCCCTCCTACCCCCATTATGAGCAACCTGGCCAAGGAGAGCAAGCACAGCAGCTTCGAGGAGGAGATAAGCACAGCTTGATGCCCCCTCAGGGAAGTGGGGCTGGACTGGGTTGGGCTGTGGGATCCTGGTGCCCCGGGAGCTTGAGGGCTGGGCTGGACACTTGCCCTCCACTGCCCAGGGCTCTGGGAGTCCCCTGCATGGCCCAAGAGGGGCTCCTTTGGTGGACCATGCCCCAGCACCCACCCCAGTCCTACATCCCTCCACCAGAGACCCCTGGATCCCCCTCCATGGGCACCCCTCGACCTGAGCGATGTTGAGCTGGCCACCCCCCAACAGTAACCACAATGCTGATGTGGCCCTCCATGAAATCAAGTTTGACACCACTGATATACAAGAAGGAGGGGGGGAGAGGAGAGTATATAAAAGGAGCAAGGGGAGAGTATATAAAAGGAGAAGGGATAATAAATTTGTTAAATGAGTTTTGCCCCATTTTACGACTTTTCTTGCCATATTTCTTAAGTGAATCACTGCAGTTGTTAAATTAGTAACATTGATTTTGCTTGTCAAAAGGTTGCGAAAGGGGATCACGTGATCCTGGGACAATGTGACCATCATAAATATGAATCAGTTGCCAAGCATCCAAATGTCAATCATATGACCCTGGGGATGCTGCAATGGTCATAAGTGTGAAAAATGGTCATGTCACTTTTTTCAGTGCCATTGTAACTTTGAACAGTTACTAAGCAAACTGTTGTAAGTCGAGGACTATCTGTACTTTATCACTTTTTTCCTTTTTTCTTTTTTTTTGGTCATCAAGTTTTTGACGTCTTGCTCAGATATTACCATATCCTAAAAGTGGTACAATGGGTGAAAAGGTTGAAAAGCCCTGCTTTAGAAGACTGGCAAAGTTTTATCTTCTGTTGATTCTATTTTTGCTAGATGCTGACTATAGCTCTTAAATACTCTATGCTGAGGGTAGAGATATACATTACTAATAAATCCCCACTGCTGTGGTTTAGTTTAACTTAGAGTTAATAGATAGTGGCAGAATTACTTTAGTGAATTACTTTACAAAACCACCAAATCCACTCCCCGTCATCAGGTCTTAAGATGGTGAGTCCCATCATTGCACATTTATTCAATCCTGCTGCTAAATTTCATTTAGTGATATCTGTTTGGAGTCTATTCTCTATATATAGTAGACCTCTGTCAAATCTTCACTTTTTTCCTTCATAGTGATTTGTGTCCTCAAACTGCTTTCATCTTTCCTCACTGGGAAGGCGATTCATCTGCTTGCTTGCTTTAACTGCCCTTCTAGCATATCTTCCCAGAGAGAAAGCAAGGAGTTACTTGGCTTATTGCAGTGATCACTTCTGACAACCCTCTATTTGTAAGAAGCTGAAATGGTCTTGGGCATGATTGCACGAACCCTGCATGCATTTCAAAGTCATAACAAAGTATTTTTTCCATTTTTGAAAACAAAATCCGCTGCGCAGCAGATTGACAGCACGGACAAACGGGACGATAGGGGGAGTGATCCGGCAATGCTGCCAAACAGCTGTGTGCTGCAGAATGGATGCGATCAACAGGCGGGGCAGACGGGAGGAGGGAAAACATAAAAAATCGAAGCAGATACCGGCATGTGCGGCAAAACTAGGAGCAATACGACCAGCTGCAGGGGAACGAGGGGCGGGTAGACCAGTTACGCGCTCTATGACCAGAGCGTTAAACATAGCTATAAAAGCAGGTTCTTCCAGCCATTAGCTCTTACTTTGATGACGTCAACAGAGGATTGATGAAAGCTCAGTGATTAAAAAGGTTTTTCTTTATCCCGGAGATCATATGTTATTTATATAGATAAATGTTTAGTGAGTGTGAGAGAGAAATGTTGCAGGCAAAATGAAGAGATATGTTTTAAAATCTCATCCACACACAATGATCTCAACTTGTTCCCTCCGCCACTTCCCCATCTTATGGTACTATCAGGGAAGAGTAAAGGGGCTGCTTCATGCTATGTAAATTTAGAATTTAGCCCTGAGGAAGGCGAGGCAATGGTTTATGTTCTTGTCCACGTGTCCTCTCCATTTTTAGATGCATGAGAAACATCACATAATGTGAGCTCTTTATGCCACATCAGTGATGCAAAAGTCCAGATGATAACTGAATGGAAGCAAAGAGATGGAAAAAAAATACCTGGGAAAATGGGCAGAAACCCGGTCCATTTTCTCAACTTCTATACCAACTTCTCTCTTCAAATTCCCAGTTCTGCCTTCTGAGTCTTCCCTTTATTTATTTTCCCCCCAAAGAGCTCAAACATTCAGTTTCCCAAAGGGTCAGGAGTAAGGCATCTTTTGGGGGGTCTACATAACAAGCAAAATTTCTGCCTGGAGAAGATATTAGTTTTATTTCTGTGCCTATCCACAAAGGTCAGTTTTTGTAGCTTGCCATTCACAATCTTCTGAACCATATGACTCATAGTTATTTACAGGACAACCAGGGCACAGAGAGACCCAGCTGTTTCTGGATAAGCTGTAATTCAGTGTTATTAAGCTTTAGTTTTCAAGGATCTTAGCTTATATTTAGGAGTGTCCACATTGGCTTGAGTATATGGGAGTTGTAATCTCAGCCCATTGGAAAGGCACCAATTTGGGTTCTCCAACCCAAATTAAGCTATAATTATTAAATTTCTAATTTTTAAGTAAAACCTTTCCTAATTTAAGATTCTGAGAAAGATGGATGCCTTGGGAACCTTCTACAAAATATTGAGGACCTGAAAAATACTTGCTATATTCAGATATTTTTGGTAGAAAACATGCAGCCGTTGACTAATTTTAAAACAATTTAACATATTCATAATGTATAAAAGCAGAACAACAATATGTCACTGTTTAAAACAATAAGCATTCAGATATAGATAATATAAATTAATTTAAATATTTCCACTCTGAACCCTACATGCTTCTCCTATTCCTACTAGTCTCTACAAAAAAAAAAGCAAGATCCCCAAGATCTAGGGAACCATCTTCTTCTGCTCGTATCTCACTCAAAGGGAAACAGACAGGAGAAGGTTTTATTTCTTTGGATTCAACTGCAGCCCTAGAGCTGCACGTGGGGAGATAATGATACCATTATTGGAAAGGATTACTGAGATTATATACAGCAAATATTGAATTCAGAGGAAAAAGGAGTTGATGAACGCTAATTACAATTATGATTAACTTATGCCTAGGGTTGTGATATGTAGTTAACCATGTATTTCAATTAATTTATTCTAATATTTGATGGATTAAACAAGGCAACTGATAATCGGGCAGCAGCTTGCAATGCTCCATTTTTAAAACATGCAAATGGAAGATAACAACTGCAATCCAATAAAGGCAGAAATTCACTGTGGTGTATCTAAAATGTGCTTTGTTTTCAGAATTATTGCCTAATTCAGAATTATTGTTGCTCATTTTGTGGAGAATTTGGAGGGACACACATTTGTTTCAGGGTTCAATCTGTCTTTTAAGGTACCTGACCTTAAACCTCATCTGAAAGATGAAGAATATAGAATATTCCAAAACTGCAACTAATATTGATGCTGATTTATTTGTTTAGATCCACATGTTTAGACTGAGCTTTGCTTGAGCTACGATGAATAGGAACTAAGTCAAGTCATGCCAAATCCACTTTAAATAATTTCAGTGAAATTTCACATCAATTAGCTTGATATTTAATCAGTACTATATCTGAGACCAGAAAATATTTTTCAATGTTCATCATTATCAATTTACTTCTAGTCTGTAGGGGGAAAGCAAACCACACAAATCTAATCATGTGATTCTGCTGTCATTTTATCCACTCTTGACTACTGGATGTTTGGAATCTCCATAGTTCTGAGATAGTTATTGTGGCATTGAAAAACTCGTGGGAGATTTTCACAAGTCACAGCTGGAAGAAAGATCTTTCCATCCTCTTCTGTTTTGATATTTGCCCAAATTTTGGAGACTGTTGGTGGAACACCACAACCCCTAACAGGTCCATCATCATTTAAATCTCCAGATAAAAGAAAGAGAAGCAAATCTAAAAGTATATTTTATTTTGTTAGACTTGCCTTTCATTAAGGAACTCAAGACAACATTGTATATACCCTATTCCAATTTTTCTCCACAACTACCCTGTGGCAAATTGAGCTGAGTGGGCATCACTGGCCCAAAATCATACAGTGAACAACTGTGGCTGAAGCTGGAATCTAGAATTTCCCAGCCTTGGTTTAATAGCTTAATAGCTACACTATGCTGGCTCCTGCATTCAAGAGTCCTTCACCTAAATGCCACCACTATAACCACAAAATTAATATTTATTTTCTTTTCTTAGTATATTTCAATATCAGCTATCAAGCTTTCTTCCACATTCTTGAAGAATTCCAAAACCGTTCTGGCATTCCCTAAATATTCCCTTGAAATCCTCTTATGTGTAATGTTCCTCTGTGAGGAAATGTCCATACAGGTAGTCCTCGACCTACGAGCACAATTGAGCCCAAAATTTATGTTGTTAACTGAGACATTTATTACACGAATTTTGCCCCATTTTACAACATTTCTTGCCACAGTTGTTAAGTGAATCACTGCAGTTGATAAGTTAGTAACATGGTTGTTAAGTGAGTCTGGCTTCCCCATTGACTTTGCTTGTCAGAAGGTTGCAAAAGGTGATCATATGTCCCTGGGACACTGCAACCGTCATAAATATGAACCAGTTTGCCAAGCATCTGAGTTTTGATCACATGATCATGGGGATGCTGCAAAGATTGTAACTGTGAAAAACGGTCATAAATCACCTTTTTCAGTGCTGTTGTAACTTTGAACGGTCACTAAATGAACTGATGTAAGTTGAGGACTACTGTACTTTATTAATAAACTATAACTATACAAGCGTTGTATATTTATTTCTTTACACATTTATCAAAAATATACATACATGCTTATCCAATTCTTTACACTGGGACAACCCATTAGGCAACTTCACCAGGATTTCTCATGATTAACAATATGAACAATCTATTTTAATTCATCCACAAGCAGATATAAAAATTTTAAAATATTTTCATTTAAAACATTTTATTGTCTATTGTAAAACATTTAAGTTCCCATGGAATGTTTATTTATCTTGTTTTTATTTGCACCCCATTCTTTTCTTCCTTTTAACACGAATTTATGTATTTATGGTTGTTTGGTTTCTCTCTAATAAGACAAGCTAAATTTAGCAGGTAGAACAGAACATTCCTCAGGGAGAAGTTATCATTTACTGCAATGACATGTGCAAGAGTTACAATTTCGCTTCTCATCCCTTCCCCTCCCATTTTCTTTTCTTTCTTTCTTTTCTTTTTTTTTTGGCAACATGTTTTTTCCCCCTACAAAAATACTGCAAAAGTGTCCACCAAATTTGTGGCTTCAGAAAGTGGGTTGGTGATGTTTTCTCAGGAGCAGAAATACTTCTCCAACAATTTTTTAGGAAATATGTATAGCAGCATCACTAGCCAAAGGCATCATGTAGTGATTCTCTTATGATGCCTTCCCTTTTGATTTCATTGAAGCTTGTGAAACTAGGAAGGTTTTTGATCACTGAAGAATTGATTCTATAATGAAAAATAAAACCTTTGCTTGTGCAGATTGGCCACTCTGTCAATTAAAAAAACCTTTCAAATTTTGCAAATTTCTCCAATCTCAAAAGGAATTTCAAAATCTACTTCCCCTTCATTAGACTGAAAACTAAATTCAGGAGAATTGCTTTAATTTAGTTACATTTAAAAACAACCTATATATAGAATTCAGGGGAAAAAAGCAACCCACAGTGTGAAAATGTGTTTAGTTACATAGAATATGTTGTTTGGATGTAGCTTTGATTTTGTTCCATTCCTGCAGGCTAGTGACTTACTGGTAGAAAAAGTACTCATAATGCATAACCAGATTTCTTTTTAAAATAATAATCTCTCTACACCCATGTGTAACTATCAGTGACAGTTAAGCATGTTTGCATACCGCAGATCACAGATCTTGTGGGAAAAAATAATTGTAGCAAAGTTTTTCTAAAAAATATTGAAAATAAAAGATGATGTTACCTAGTTTGGGTAATGAAATGTCTGCAAGAAAACAAGCAAGCGCAGAGAGCACAAAGAACTCCTCATAAAAGAAAGAACCATGACAAACTTTTCAAGTCTTAGTTGGATAATTTAGAGCTCTGAATTAAGAAAGTTCGTAGATATCTCCCTCTGATTCCAGACTATTAGCTACAGAGGGCCCAAACTAGCATCAGCTTTGCCACAACCCTAATCATTAAAATCAGGAAAGATTGTGGCATTGTGCTGCCTGGACCATACCATTTCCTAGGTGGGGGCAATCAGATTCATTAGCTGCACATAATGAAAAGCAGTTACACCTGTGCAGTTCCCCTCTTCAGTCTAACTTAACATTCTAACATTCTAATAAAGCAAAAGAAAAAAAAAGAATTGTACTGGTGTGCAAAGCTTCAATGGAGTTCATCTGTTCAGTGAAACCTTGGATGAAGCCCTCTCTCAAAGCCAAATTGCAGGTATCATGGGCTGAAGTTGGTCCTCTGAGGTAAGGCCAGTGATGGGATCCAGCCAGTTCGGCAGTAGCTAATTTTTTGTTGCCCAGGCCCAGAATGGATTTCTGGAAGCAACATCCACACAGATAACCGGTCATTCCCATATTTGAATCCCACCACTGGGTAAGGCTGTCAGCCGTTGAGGACTGGCCTTGCCTAAATGCTTCCCAAGGTGACGTTTGTCACAACTACCATTCAAAATGACATTGCTTTGGGCTTCCGGTTTGCTGCGCGGCCGCCATGGATGGCTGGGAGACTTGGTCTCTCTCCCCCATTCAGTTTCAGATCGCTGGGGGGCCCTGAAAAGGGCCGAAAGTTGCCCCGAACAGGCGACCAGCAAGGAGGGGCTCTCACTGGATCACGGGAGAGCAGCAACTCTCCCGTTGGAGCTGGCGATCCCTCCAAATCGGTGGACGAAAGGACTGGCCATAGAAATATGGCTCGTCCCTAGGCTGCAGACAGCTGAAGTCACATTACCATCTGGCAACTTCAAAGCAGCAAGGAAAGGACTGGATGAGATCTACCTCTCTTAAATCCTAATTGCTTTTTTGTACCTATTCAAGCTGCTAAAGTACTTTCCCCCCTGTGGAGAGGGAAGGGGGATTTTAGCCCTCCCTCTAGAAACAGCGGCGATTGAATATACAGGGGAGTTTTTTGAAAATGCTGAAAAAATAATTGGATCCCAATTGGAACTTTATTTCCTAAAGCTTGTGGATTAAAAGATTTTTGATTATCTACTTTTTACCTTCTATTTTTATTTGAAAGTCTGGGTTTTTCCTCTTAAAATAGAAGAAAACCCCCCGAAAGGATTAAAATAACTTTGAGATTTAAAGGAATTCCTTAAACAGTGGGGTGACATCTTGTGGCTAAACCTGAAATTGTAATTTATTATTCTTAAAGAAAAGAGACTTGGCTGACAGTTCAGAAAACAAGATAAGATTCATGTGACCTTCCTCCTTCCTCCTAAAACAGCTGTGAGAGTTTTAGCTCTGTTTCTTATTTACTGGGGTGGGGGACTGTGAAAGTTTTTAATTCAACTCATTACTATGGAAGACCAGAACAGACCTTTTCTATGGAAGAAATGCAAAAACAAATTTCTGCTATATTGAAAATATCTTACCAAACTTACCAAAAACAGCTGGTGATGAAATAAGAACTTTCGGGAAAAAACTCAAAAAGCATCTTAGATATGCAAACTCAAACGTTGACTATAACTAAAAACCAATCTATATAGAATACAACAGAAAAAATTGAACAATTAAATATTACTACAGAAGATCTAACTGCCCAACAAGTATAGACAATAGAAAATTCAGAAAAAAATCTGACAACTTGGATGGAGGAAAAAACCTGCTATATAAATCAGAAGGAATTTGAAGATCAAGAAGAGAAACAGATGGAAGGAAAGATAAACAGTTCAGGACAACTACGTCAAGAGGAGAAAATAAAGAGACGATCTGGTAGTCCTGCCAGACCCCTCAGCCTTTCAAAAATGGTGACTGGATGGTCATCTCAACATGACATAATATATACAATAATACAAGAATTCTTTGAGGATCCTGAAGCAAGGACATGGAAGATGATTTGGCAAAGAAAAAAAGCCAGAATAAGACTGAAGAAGAATGGAGTGTGGACATATTTAGGAGGTTTAAAATAGAATATATTTAAGTAGACAAGACCCGTATTTTGAATACGAGATATTGTTATGATGTGAAGATAAAGAAAAATGTTGGCTAGTTAAAACCTAGATGCATAAATATCAACAGTTAAATTGAAATATTGAGTTGTTTATAAAGATAAGATAAAGGTGATTAAGACATATATATGTTAAGAGTGATGTAACGTAATTAACATGTTTTGATGTAGTGATAAGAATAAAAATTATAAGCTTAAATATGAGAAAGTGGACATAAGGAAGAATGCTGAAATGGGAGAAATTTTGGTTATTGAATCTATAATATTTGGAAATTATAATGAAGACAAGAATATTATATTGTATTACTAATCTGTTGATACAGAAGTGAGATAGATAAGATATGTATCTGGAACATTAGATGCTGGGGGGAACTGTGACAAAGGGAATTGGGGTCATTTAAAAATGTGGAAATGATAAATATTAAAAGTTTAATTTAAATATCACCGCAAAATTAAAGCTGGGAAAATTTATAAGGTTATTGATGGTCCAAAAAATGGAATGTTAAAATAAATAAGATATATAAACTTATTGATAAATGTAAGAAAGCTATTAAGTAGCTGATGGATAGTATAAGAAGTATACTAATTTAAACAAGAGACAGTATGTATTAAGGGAAAAAAGAGAGGAAATATTGGCCGTAACAGTTGAAGATTTGTATTAATAATATTTGTATGTAATGGAATTATTGTAACACCACGTTGCTTTTCAAAGATATAATTGTAACATTGGAAAATTAATAAAAAGTTTTTTAAAAAATGACATTGCTTTGTTTACCCTCAGAAGAGGGCTATCCAGGCTGGTGTTTCTTTTTCTTTTTTTATAATATTCAAGAATTGCCTTCTTGTACTGACTGTATCTAGTACAACAGTTTTCACAATGGTTTTGATCCCTCAGAAGCAGGCACTGAAACCAGTGAGATCCCCATTGTATATCTCAGTAACTTGTACTTGGAGGCACAGAGCTTCTGAAATAGTTTCATTTAGACAGCCCAGCCACTGATAACCCCTCTTTTCAGCCCCAGACATAACCCTTTCTGTGATATTACCATTGGCAGTGATATTGTATTGTTTTCTATGCAGTGGTTTTCTTCCTCTGCAGACATGCCTTTTGGCTGGAGACACTCAGTTCTGTCAGGGCTCTATTGGGATTATTAATTTGTCTGGGCTTCCACTTTTGATGTCATTCCAAAATTCTGTTTGGGTTGAGCATTAGGGAAGGGACTGCACTTTCCTTAAGGAAAAGAACTATCTGTTGGCTGGTACCCTTAACCTACCCTTTTAGCTTGAGGAGCAATATCTAGAACTGCTGTCACCACTGTGGCTTCCTCTTAGCTCCTACAGTTGTTGCTGGTATCACCGCAATAAATGGAAAATTCTCCTGGTGGAATATATTTCTGTCCTACCTGCTAAATTTAGCTTCTCTTGTTAGAGGGAAACCAAACAACCACATCAACATAAATTCCTGTCAAAAAACCTTAAACAAGTAATTTGAATTGAGCAAGTAGCAAACTGCTCAAGATCTCATTAACCTTTCTTTCTCTGATACTTCCAACAACTTTGTTTACCGTAAATTTTTTATTTGAAGGGAGCAGGTCATGGGATGTGCATTTTGGTGAATCCTCTTTTTAATTATTTTTGCTGGTTGGGTGCATGCAGGTTTTTAATGATTATTTAATTTGTGATAATAAAAAGCAAATGTAAGTAACTTTATGGCATACGAGCACAATATATTGTCTTAAAGAGTAAGTGATTGCCCAATCCAATCTACAGTGGAAACCATTGTCTCAATATCTATTGATTTTGCCACAGTATCAAGCAGATGGTAAACCATAATTCACAGCTGGTAAATTTCACATACTTTCTAGGTTTTAAATAACACATGGCTTGCGGCCAGCCTTCAATGCTGCTTTTCCCCAAATTGTCCCTAACCTATCTTACTGCTTCCAGTAAGATATTTGAGAGATCATAAGGCTCCCTGCCAAGAATATGATGTTGAATCTTCAGTAATTTTTCTCTTCTTAATTGAAAGGTTTTTCAAGATTCCAATAGGATTTCTATTCTCTTTGCAAATTCTGCAAAAAAAAAAAAAGTATTTAATTAGTTGATTTGTCCATATCTGTGGCCAGGAAAATACCTTTTTCCCTTGCCATCTTGCTTCTGGGATGTATGTATACATGTATCACACAGAACCTAGCTTCTCACAGGTACTTCTCACATAAAAGTATTTTATTTTGATAAATGAAAATTTGCTTTAGAAATGTTTTCAAGAAAGAATATTTCAAAGATATTTTCATAGATAAAGTGTAGGTGTTTTTGCACTTATTTACATATGAGGTGACTAAAACAATTGTGTGAATAGGCTGTTTTTTCTTTCACAATAAACTCTCCAGTTGTCTGCAGCCTTTGTGTTTGATATGTTCATTCAATCTTAAGAGAAGACAGAGAGTTCTTTCTACTGGACTTTTCCAGTAATGTTGCCACTATAATTGGTAAAGGAGACATTTTTCCTTCAAAGATTGTTGGAGTATTCTTTACCTGAACAACTTCAGTGTACAGTCTATTTTTCAGATCACAAATCTGATAGAGAATTTCCAATGGTCTTGTGTTCCATCCTAACGATCAAAGTATTGGGTATGATATGTACACACACACACATATATATAATGTGCAACTTGTATGAGTTGCTACTTTGCCTCTATAGCCATCTCCTCCAGCTTAATGGATTCCAGATCAATTGGAACAGTAAATGAAAATGGGGATTTGAAATTCCATTATAGCTGGCAAGTGTTGCTAGAACAAGTGGAATTAGTGCCTACCATTGCATATTTTCAGTACGCATTCTTGCTTTATTGCCCAATGCCCGAGTTGTTTGTTGCTTAAGTGATATTACAACTGAGTTTAGGTATACTGTGCATCTGGAGGTACCACAATTGTTGAGCCCAAGTTGCTTCAGATGCTGTTCTGTGCTAGTGGAATGAATGCACCCATTCCTTGTACTCATTTGCTGGCTGGCATCTGGTGTCTTAGCAACAGGAAGTGCCAAGTCTAACTATTCACTTGGCTAATAAGTGCAGTGCAAACAGTTATGTGACCGGCATGGCACTCCTTCATTGGACTGACTCCTCAATATTTAGCTTGTAGCTCTGAAGCAATGCTGTGCCTTTATCATAAGCTATATTAGCTCCCGACACAGAAGCTTCTCTTTGCTGAATGTCATTAGCAAACTCCCAGAAATGCTTCACTCCGATCATTCAGTTAGATTCAATTTTGTCTCCAGCTGAACCCAGGAGACTCAATATGTCTGCTGGGAGCAGAATATCACTGTTCCTTGATCTAATGCTTGCCACATATGAATATTATCAGTCTGCTGGTAATCTCTTTTTAAAATATAATCAATAGCTTGTAATGAAGGCAAGAAATTATTTTTGTACATTTAACAGCACAAAAACAATACACTTCCCTTCCCCACCAGAGATTAAATTATTCTTCCTCAGCATAATACAAGCATCATGTTGAGTCCATGTTTGGAAAAGATGGTAAAAGCCCTCTCTACTTTTCAGTGCAGTTTAATTAAGAAAATCATGGGATCAGTGAAGATGACCACTTCAATAAAGTTTATGCTCTTTAGTGCTAGGTCAGCTGCTGATTAAATATCTATGAGTTAAACCTGTATAAATGGCATGGAGCTTGGGGAAATCCTGGGTAAATATCATGACCTTGCATAAAGTAAAAAGACTTACAGTACCTGAGACAAGTAGGTGCAATTCAGGTCTCCTAGCCTTGACTAGAAGGCAACAGACTAGTATAGAAGGATAGTGTTATGGAAGATTTATGGTCAATAGGAATTCTATGTTACTGAACAGGTGTTCCAGTCAATATTCTGTAGGCTTTGACTGCATATTATTGGGTGTTGGTGGCTGAAGCAGCATACCATCTACTCTGCTGCCTAACAGACACATTTCCTGAGCTCCTTGGCTCAGTAACCATGATGAGGTTGCAAAACCAAGAAGCCATATAACTCTAGACATGTCTCAATATCTGGCCCCCTGCATGAAGTAGAGTCCACTCTGTTTGCATGATTTAAGGTGAGGAGCAAATTGTTCATTCTGTTGTCATGGACAGATGTTATTCTGGTCATCTTATTGAGAAATTTTGTAGGAGTGGAGTAAAGCATCAAATCCAGAGCCTGATGGTTCTGAATGCCCTTTTGTTCTCATGAAGCAAAATAAGCCCTATGAAATGCTAAAGAGCTGAAAGCAACACAGTTGACAATAGATGAGGAAATATTGGGGCAAATCACATTGAGAGCGAATTAAGACCTAATTGGAATCAATTTTCACAAGGAGTATTTGGGAGTATTTATCCCCACTGTTTCAAGGAAGTGGTTATAGGACTTATATTGAAGATACTGGGTTGGTTAAGGAGGCATGTATGATGTAGAGGGAAACTGAGATAAAAGTTTTCAAAGAAATGCAAGAGCCCTTAGCAGAGAAAAGAGACAAAAGATGACATCTCAGCCTTAGGAAATGAGGATGCACGAGGAAGACTTAAGATAACCCCAATTTGATTCTGTAGGGTATAAAGGACAGAGGGAGAATCTGGCAGACTTTCAAGTTTGTGTTATTACCATACAACATGCACCATGCAACAATAAATCAAGGCCCCAGTTGCCCTTACAGTGCCTGTTTCTAACCTGGTCTATCTCAGATCTGATAAATAATTAAAGGCTTTCCTCAAGCTTTACATTTCTGGTAATGCGATCACAGCTTCAGAATAATCTGGATTATGGAATGCACTCCTTCATGAATTCTGTTTCCACTCTACTTCGTCTGCCTTCAGAAAATCTCTAAAGATATCTTTCTTCAGTCCAGATTTTATATGCCAATGCTTTGATTACAGTTTCTTAATTTATTATTTTTCAGTTTTGCATTTTAAATAGAAAACCATCCTAGGTGTTCACTGTGAAAAGAAACTCAGCACATAAACCAGGTGAATGAATGCAATTTCTTTCTTTCTTTCTTTCTTCCTTCCTTCCTTTCTTTCTTTCTTTCTTTCTTTCTTTCTTTCTTTCTTTCTTTCTTTCTTTCTTTCTTTCTTTCTTTCTTTCTTTCTTTCTTTCTTTCTTTCTTTCTTTCTTTCTTTCTTTCATCTGAGCCTACAACTTAGCTGAAGTTACAGGAAGATGGCACATGACTGTGTGCAAGGTCATTACTTTGACAAAAAAAAGTTGAAAAGTCACTAGAAAAGTAGGGAGATCTTTTCTTTCTCCGAGGTTCTGAAAGGAATGGTTGCATTTCACTTCTCGCTGCATTATGGCTTTAAAATGGAAGAAAAAGTTAATACAGCATTACTAAGAGCCATTGATAACTTTCTCCTTCATGATTCCACGTCTCTTTTGAATGATGAAAGTTAGTAGTTGTCACTACATCTTGTGATACTGAATCCATTGTTAACTTTATGCTGGGTGAAAAAGCACTTCCTTTACAATCTTCCATCATTCATCTTCTGTGAGTGATTAATTGAATATTTTTCTCTCTCTCCTTTCTCCATGCCAGGCATAATTTTATATGCCTTTACCAAGCTTCACCGCTTGCTCATCTCCCCCACCCCCATTAAGAAGCTCCTTAATCATTTTGGGTTACCCTTTCTTTAATCTTTCCGCCTCTTCAATATTGTTTTTGAAAAAGAGAAAGCAGAATTCTGCATGGTGTGCCAATTTTAGCCTCACTATGGAATTTTATAGCAACATTATGATATTGGCAGTTTTGTTTTTATCTTTCTTCCTAACGATCCATACCATGGAGTTCACCTTTTTTTACAGCAGGCAGATATTAAGGCATATCTTGGAACTTTATGATCTCCTTTGTTTACTTCAGCTCAGCTTATAGCATGGATTCAAGGGCCTTTTCCAATCCTTCTTTATGAAGTATTTTTTATCAAAATATACCAGAGATTGAACCTGAGGCTTTCCACATGAAAAAACATGAGATGTATTATTAAGGTATGATTTTTCTTGGCATTCAGTATTTATTTAAATACCTAGTTTTATACAGGTAATTGTAAGTTCAGAAAGTTCACAATTGCAAGTTTGCAAGCATGCAAGAATAACAAAATGACATAATGAAATACCCTTGCATTATAATACTACCTTTTAAAGTTTTATATTGTAATGATATAATCCAATTTAAGTACATAAAGTTATCATTATCTTTAATTGTTAATTAAACATCTATATATTAGCCATTTTCATAATGACTTTAGATGCCTTAGGGTCATAGCATCATCATACCATGAAGTCACCATATAATTGGGAAAATTTGCTAGAAGCAACAAATAGGCATTGAAAAGAAAAACGCTTGAGGGGAACACTTTTGTCTACCCCCTCCCCTCCCCCACACACTTTACATACCAAAATATTAATTTTGCCAACATTGACCACAGCCCCTAATATAGTCCAGTGGAAGAATTCTATTCCTGTCCAGCTGATAAGTTCTTAGGAATCTCAGTAAATTTGCTATTCTATAATATCTGTAAGGACCCCCCTCAATTTACATCTTAAGAAGACAGAACTCTTGGAACAAGTTTTCCAACAGGAATCTTTATTAAGAAAAACTGACTGAAGGTGTGCTAGACAGGATCTGGGGAACCCCCCTGATCATTCAATGTTTTAAAGCGTTCCCAAGCAGTCCCACCCCACATTCCTTCCGGTCAATCCAAATTGGCAGATGGCTGGGTGTTAAATCCATCGGATCCCAAACGTTGCAATCTTCCCCCCCTTTTTCCTTGCTGCCGGTAATAGGAGGCTTCATAGGGAGTGAGATCAAAGGCTGATGGCCGCATTGTTATTGTTAGTACTCCAGAGAGGGAATCCACAGAGGATGTTTATTCGTAGATGATAGAAGGAATGCCAGCCATAAACCCCCGTGTTTACTCCCCCCCCTTTGTAGTATGACAGAATCCCAAAGAGAGTAAGAATTGGGTTTTCCCAGAGTAGATTAGTTAGAAATAAAATATAATTGGATTCTGACATCCGGCTCCCCTTAAAAATAAGAGAGGTCCACCTGTAGAGAAAACAAAACAGGTATAAAAGTTAGTCTGGCTTGTTAGGATACTCTGTATGAAACTTCTTTAAAAGCTTCGGGGCTTTGACATCCTGTTTATGGACCCACTCGTTGTGAGAGGCGGGGAGGTGCTTCCATGCTACTAGGTATTGAGTTGACCCATGATATTTTCTAGAGTCCAGGATTTCCTTTATTTCGAAATGTTGTTCCCCTTCTATCATGATTGGTATTGGTGGGGGGGGAATTTTTGGCCGTAAGGGTGACTGTTGTTCTCTTTTCAGCAAACTGCAGTGGAAAATTGGGTGTATTTGCCTAAGATTCTTGGGTAATTCTAATTCTACTGTTACCGGGTTTATGATTCTTTTAATTGGAAAAGGCCCTATATATTTTGGTCCAAGTTTTTTACAGGGTTGTATGGATTTTAAATATTTTGTAGACAGATAGACCATTTCTCCTATAATGAATGGTGTGGGCTCCACCCTTTTCTTATCTGCTTGTGCTTTGTATGCTTGCCTAGCTTCCTCTAGAGCTTTTCTCACTATTGGCCAGGTGTTTTGTAATTGTTCCATCCATTCTTTCAGTGATGGGATTTCTGGTTCGTTTGGGGTTAGTTCTGGCATGGGATTGAAACTTTGGCCGGTAGCTATTTGAAAAGGAGTGTAACCTGTGCTGGAGTGGACTGCATTATTGTAGGCAACCTCTGCAAACGGCAACAGGTCCGTCCAATCTGACTGCTGGAAATTTAGAAAACATCTTAAATATTGCTCAAGTACTCCGTTACATTTTTCTGATTGACCATTTCCCTGAGGGTGATGGCTAGACGTCAGTCCCTGGGTGGTCCCTAAAAGAGATAGAAATTCCTTCCAAAACGCAGATGTAAATTGCACTCCCCTATCAGATATGATGCGTTGGGGTGCCCCATGCAATCTGTAAATATGTTGCACAAAAAGTTTTGCTAAAGCTTTTGCGGTGGGGATCTTTTGGCAAGGAATAAAGTGAACCTGTTTGGAAAATAGGTCCGTGACCGTCCAAATGACAGTATTCCCATTGCTTTCTGGTAATTCCACTATAAAATCCATGGCTATTTCCCTCCAGGGGGCTGAGGGATTTGCCACTGTTTGTAACAGTCCTGGTGATTTCCCTTGCAGCCTTTTTGCCATTGCACACTTTGGGCAGCTGGCCACGTAACTTTCTATGTCTTTTTTCATGGATGGCCACCAAAATTGCCGTTTAATTAAGTGTAATGTTTTTACAAATCCAAAATGCCCTGCTGATTTTGTGTCGTGGCAAAGTTGCATGAATGTGATTCTTTGGGTGGTCGGTATATATAACTTCTCCCCCACCCAAGGCAGTCCGTCTTTCATTGTGCACACGTGTTTATTTTTCTGGAACCATTCATCTGTTTCCAAACTTTTCCGGAATTCAATTCCGGTCTGGCTATCCAGCTGTGGTTTTAATTTAACTTGGGCTCTGGTAGTCACTGGCGCTGCTAGTTGTGATTCTCCCATGATCGGTTTAGAGTCGGTGGCTCGCGTGCTGTTATATTGGGGCATGCGAGATAATGCATCTGCCAGAAAGTTCTTTCCCCCCGGCAAATGCTTGAGCTTAAAATTGAATTGGTGAAAATGCTGGGACCAGCGGGCTTGCTTGGGGCTGAGTTTTCTGGGTGTTTTCAAGGCTTCCAAATTTTTGTGGTCTGTCCACACCTGGAAAGGGATTTTATTGCCTTCAAGGAATTGGCGCCATGTAAGTAATGACCACCGTATCCCATATGCCTCTTTCTCCCACACGGGCCAGCGCTGTTCCGTTTCAGTGAGTTTCCTGGACGTATACGCGCAGGGTTGTAACATCCCTTCCTCATTTTCTTGTAATAATACCACCCCCACTGCTACATCACTTGCTTCCGTCTGTATTACGAAGGGTTTATCCATGTCTGGGTGTCTCAGTACTGGTTCGGCAGAAAAAAGCCTCTTTAATCTCTCAAATGCCGCTTGGCATTCCATTGTCCATTTTAGTGGCTGGCTAGGTTTCACTGAGGATTCTCCCTTCGTTTTTAGTAAGCTCGTGAGAGGCAGGGCTATCTGGGCAAATGAGGGGATGAATTGGCGGTAAAAGTTTGCAAAACCCAGGAAACTTTGCAGTTGCTTTCTTGTGCGAGGTGGTGCCCATTCTAATACTGCCCTGACCTTTTCTGGGTCCATTTCAATGCCCTGTGGGGATATGCGGTAACCTAGGTAGTCTATTCTTTCCTGGTGAAATTCGCATTTTGATAATTTGGCATATAGGTGGGCGGCTCGCAGTTTCTTTAAAACCGCTCTGACTAGGTTGACATGTTCCTCTTTTGATTCTGTGAAGATGAGGATGTCGTCAAGATAAACCAGGACCCCCTTAAATAGGTGCTCCCTTAGTACCTCATTGATTAATTGCATAAATACTGCGGGGCCCCCTTGTAATCCAAAAGGCAAAACTTTGAATTTGTAGCACCCCATTGGGCAATTGAATGCAGTTTTCCATTCATCTCCTTCCCTAATTCTCACGTGGTAATATGCTTCCCTTAGATCTAGTTTAGTAAAAATCTTTCCTTTCGATAGGTGTGATAACATGTCCTTCATGAGGGGTAGGGGGTATAGGTTGCTTTCACTGATCGCATTCAAGAGCCTATAGTCCACACATAAACGTAAAGAGCCATCCTTCTTCTCTCTAAAGAGGACCGGAGCGGCCACCTTAGGTTTGGCTGGTTCAATGAACCCCCTTTCTAGGTTTTTCTTTATAAATCTCTCCATTTCCTCCTTCTCCTTTGGGCTCATGGAGTATAATCTGGGCTTTGGAAGTTTTGCCCCGGGCTTGAACTCTATGGCACAGTCCGTGGGTTGGTGGGGGGGAAGCTCATCCGCCCTCTCCTCACTGAAAACTTCAGCCAGGTCTCTGTATTCCTCTGGTATTTCTGGTAGCCCCTTTTCTTCACCCATGGACGCTATTTCCGTTTTTAATTTTGATGGATCCCCTTGGGGTTTTAAGTCTGTAGGGTCCTCCTTCAGGAAATTGATTTCTTTCGTCCTCCAATTTACCCAGGGGTTCCATTTTGTTAACCATTCCAGCCCTAGGATCATCGGGCATTCCATGCCTGGGGTCACTATAAACGTTAGGTCTTCCTCATGATTCCCCAGGGATAGGTGGATTGGTAACGTGGCTAGGGTAGCTGGCACCCCCCCTGCTATGGACCCATCTAACTGACCAAATGAGATTGGTTGTTCCAGCCTCCTCACTGGGATGCCCAGATTTCCCACTAGAGTCGGGCTAATTAGGCAGCGGGTGCAGCCAGAGTCTATTAAGGCTTTCACTTTTACAGCTTCGGGCATGGAGGGGGCTAATATAGTCACTGTCTTGAGGATGGGTGGGATGGATCCACTTACCAGTGGTTCACCCTCCGAGGTGTCATCTGAGGCGTCCACCGGCCCTGCGGTGTAGGCTGGGGCTCTTTCCTCACGATGGGTGGAGGTAGGGGATTCCACAGCTTCTATTCCTCTCATGGCAGATTCTTTTGACTTAGCTGGGGACTTCCCAGATTTGCTGGCCGGTGGTCTGTCTGGGTTGTGCTGGGGGGCTTTTGAGCGGCATTCTACAGCCCGATGCCCCTCTCTCCCACATTTGAAACAGCCCATTGGTTTCTTGGCCATAGCCGATGGCTTTGCTGGTTCGCGCCTTGGTTCAGGCGGTGAGCGGCTCCATTGTTTTCCTCGGCGGTGCCTCTTCAGTAGGTCGATCTCTGCTTCCTCTGCCAGGACGTACCATTCGTCGAGTTGGTGTGGGTCCCCCCGGGGCAGGCAAGCGTCATATAGGTCGTAATTCAGACCGTCTTTGAAATGGCTAAGGAGGATGTCTTCCGGCCAGTTCAGCTTGCTGGCAATAGTTCGGAATTCTTGCGTATATTCAGCTACTGGCCGTCTGCCTTGCCTCATCGTTTTGATTCTTTCGCGTGCTTTGCGATCAGCCAGGTGGTCTTCAAATCGCCTTCTCAGAGAGGACATGAAACGGTTGAAGTCATTGAGCTCTGGGGCATTGGAATCATGCAAATTCACCACCCAATCGGCGGCCGGTCCATCCAGAGCAGATTGCACGATCCGGATACGGGCTTTGTCGCTAGGGATGTGTCGCCCGTGTTCCTCCATGTAGCCAAGGACTTGGGTTAGGAAGAACCCCAAGCGTGTCGGCTCCCCCTTGAATTTTGCGTCCAACGGCGGAAGTCTTTGAATGGAGCGGTGTCTTCTTTGTCGGTATTGTCTTCCACCTGGATTTCCTTCTGCAGGTCGGCGGGGGGTGGGGACTACTGGATCAGCGGATGTCCCCGGGGCTGCAGTTTCCAATTCCCCCTCAGTGTCTCTCCAATTGCGGCTCCAGGAGTTGGTGCAGTCGTGGGGTTCAGGATTCTCGTCTCCTAGGGAGCTGAGGGTTCTCTTCATCAAGTTGATAGCTTTCTCTAGGATCCAGTTCGAGTGCTGTGCCCAGCTTCCTTCATCTTCGCTTATGTGCAGGGATCTCTCCATCTCCCGCTTCCATCCTGGTTGGTTGCCCCCCCGTCTCAGGGTCACCTTTCTTGATTTCTTTTCCCACTCGCCTTTCTTTCCAACGCCCATTGACCACCGAGGCTTGTGGTTACGCGTCTCCACCTCCTCTTCTCCTGAGGAATCTGACCCTTCAGATCCGGATATTTGGCAGGTTTCCAGTTGGGGCAACGGCTCCCTCTCTGGGGGGCTTTCCCCCTTCCCTGCTTCGTCGTCTGACATGGTAATTTTTGCAAAGTCCCCCGGCAAGGTTCTTCCTTCCAGGTTGACTAATTTTGCAGATTCTGTCTAATGTAAGGACCCCCCTCAATTTACATCTTAAGAAGACAGAACTCTTGGAACAAGTTTTCCAACAGGAATCTTTATTAAGAAAAACTGACTGAAGGTGTGCTAGACAGGATCTGGGGAACCCCCCTGATCATTCAATGTTTTAAAGCGTTCCCAAGCAGTCCCACCCCACATTCCTTCCGGTCAATCCAAATTGGCAGATGGCTGGGTGTTAAATCCATCGGATCCCAAACGTTGCAATCTTCCCCCCTTTTTCCTTGCTGCCGGTAATAGGAGGCTTCATAGGGAGTGAGATCAAAGGCTGATGGCCGCATTGTTATTGTTAGTACTCCAGAGAGGGAATCCACAGAGGATGTTTATTCGTAGATGATAGAAGGAATGCCAGCCATAAACCCCCGTGTTTACTCCCCCCCTTTGTAGTATGACAGAATCCCAAAGAGAGTAAGAATTGGGTCTTCCCAGAGTAGATTAGTTAGAAATAAAATATAATTGGATTCTGACAATATCTCTTACCAGCAAAATTCCTGTGACCTCAGAGCTTGAGCCCTTTTTTGTTGCAAGTTCTTACTAGCTATTTCAGTTTCCTTTCAGAAGAAAATGTGGAATATAAACAATTTTAATTTTTTAGTTTTTTAGTTTTTTTAGCATATTTAATTACAAAAACATAATTGATTTTATGTATTAATGTATTGTATTTTCACTAGTTTAAATTTCATGTTTTGTCTTTTTTCAAATAATTTCTTCTATTTATTTGGCTAAAATCCTAACTTTCTTTTGTTTTTCTTATGCAGTTCTTTAAAGTGTGAATAAATGAATGGTTTATCTGAATAAAGAGAATTTCAAAGTTCAGTTGTAATATAATAAGACCTCCAAAGTGTTCATAATTGTAAAACCTGCTCCTGGATTATTCATGGTTCAGTTTTAAGAGGTGCTTTAATGTAGTGACCACCTTAAAGTATTTATGATCTATTGAGGCCATCAATCCTTTTAGATACATCTCTGTTATCTGATATCAGGCTCTTCCTCTTTCATATGCATACTCACTCTCACACATAGCTATTGTCATGGTTCCAGACAGATGAAACTCTTCAAAAGAACTTCAAGGCATTGTTTACCTTAAAGAATCTTTTATTCAAGAAACAAAGTATCGGCACTACATAGTTGAAACCAGAAACTAAATTCCCCTCCCCTGGATACAAAGTAACAAAGTGCAATTCCCTCCTCCAATAAACAATCATAAATCACATTCCCCAATTAGCTTGAAGCGCGGGCTTTCTCCGCAGCTCTCCAGCCCGCCAAAACACTATCAGCTCTGGGCCCAATGTCCTTGGGTTCCCATGACTCTCATCCCTATTCCCCCTCCCAGCAGCAACTAATTCTAATTCTAAAATGGCTGCATTTCCATCTGTTGTCAAAGCAAGAACATCCGATGTTAGCAGCGTTGACAGCTATCTGGAATAAGTGGATAAAAATACCTTCCTGGTAAACATTAATTTGGATTCAAATATTAATTCATTAGATTCATAACATATTTTTTTCTCCAGAGGGTCAGAGTATTAATGTATAGATAATAATCCCTCCTTCAATTGTTTTCACAGCAATACCCCTTATTGTAGGGTAGTTTGGACTGATTGTTCCAAAAGCCAACAATGGAATTTCCATTACTGAGTGTGGATTTGACATAAAATAACAGAGTTAGTATCTTATTGCTTAGTGTTCCACTTGGAATGCTGGAGAAAGAACTTTGACCTATCTGGGGAATAAAATCTATTTATTTATTGACCATTCAGTACACAGTGTACAATATAACAAGTAAGGTCAGATATTAAACATTGGTACTCTTGACATTTTTAAAGATAAAGTTTCTTTCTTTTTAGCTGAGCTGGCTTTAGGAAAGCACCCTGAATTGTTTTATCTCACCAGTGAGATACTTTTAACATGACACCTTTAATTGCTTCAACTTGCTACTGTTTTGTTTACAGGGCTGTGGAACCCATCCAGGATTGTGTATAAGGGGAATGTTGCAGGAAATTTTCTCTTTCAATGAGATGTGAAAAAATACAGCAGATGAGTCACAGCTGGATGTCATTGCCAAATGGCCCATTGTAAATTAAGCTGCTTTTATGAGGAAGAAGGTGTTTCACTACCGGACAGTTTTAGAGCCATGTCTAAGAGACTGAGCCACTTTTTTTTTTAAATCTGATTTGAATTTAATTTCTTCCATAAATTCTCTAAAGAGCCTTAAGCTCCCATCTCTTATCTGCAAAATAAAATTATTAAACATATCACCAAAACATAGTATATAGCAGGAATGCATTGAATACTGCAAATGTACTGCACCCAAGTACATGATAATCAAGGTTGTAATATTTGAGAGAATTCAGTGTAGTGGTTAAGGTACTGACTTAGAAAAGTGCTACACAGAAATACATCATCATCATGGTTGTAACATTTAAAATAGATAAGAGAGCCGATATGCTCTATTGATTAAGGCACCAGGCTAGAAACCAGGAGACTGTGAGTTCAAGTCCTTCCTTAGTCCTGAAAGCTAGCTGGGTCATCTTGGGCCAATCATTCTCTTTCAGCCCAACCCACCTCACACAGCTGTTGTTGTGGAGAAAAAGATGAAGAGGAAGGAATATTGTGTATATTTACAGTCTTGAGTTACTTATAAAGTAATAAAGGCAGGATAAAAAATTGACAAGCCATAGCTTATCTACTTACTTAAAAAATATAACTATATATTTTATAGTTAAGAATTATAGTTAAGACAATTATAGTTAAGAATGGATGGTATCAATAGAATTGTTAATGTCAGAGGTATTCAGCAGTACAATTTTATAATTTAAATTGTAATCTCAAATTGTGTGTTTCTGCACATGGAAAATAAAAAAACAAGTACATATAGAAAAACAGAATGGCACAGAGGAAAGCCATAAAAATCCAAATTTCTGATTTAGTTGTTAATGCACAAGTAGAGATTTGAATGGGCCAAGTGGTATGCCATGACTCTATACATGGGTACCCTCAAACAATCATCCAACTCCAACTCCAGTTAAAGGGGTATCCAAAAAGAAACTTTCTGATATTAAAAGACAGGGGTAATTCAAAATATCAGCTCAGTAATCCAAGTAACCAGGAGATATCTGCTTTTTAAAATTTTGCTTCTCCTATGTCTTTGACCCACTGTAGATTTGACTGTATGGAAGATGAGTTTTGCAACAAAAGAACTCCAGTTCTGGAAAAACTTCACATTTGGTTGAATCAAATGCTTAAAGTGAAATTGAATATTCATGGGGTGGGATGTGAAACCCAACAAACAAGAATCAGGAGATCTGAGTAGTTTTGGGACAGAATGGACAGCAGAGTATATTCAGAATTTCTCTATCCAGGAAATCTTGGGAAGCCCTTAGGTATCTCAAAGTGTGGGACAAGAAAAGTAGCAAAAAATATGTTGTCCATAATATACATGAATCTGCATGGCAGATCAAGAGAGCAAATAAAAATATTTGAAGTTAATGTAAGTGGGCACTTAAATAGGCAGGTAAGATTGGAATTACATGCTTTGAGTGAATGCTCTTATGGTTTTGTTTTTATGAATGTTAGACTGTTGGGTTGCTTTTCTCTTTGGCCACTAGGTGGCTTCTTGCAAGCTAAAGGCAAAGTGGTGTTTTTGTGCGTATGTGTGCTGGGGGTGGGGGGGCACCTCCAAGCTGCTGAAATTGAAGAGAAAGGAAACACGAATGCAAAGGGTGACGATCAAGTAGCTGCATTAAAGCTCTTGGCTCAACACAACAATCTGAGAGGAGAAATATGAAGCAATGAAGGTTTAGAGGAGATTTGTCCCAGCTGAGAGAGCTGGCTGACTCTTACACTTCCCATTTACCTGATTCTTCTCCCACTAACCCCCGCCTCCAGCTTTGCTTCTTGCCGGCTTCTCTCTCCTTCTATGGAGAGAAGACGAGTGGCGGGTTGAAGAGGAGAGCCCAGGAATTGGGAGATCTATCACTCGTGAGACTCTATAGACAGCTGGGCAAGGAGCACTCCTATTCTCAGCTGGGCTTGGCGCTTCTCTTTCCAACCTGGGTAAGTCCACCGTCACTTGTTATATTTTGCATTGCTTGGGTTTGCTTGGTTCAGCACCAGGGAGAGCGACGCAATGGGTTGCCGGCGCGCTCTCTCTATCTCTCTCCTCCCCAGCTTCCTTTTAGAATCCTGGCAAGCAAGATTGTCCTTGCTGGCTGACGCAGGATACCGGAGCCAGGTGTTTCTGTGCGCTTCTGTGCGTTCCAAAGGAAAAACGGATGTGTGAAAAACTGTCTAGGATCTCCTGGCTGTGGAGGAGAGTCCTTCATTTAACTCCTCTTGACGATGAAAATGCTACTGGATCCAGCTTAGATCTAGAGGCTGATGAGTGTGTGTCTTTGGTTAGTTCATGGTTTTTCTGTATTGCCCTGCCGATGAAGTAGGATGAGAAGTGTCCAGATTTTCAGAACTCCATCCTCCGTGTGCAGAGTTGGCAGAATAAGATAACAATAGGGAATGCAGTGGAGGAGTAGTCCTTCTGGTGTGCAGGTTGTATAGGCAGAGAGGGAGTTGTAGGGCACTAGTTACTGAGGAGCACCTGTATTTCCCCCTGGAAATGTGAGGCCCTGATGCACTTTGCTTTGCCTAGACTTGTTAAAATGAGATTAAATTGAGTCAACTTGCTTTCAGTGCCTGCTGGGAATGCAAAAAAGCATCAGAGAAAATGCCATTTTTTGCATGCTAAATGGGCAATGTAGTCTACAGAAGGATACAATAATCTTCTTTGCTATTTAATTTTGAACTCTGCTGTTACAACTTTTGCCCTATTTTCTGTCATATGCTTTCTTAAACCTCATTTCCCCAAATATTTATGCTTGCTTGTTCTGGAAGATAAATGGACTGCTAATACTGTATGTAGCTGTCTTTCTTCTCCACCTCCTTTCATAAAATGATCTATATGGGGAATCAAATTTAAAAGAGCTTTTACATTAATACAATGGAAATTTCTTTTTTCCTTTAAATTGCTACTTTCCAGTTCATTCCATAACCTATGTTATATTTATGGCTTCGCTCAATTTCAAATGTCATTTGCTATGTGGCATTCATAGGGTCTGCTGTCCAAGAGAAATGAAGCTGAAAGTATCTTGCACTTTCTAGTGTCATTTCACAGTTCTTCAGATATTGTTTTTGTTTGTCCTGTAACTATTATCAAATGTGGTAAGCAGGAATCTACAAATCAATTTGTGTTGGTTTGAAACTTTCCTCCTTCCCAATTTTGTTTTCTGAGTTATGTGCCTTAGAAATCATGATATAGACTCAAATATCAATTTTCCTGATTTATGAATATGAAACTATTCAATTCTATTATCCCTTAGCCAGATCCTTCCTGTTTCTTATTGCTTGTTTCTGCACAGAGAAAGCTGCACTTCTTTGATCAATATTTATCTCCCATTTGTAGTATGTATTTTCCTGAAACAAGTTGCTCAGAAAGGCAATTGGCTTTGTGTGGTTAAGTCCTATTTTTAAAAGAAAAAAAATCAAATCAATATTTTTGTATTATAACTATATCTGAAGTCTTGCTGCAGCTTTTTTGTCATCATGTTTGTGGCACAGGTGGGGTCTACAGCATTTCAATAGCTCTTTCTTCCTTGGAAATATTAACAAGAAATCAGATTTCAAATTGGTCACATGAGACCCTTATTCTTTTCAATATATTAATAGGTGGTATGTTTCTGAGATGCAAAACATTTTTTTGTCAGCAACGTAAACAATATACTGTATTCAGAAAAGTGCACAGCCATAGTAGAGGCTGAAGGAAAAGTTCTATGGAGATCAAAAGCTTGCTGTACAGTCACGAGGTTGATCTAATCTGACATCTTCTAAATCCATCCTATTGATCATGTGAACATGATAGGCACAATGAAATGAATAATGATTTATTGAATTAACGTAATTGCCTGGGTTTGCAAAAGATATCAAACAATAAAATAACCACATTGAATGGGCTGGATTTACGCAAGCTAGCATATTGTGCAAACCCAGCCAGTAGCAATTGATAATAGAAGTTAAAACCAAGTGCTCCCAAGACTGTTCTATAAGATAACATCATATGCTACCTACTGAGTCACTTTACTAATGACCACTACTTTGTATTTTATCAATACTTATTGTGGAATATAAAGCAAATCATTACCTATATAAATAAATCATTTAGAGGTGATTTAACTTTTGTTAAAATGATACCATTTCCCTTTTGTATAGGCTCTATAGAAATGAGAGCAAAATTCTAAGAAGTAGCTACATTAGTCTGTCAAAGCAAACGGAACAGTCTCAGGGCTTCTTAAATATGAGTAAAAATTAATTTCATTGAAGAGGTTAAAGGAGAGGTTGCAGCTTTGAGACCAGTCACCAGTTTCAGGATTGTGTGTATTATTTAGTCTTGATTCCTTCTTCTTCACTGTAGCAGTAAACCCACCCTTTTTCTGTTCTGAAACTTCCCTGATTATTTATGACAATGGTTACTATAAAAGCATGCTATGGCAAAATTCTGAAAACCAAGAGATGATTGAATGAAGAATAGAATAGATTGAGATAAGAAGCTGACTTTTTCTAAAAGACTTTGAAATATATATAGTTTTCAGCACTGTGGTCTTAAGTGTTAAGTCAATATTTAGCAACAGTATAAGAGATATGGGATATAACTAAAAGTACATTTTGAAAGAGAGCTTCATAACAGTGGTAAAGGAGGAGCTTTCAGCTTGTGTTCTGGTGAACTGTGAATTCTTTGGAAGTTTATCAAGTACTTAAGGAACTAAGTGGAATGTCACAGATATTCTGTCTTTGTGATAAAATCTGTAAAGGAGGATTCATCATCTTAATGAAACTACATTTGCGTATTTAATATACATTGGCACAGCCTCCTCCTTACATCATATCCCCCTTTCTCTGTTTTTCCTGTTGTTTTTATTCCACGCACTTTACTGTGCTTCCTGATGTCTTTCAAAGTACCTCTTTGTTGTCTAAAATAATATGAGAAACATATTAAATATTGTGTATCTTTACATAATACAAGTAGTACTAGCTGGTCAGATTATCTGTTTTAACAGAATTATTAAATATTAAAGTCTTGTATTATTTGTATGTACTATTCATTTTCTGATTTAATTGCCACAAGTTGGTTTGGAAATCAATGTTTGGACACAAAGTGCAATCAAACTATAACTAATGAATATCAGTAAGGGCAAGCAAGCTTCTTTGAGAAACAGCTTACTAATAACCTCCATCTCTCTACAAAGAACTATTACTTTTACATTCATGTGTGGGAAAATATGAATAACTCATATTTTTGATGAGTGAGAGGCTGTAACATACTTTCATAATAATCTGCAAATCTTAAGATTTCCATGGAAGTTATGAACAGATTTACCTGAAGAAATGTATAAAAACTAATAGTTCAGGATGCTTTAAAATGCATTAACCTGGCTTTTGCTAGATTATAATTCTGTAGCTAAGTGGTACAAAATTCAACAGCTTGAATCTTAGATGAGATAAAACAAGAAAGAGAAATTCTGTCCATCTCAAACCCTATAATCATTCTAAAATGATTGGTCTAATCAGTAGTACTTTCTGAGACATTTGAAACATGAATATGGGGGAAAAGTTTTTCCATTTCTGTGGAAAAGGTTAAAATAGAACTCTAACAAATCACAAATGAAGTTGAGAATTATTCTCTTTCTTATTTTACCTCACCTAAGATTCAAGCTGTTGAATTTTATACCGCTTAGCTACAGAATTAGAATTTTGCAAAAACCATGCTAATGCATTTTAAAGCATCCCAAACTATTAGTTTTTATACACTTCTTCAAGGTAAATCTGTGCACAACTTCCATTGAAATCTTAAGTTTTGTAGATGATTATGAAAATATGTTACAGCCCCTCTCTCAATATGACTCAATATGACTCAACATTGACTGTTCCTCCTTTTTTTTTTTTATAACAAGTTTTATTAATTTTTCCATTTTTTTTGAACAAAGTATTTAGGAAACAACGTGGGGATAGGGTAATCAATCATCTTAAATCAAAAACATACATTCACAAATCAGCAATTGTCTAAAATCAAAAACATACATTTACTAGTCAGGTTAACTCCTTGGAGGTTCCCTCTCTCTTTCCCTCCATTAATATAACATATTCAGGTTAATACATTCCTAGGTAAATTTCAATCTGTCCATAAAAATTTTTCAATCACATTTTACCTCTAAAAATTCCAAGTCCTGTTTTTAAGTTTAACTATATTCCAATTACCACATTCCAATTTAACATTAATTAGACATACTATCTATATTTTAGGCATCCCTAATTTCCCTAATTACATAACATAACCATTATCATGTCTACAATAATATTCCAACAATTACCTTCTCATTCTATTGTTTCCATTCCATTAGAAAATAAATATCATATCTAACATAAACCTCTTATCTTCCAAAAAAGGAATAAAAAATAAAAATAAGGTAAAAAAGAAAATGTATATCTTTACACTATTTCAACCATATATAATCTTAATAGGTACACATTTAGAACATTTTTCATTTCACAATTCCAAACTATATTCTAACCAATAATTTCATCTCAATTGTAAATCTGAATCCTAAATATTAAATCAATCCCAACATCCATTCCATTGTTTTCATTCCATTACAAAATAGATATACCTATGATAAACATATTATCTCCATAAAAAAGAAAGGATAAAAAATAGAAATAAAATAAAAGAGAAAATATATACCTTCTTACTCTATTTCAACCATATATAATCAAGATAGGAATACATTTAAAACATTTTTCATTTCAAAATTCCAAATTATAATCTACAATAATTCCCTCACAGTTATAAATCTAAGTCCTAAGCTAGATCAGTCCCAGTTTTATTTTTCATCTCAGTTACTATTAATTCAGACCATATCTCTAAAAAAAAACCTTTTTTAGTCATCAAGTATAGATTTAAGTCCCATTTTTAAATCTGACTCTAGCTTTCTTTTTGTGCCAGGCTGGTTTCCATAAAAAGGCCACTATGTCAATAGATCTCGTTGTTTTGTTTACGGTATTCATCCTCAATTCAATCTGGTCTTGTGTCTGTTGTCCTTCTTCCATTGTCATCTGGGTGTCGTAGTCAATTTTATAGTTATTAGTTGGTTGTCCAGGATATCATAGTTCTGATATTCAATGGATTGTAGATAGAATTGTCTGGAATCCTCTTTGATAGTGGTAAGTTCTTGTTCTGTTGATTTTTGGTTTATGAAGAAATCAGCTGAAGTCTGGGTGTCAGTTTGTGATTTTGAGGCAAAGGCTTTTTTGTAATTAAGTTGTAAATACAGTTCCTCAGTCTCATGTTGTACATAGGGTTGAACACAAACCTCTATGGTATTGATCTGTTCCTCAGTTTGTAGTTCTGGGGAGTCATCTTTAGTTTCCCTCCTGAAGTATATATTCTCAGTAAATTCCAAGATTTTTTCCAATATAAGGTTGTAGTCAAGCTGTGGGAAAAAATCCTCCATTTCCATAATCAAGTAGTCTTTTAGTATTTTAGTGGAGGCTATGTTTAATAACAATCAGCAGTCCACCTCCACACAGCTGCTTTTTTGTGATAATTTGAAGGCCAAGTTATAGTCATAATCAAGAAATAGTACAGTTGTAATGTCAATTTTCACCACAAGATGTTCCCAGTAGGCTGTAAAGTATTTTTCCAGATAGTATTTTTTTCCAATTAAGAGAACAAGAGCAATAATAAAAAAAAATATTGTTCAATTTAATAAGTAGATAAAAAAAAGTTCAATAAGAGAAATTTTTCGGGAACCAGAGTACCCCAAAATAAAAATAAAAAATAATCAAACTAAATTAGTTATAGTTTCAAGGCTTATAGTCCCACATGCACAAATGCTGCTTCATAAAATTGGGGAAATAGTTCAAAGGCTTTCACAGGAGAATAATTAGGGTAGAGAGAGGAAAGGAAAGGTCTCACCCGGATCTTCCACGGTGGTTCTTTGACGCTTAGATGTTGTTTGACTTGCGGTTGGTGCAGCTAGATGATCGGCCGATCTTTTCCCCATCGGCCCAGAAGAGCTGTCTCAGACAGCTGCTGCGCCCGCCGCAGTCAATGAGAGTTCTCTCCAGCGGTAGTCGCCCCTCCAGGGTGACTTTCTACCCTGTCCAGGGTCTACCGGCGGAGGGAAACCGGCCGACCAAGAGAGCAGGCTCTTCACACGACCACCAGCGCCACGACACGGAACCGGAAGTGAAATTCTAGAGACATTTTAAAGAAGAGATTGGACAGTCACTTGTCTGAAATAGTATAGGATTTACTATTTACTATTTACTACCAGGGGGCTGGACTAGAAGACCTCCAAGGTTCCTTCCAGTTCTATTCTGATTCTGATATTGTAGAAGGCCTTTACTGAAACTAAAAATAAAAATTAGAAAAGTAAGTTTGGATAATATGAAAGACATTTGGAATAGAGTATTGGGGTATTCTATATTTCCCAATTAATGGTTTTTGGCTTTAATAACATCAGTTATTTCTTATCACCTAAAAGCTTAATTACTTGAGCGAAAAACAAAAAAAGAATGCTTTTAGAAGTTTGGTTCTCATTGTTCTATGCTGGAAAATATGATTTGAAATGGTCTAGATATAACTTGTTTAACAATGGAATTGTAATGATTACATTAAAGAGCATCATATAATGTAATCTTAAGTAGTTTGATTTCTTATTTAAAGTGGTTCTTGTTTAAACTAGAATTAAATATAATATTGCTGAGGGTTGTTTTTAGTATTGAGTATTTTCTTTTTTCCTTTATTTTCTAGGGGCGTTTTATCTTTCTTATCTAAGGCAGAGGTCTCCAACCTTTCCAGGCTCGCGGCCTGGAGGGAAGGAGAGCAGCTTCCAAATTGGTGCACACGCATGCAAACGGGCCACACCCACCCGGCCCTAGCAGCCCCATTTGCGCCCGCGCACATGTGCAAACGGGGCCACAGGCGCTAGCGTGAGTGGGGGGAGTGTGCACGCATGCATGTGTAGTCACGGCACATAGGTTGGGGACTCCTGATCTAAGGGATTTGATATAGGATTATTTTTTTCTTTTTTCCCTCCACTATATGGATTTTTTTTAATATAATGGTTTCTTTGTTAAAGCGTATAATCATTTACTATTCAGTAATAATAGTTGCCAATATTATTACATATAATATTAAAATTTAAAAGTTTTACAGAATTGATAACTTTAAACCTTAATAAAATTATTTTAAAAAGCAGAGTTAGTGTTACGTTTGGATACTACAAGTATAAATAATTGCTCCATATTTTAACTACTGGTGACTTTCGACCCTGTCCAGGGTCTAAGAGAGCGAACTCTTCGCACGACCGCCAGCGCCGTGACCCGGAACCGGAAGTCCGACTGTTCCTCCTTTTGTGTGGGGCAATTAGACAACAATTTATTCTCTCAAATGAAATATGAATAGAAGAGGATATTCATAGTATACTTGTTATAAAGTTTGTACATCTGAATTAATATTAAGTGACTTTCTTTTTTTAATTCTTGGTTTCCCAAGGAAAAAGAGAGAGAGGAGACAGAAAAATGTAAAAGCACAATCACACACAAATAAATACCCTAAGATTTTCCTCCCTAGGATTTTGCTCTATTTGATTAGCTTAAGTAACAGACTTCACATTTTATCTGTTTAATCTTCAGATTCCTATCACTGGAGTAAGCAATGGGTTTCAGGAAGTGGAATGCTGTTATAAATGACTTAAACTTTTGGCAGGGAGTAGCAGAGTGTAAAGCATTTTCCAGGAAAAAAAGAAATGCTGTCATCGGTTGTTTTGGATTGGTGTGCATATGTATTCAGCTTCTTTTATCTTCTATCTTACTTTTAAATATATATCTTTGCTATTTTTTTAATCTTTGTCTTCTCAAAAGGGCTTCTTTTCAGCTCCCACATTATGCAATAAGTCTAAAGAATGAGTGGCATGGTGGCCTAGTGGTGAAGACCCTCGCCTCCCACTCAGAAGGTTGAGAGTTCAATCCTAGGCAGTGGCAGATGTTTCTCTCTCAGAGCACAAAGAGAAAATATCTGCTGCGAACTCCACATAGGCATCAGGAAAGGCATCCGGCCAGTAAAAGCTTAGCTCCATTCAATTGCCCTGACTCTGCCCTGAATTAAGGGATTACAGGGTCATAAAAAGGGAGTTTAAAAAGAGAGGAGGACTAAAGAACATTATAGGCTCTGTGTTTTAATGGAAGAAATTTTTCTACAACATCTGTACTTTCTTCTAATAATCCAATGAAGATTTTTCTCTAACTCAACCCCTGAATTTAATAACAATAGATATTACATTTACACTGAAAAACTGCCATGTATGATGATTACATTGGCTTGTGTTTAGTTCCATATATAAATTGTGGGTTGTTGCAATTAACAACCACCTACCAGAACATAACCTTGCTCCATGCTCAACAAGCAGATGTCTAAGCCTGTCATTATACAATACATTGTAAATCTGGGTGAGATTTGCCAGAATGAAAGTGTAAAACATATTTGAGAAATATGCTATGTTTCTTGGATGTTGGACAATTCTTAAAGAAGAGGGTGAAAAGAAAGAAGGAAGAAAAGGATTTCTTGCATGGCTCATTAGGAGCTTGGCATGACTCAAAACTAGTTCTCTAATTATGGTCCACTTGCAGCTGAAGATATAGACAGATGTTTGTTCAAGATATGCCATTTACTTCCAATTACTTGTTCTGGAAGAATTTAAATTTGTATAATATTTTAAAGGATGTCCGTATACATCATTCTACACCTATTAGTTATGTGGTCTTCATCTATACAGTATAAAAACTGAGCCAATGCATCCTATGATGGGCAAATGGAATATTTCAAATCTTTTCAGACACACTGAACTTCATTGAGACATCAAATGTCTTTCCTTCTTTTGATATTTAATGCACTCAACAAATGAGTATTTAATTAAGATTTTATGCAATGGCATTAAATGTATGTTATCTAGTTTAACATTTGACTACTCTTTATAATTCTTCTATTACATTTCATAATATTTTCATGAAAATATTTCATGTTCTGATATACATAAAACATGCTGGAATACAATTCTAAAGACAAGTTTATGAACCTAGCAAAACGGCACACAGCAATCAACAATATAAGCAATCTCTATTTTCCAGTATCAACCCTGAAATAAAACACAAGGTTGTCAAGCTTTGCATGGTGGCATGCAAAATCAGGCAAAGAATAATTAAGACCAATTGAACCTATCTGAGTATAGATAGCCAGAAATGGCTCAGGCTTAGTATTAACAATTGGCTTTGGGATGTATATACCATGTCAGCTACTAAACTATATTTTTCTCAGGTTTGATAGGAGTCTTTAAGAGAAGTTATAATTTTGAAAATACATTTGGAACATTTTACTATTTTGTTTTCAAAAATACACGTGTGTGCATGTGCATAGTATTATTTATTTATTTATTTATTTATTTTTATTTTTTTTATATTTCATATTTCTAAACTGACCATCTTCCACAAAGTGGGGCTCATTGATTTGATATTTTTATTTCAAAGTTTATGCTATCAGATTGCCAGATTTATTCTCTTTTCTCTTTGTTGCATATGTGACCAAGCAACACATGTTTTGATTTAATATTCTATTTTAGCCAAATATGCTGTCCATATGTATCTTTCTTAACTCTCCTGATATTGTCAATTCAGTTTTGGATGTTCTGAAAATTTGAATATCAATTCTCTTATGCTGGTTAATGACCGTGATAAAGTTAAGTATAAGTTTATAATCTTTGAAATATATGAATAAATAAATGAATAATCAAATCCTGATTTTCCTTGGCTGACAATTCTAGATTACATACAAAATAATCTGTCTCCATGATTATAAGGGTATACTTCAAGTAGCTTTTAAAAGTGTGGGAGAAATTTTTCAATAGTTTTGTTTTTATACTTTGGTCCAGATTTCATTCATTGTGAGAGGACTATAGTATCCTTCTCAATGATAGATTCTGAATATTTTAATGTTCTATCATTTGTGATGGCAACTGTTGTTTTATTATTTATGTTAGGTGTTAGCCTATGTATTTCTGCCCAGAATCTTGGGAATGGTGCAGGCTATACATTGCAATAAGTAAACAAATAATGATTATTGGTTTTTTATGAACACAACCATTGCATTGATATAGAGTTTGCATAGCTTTATGTGTTTAGAAGCAGTCAGCCAAATATTCCTGGAAACTTGTAAGGAGGCAACTGACAGTTTTTTCTTTTTAATAAATTTACAAACATTTCTAGCATTCTGTTTTCACTTTGTCATTATGGGGTACTGAGTGTAGATTAATGAGAAAAAAATGAATTTCAGCAACTGTAGAATCAGGTTGCAGCATAACAAAATTGACAAAAGTGAAGAGGGTTTGAATACTTTCTGAATGCACTGTATATATTCTGTCCCAGATGAGAATTATTCTGGGATATGCTGCCACTACACAGGACAGGATTACTTGGATATGTATGCCTAATAGCCACTGAGAAGTCTGTGTCCTATGTTTTTAGTTACTGCAATCAGAATTATTCCATGTAGTCCACCAAACAGCTGCTCAGTGATAATTGTGCCACCTCCTGCATTTCAGTATGTAAGCAGAGAGAAGAATGAATGTTACAGGAAGCTTCAAAGCTTACTTCACCTGTAACATTTTGCCAGGACAGCAAAAATGTTTCTCAGTCCCCATCTACATGATTGCATTTTAAAAATATTCACATTATTGGAAGTTGCTTCTAATAATGAATCCATATAATTACAGCATCAGAAACACCTGCATGATTTTCATGCATCACAGTGTGAAATTAATTTGTGCAAAAAAGTTGTCATGTGTAAAGCAGCCCAGATTTCTTTAATCAATCATTCATGCTAAGCTTCCTATTTCATAACTTGTGGGACAACCTTTTCTTTGATTGCCAAAGAAAAGTGCTGTGGCAAATCAAAAGGGAGACATAACTTGGGGGATGAATTTATGGATTGTTCAGGGTATGTTATAGAAACAGCCCCCTCAAATTTCTCCAAGATTCGCTGGCAGAGAGAAAGTTGGTTCATTCATAAAACAGGCAAGAAGAAAAGAAGAAACCTCAGCATTTTCTAACAAATGATATATCCCCTCTCCTGTGTCCGTTAGCTTGGGTCTAAAAAATAAATAAATAAATGGATTTAAATCTAAGAACATGAGTCCTTCAGAAAAATGACCTCACTGAAGTGGGTCATCTCATGCCTGAATTGAGCCATTTCAGATAGCAGAAAGAAGCTTGACATAATTAAGTATTCTCCTATTGTCCCATACTACAATAGCAAGGCACAAACTCACAAACAGCCATTCAATAACAGCATCAGCAGCAAACAACAACAACACATTGTTTAAGCACATAATGATAACATAATGCAAATGCAGCTGCTATTGACATCTGTGAAATTAGGTTAGATGTAGCATATTATTACTGAGTAATGATGCGCCCACCAATTTCTAAATGTATCAGTAATATGTCTCGATTAAGTGACATTTTCTAGCTTTTGTTTTTTTTTAATCTCGGAGAGCAGACCCACCCCTTTGGTGCTGTTTTCTGTCTTGGGCCAATATATTGTAAAGTTATGTTTGTGCTTGAGTTGGTCATTGAGCACATGCAGGGGCCAAACTATTCCGAAGTAAAGGGGTTGTAACAGAGGGACAGGAGCTCTCCTGCCATACGTTTTGGTAATTTGGGATCTTAGCAGGCACTCCTGAGGTGTCCAGGTAGTTTATCTTAATAGGACATGTGACATTTCAGATAACCATTTTCTTTGCCCTATATACAGGTAGCCACCCACAATTGAGCCCAAAATTTATATTGTTTAGTGACACATTTGTTAAGTGAATCACTGCAGTTATTAAGTTAGTAACTTGGTTGTTAAGTGAATCTGGCTTCCCCATTGACTTAGCTTATTGGAAGATTACAAAAGGTGATCACATGACCCCAGGACACTGCAATCGTCATAAATACATGGTAGTTGCCAAATGTCTGAATTTTGATCACATGCAACAGTCATATGTGTGATTATTATTTTTTTTTACAATAATAATCTTTAGCGCTTAGTAAACAGCGTGTTGTCTGAGTTCATATATTTAAAAAACAATCAATAATAATTTCTATGATTCCATAATCAATATATTAATTAATAATATATTTCCTTGATCTTCTCTTCTTCCAATAGTATTCTCCTTTTGTCAACATTAAACAAATATAGTTCTTAATACTTTTGATACATACAAGGTTGGATATAAACATTTTTCTTGTATTTGTACAAATAACAATAACATCAGCATATAACATTTTTTCTAATCAGCTTATGTTTCAATTGTATTTATAAAAGTCATCTTATTAAGTCACTATATGTCCTGTTTTCAATTCTTATTTAAGCTTAATTTTCCCTCTATATTCAAACCATTCTTATCAGTCATAATTTTCTCAAAGTTAATTACCTTTAAATATCCAAACTTTTCATTCATATACACCATCCCGATATTTTTACATTTCATATATTATAAAAAGTACTACACTACTACTAGTATATCTTATCCCTCTTACTGTAGGGCCCCTTTATATCCATAATTCATCTATTCTTTTAACCATATTCAAAGAAGTGTTTAATCGTATAGTACTCCATCTGGTAAGTCGAATCAAATCTCTTGAATCTAACTCTAGCCTTCTTCTTTTGCCAAGTAGCTTTCCAAGTCAGTGTGTTCAGCTTGCCAGAGGATTCTTCCTGTATTTTTGTGAATGTTGTTGGGAATAGGAAAGAAAAATTAGATAGGATGTGCATTTTTTGTCTCCCAAACTCTAATGATTCTCTTGGCTGCTCTATAATCCATTTTGTTAGATCTTCTTTCCTATCTTCAGGTCTATTTTGAAGCCCTGAAAAATAAAATATTTTTTCCATTTCCATTGTTGTGACAAAATCTTGCAAGTTTTCTTTTGTTTGTATTAAGCTGTAGTTCTCTTCATTTGTAGCTTCCCTCTTTGGGTCACTGTCCCCTGGTTTATGTTCTGTTATCTGGTTTATTTGATCATTTTTCGTCATCATTTTCTTAGAGTTTTTTAACTGTAAGTTTAAATTAAAGATGTGCTAATTTATGTCATCAAAATAATTTTTAATCTCATCATGATTAAAACCATTGTCATTTGAATCTGTCGCAGCATTGCATACATTTCCTCCTGGAAAATATTTGCTTTGTCTTGGAGTATTGCTCCTGCAGATCTCTGATGTTCCAGGCTGGGGCCTTCAGAAGGAGATATTAGGTGTAGTTTTCTGCCACTTTTAGATAGGTATGCAACATCCATTTTATCTCCCCCCTCCAAATAGTCTTTCACTGGTACCATAGTCTCTGTAATTAACCTTGTCAAACCAGCCAATCTTAAAGTCCAAACAACCAAATCTTGTACAGTTCTTATCTTTATATATGGTTTTTATAATCCAACACATTTCCAATTGTCAAAGCACCACTAAAAGCAGTATTTTATAACAGTTTTTCTATTCAGGGGTTTTACAATTATTAGCCAGCCAAAGTTGCAGTCCAGAATGTTTAACCATCTAAGACCTTTCCAGTAAATTCCGCCCTAGAAGATTAGCCAAAAGTCAAGCTTTTTCTTTTTCTGCAAACAATTCTTGAGCTTAGAGATCACAGTTCAGTAAGTGTTTATAATCCCAGAAGGTCAGCAGTTTTTAAAACAAGTATAGTTCTTACTCTGTAGTAGGTGGCCTAGTGTGTTTTCTTTTCGCTGTTCCCTTCTCTGAAGAGGGCAGAAACAGGGAAAGTCCCCCCTCCCACCCCAACAGAGACAGATCTGACAATTATAATATTATAATTATAATATTAACAGCAAATGTAGCTTCATTTGGTGCCAGGGTGAAAGTGAAGGGATTGCACAGGGATGCATCATCAGAGTAATGATCTCTTGATCTGAAGAAGAATGGAAACACTTCTTTGAAGTGCCACTTATTTTATAGGTAGGAAAATATTAGCCAAGTGAGAGAAGTCACCTCTGTCTTGCCTGCATGTCTGGGCCCAGGAGTGCATGAGTAAACCAGAGGTGGCTGAAGATTTCTCTCTTCCCTCATTTAAACCCAGATATTGCTACCTCTTTTTTGACATTCAGTTCTTCTTGGACATGCAGCTATTGCTTATGCAATTATTGCTTATGACATGGCTCAGCTTCTATGGGTATTAAGACTGCAGCTGGTGTTACTATACAAGCTGCCATCTCTATTTCCCTGCCATGGGTATTGAAGTCTGACTGATCTCTGATATAAAAATTGTAATTTCCAAGCTGAGTTTCTGTTCGCCTGGCACTAAGGTCTTCCTGGATGGCATTTTGTACATTCTTTGTATACACAGGCAGAGTTGCTTGACATGTTCTATCTTTGATGGCAGGATTAATCTAGGCAAGTGGGAGGGGGAAGGAGCAGATGGCTCACAGTCAGTCTGCTTGCTTTCCTCAATCCTCATTATGCTTCTGCTTTCTTCTCATAGACAACCAAGTATGATGGGGGCTCATACAGAAACAAATATTCAGTGCTTATTTGAACGTCTGTCATCTATCTATCTATCTATCTATCTATCTATCTATCTATCTATCTATCTATCTATCTATCTATCTATCTATCTATCTATCTATCTATCATCTATCTATCATCTATCTACAGTATCTATCTGAAACTTGTGGTACCATCCATTTATGTCTGATGCTGTTCTCAGCGCTGCTTCCCCTCTCTTATTCCCCCCCCCCCCGAAGTCTTTGGTTCCCTTTGCCCTCACTGTGATGTAATTGCATTGGCTATATGGGCAAAAACTTGATGGTATCACCAAAGGAGATAATTCCTCTGGGGATCACTTTGGGGGAACTACAAGGGAATGCTGTTCATTTTTTAATATAGGAATATGCATGGATATTCCCCAGTGACAGCTGGAAGCTTCCTCGAGGTGGAACAATGCTGAGTTCAGCTCTGGGAAAGTGTTGTGCTATGTAGGAATACAATCTTGCTCACCTGAAAACCTCTCCAAATTGGACAGTCTACAATATATTTCACTTGGCAGCAGGATAATGAAATAGTACAGTTGATGAACCACCCATTCTTCTGGCCAAGAGCTGGCCCAATTGTCTCAAGTGTAATGTTCAAAAATGTCTGGAGTGCTAGTCGGCTGTACTGCCTTAGCAGGGTCAGTTCAGGATTTCATAGCCCCCACAATGAATCTGCCTCAAACTGTTCTTGCATCAGTGCATCTGCTAGGATAAAATCTCAGCTTAGTTTTTCTTTCAGCTTGAAAAGGAAGTAGTCTGGATAATGGGGGATGTTTAAAGTTACCCCAATCCAGTCTATTGTCTGATAAAGTCTGGTCTGACAGTAGCTTATCTCCACTGCAGGTGCAAGAACACTACGGTATTAAAATGGTTCACTTTGGAAACTTAGGAAATCTTATAGATTCCTTAATTAGAATTAAGTCAAATCTGATAATTCTACTGAGACTCTTGTTGATCTGGGGAATGGGATCATAGAATGAACCACTTAACTATTACCCTAAATGCCTTTTCTGGTAAAATGATGAGATACTTTCAAGTTTATTGAGGAGTTCTGTGCAATAAACTGGCTGTAAGACCTCTAGAGGGCAGCTCTGTCAGGAGGCCAACTTGAACCACATTACTGGATGTAATTATTTGACTGGCCTGGTGCTGAAGGCTACAAAACAAGTAGCTTTCTTTGCATAAAGATGTCCTCTAGAGTTGCTATTTTTTTACTGCAAAATGTTTTGAAATGCTTCCGCACAGGAAGCAGGATATAAATATAGTACACTATATAAAATAAATACCATCCTATTATAATATAATGAAACAATTAACTTTTGAAACAAAATGATCTGGACGATCACAGACAGGGTGGCTTTAATTGCTCTGTAAACAAGTGAGAACAAGATCAATAAAAGAAAGGTGAAAAGTGATTGCAGCTAGAAGTTGTCTTCGGCAGAATAAAATGTCAGGAAAAAACTACACACACACACACACACACACCATTTCAAACAAGCTGAGGATGAGATTGCTAATTTATAATGTGAATAAATATGCTACGTTTAAATTTAGAGAGCCAGTTTGGTATAATGGTTAAGACACTAAACTAGAAACTGGGAGGCCATGAATTGTAGTCATAAAGCCAGTTGGGTAACCTTGGGACAGTCATCTTTCTCAGGCCTAGGAAGGATGCAATTGCAAACTACTTCCAAACTCCTGCCAGGAATACTGCAAGGACCTGTCTGGGCTGTCACCAGGAGTCAATAATGATTTGAAGACACAGTCATGCTTATAAGTAACTGGTAAATATCCAAGAATATATGACAGTTGATTAGGCATTTTAGAAGAATCTTGGCAACGCACTGGTTTTAAATCCAGCTCATTTTCATACCCTTGTTGCTCTATGAAAATTAGACTTGTTTTATATTAGCATAAGCTTAATTTCAAATGCAAATTACATGCTTTTTCAACAGAAGCCAATATGACCTATTTCTGAGTAGAGTTGTGGCATATTCCACCATTAGTTCATGAGAAGTTACTATTCAAACACTGATGCCACCAAAAGGCATTGCATTTCAAACTAGGTGAGCTGATATGTAACTTGTACCTTGCCAACCTACACATGAGTCATCTATACTGTACAGCATCACACACTGAATAATATGATACAGCATCTACATGTATTGTCTGAAGCAAAGCATGTCTCAGTCTAGTCAGTGCTCTGTTGAAATTCAATGAAGGATGAGAGCAAAAGCATAAGCCCTCTATCAACTCAACTCTACAAAACATGCCTGTACCATCATAACTCTTAGTAGCAAGCAAGGTGCACATTGTTCTTTATACTTGCAGTTCTCTGCCTATCACTCCTTATTTCTCTCTCTTTTTATTTTCTGCTACTCAGGGAATGTTCAAGATACGACTTTTAGGGTATTTTTAGAACAATTTCTTCTACTGTTCTCCTTCTACCTAATTTATAATGTGTAATGTGGTCATTTATCTTGATTTATAATACTATTATAATTTATAATGTGTAATGTGGTCATTTATCTTGATTTATAATACTATTATTTTAATGTTTACTTTGTAGTTTGCCCTCAAAGTCTGGTTTGGGACTATATACTAAGATACAGAATGTAAACAAAAGTCACACTGCATTCTCATCCACTTGTGCTACATACAGTAGAATAATAATAATAATAATAATAATAATAATAATAATAATAATAATAATAATAATAATAATAATAATAATAATAATAATAATAATAATAATAATAATAATAATAATAATAATAATAATAATAATAATGTTGGAAGAACCTTGGAGGTCTTCTAGTCCAACCCCCCTGCTCAGGCAGGACAAATTTCTTTCTGAGCTATGAGCATTATATTGGGCTGTGTGATTCCATATTCATTCATAGAATAAGAATAATTGCAGATGATAGTAAATGTCAATAAGCCAACACAAGAGGGCATCTCTATAAGACAGAAAGAAAATCGTTGCATGAAAGGATTTTCTTAGCTTACTTCAGCAAGAATTCAGCAGTAAGTTCCTGATTCCATAAATCATAGGTTTGGAAGGAAATCATCTAGTTCAACCCTCTATTCAACACTGCAGCAATGTTTCTCAACCTTGTCAACTTTGAGATGTGTGGACTGCAACTCCTAGAATTCCCTAGCCAGCATGTCCCCACATCTTAAAGTTGACAAGATTGAGAAACACTGCACTGCAATATTGTTGACATATGACCATTCAACTTAGTTCAGCCTGAACAAATGCTGTACAGTATATTGACCTTATACGCACAGGGACCATTCCATTTTTCTCAGTCCAGGTCAAATCAGGAATATGTGTGTGTGTGTGTGTCTGTGTGTGTGTGTGTGTGTGTGTGTCTGTGTGTCTGTGTGTGTCTGTGTGTCTGTGTGTCTGTGTGTCTGTGTGTCTGTCTGTCTGTCTGTCTGTCTGTCTGTCTGTCTGTGTGTGTCTGTGTGTCTGTGTGTCTGTGTGTCTGTGTCTGTGTGTCTGTGTGTCTGTGTCTGTGTGTGTCTGTGTGTTTGTGTTTGTGTGTGTGTGTGTGTGTGTATGTGTATGTATATATGTTGATGATACATACATGTGGGTATATGTGAATGTTAGGCTTGTGCTTTCCATTGTTGATTTCTATATCAAACTCTGAAAGTAGTTTACGCTTACATATAAACAGTATAATTTTATCAAGTTTGACCTTTTATCTCCTTCTTTCCAACTGCAAACAAACAAACAAACAAAGGCAAATCTTTTGTAGCTTGACCCAGTTCCAATGCATAAAAGCATAATATTTCTGGCTCTTAGTTGCTAAGCATATATATATTTAAAACATCAGCCTTTAGGCTGAAAAGGCATTCCTTTTTTAAAAATAACATATGCTTTTTTCTGCCTCTAATCCCTGGCTGTGTCTTGGTTACTCTGGTTATAGAAGCAAAATCCTCTATTTGGGGAGCATATGCTTACCCTTTCTGAAGCAGGACAACTTCACAAAAACTTGGGCACAGGTTTTACAGTGCACAGGTATTCCCTACATTTACATGCCATCCATCACCATGATAAGTCTTTCACTTGTGGCTTATAATAGGCTGCCTTTTCAGCCAAACAAAATTTGTATCCCAAGTGGATGGAACTTGTGAAAGATGCAATAAAGCCTCCATTCAAAGCTACACACATATTTATAGACATATAAATGAGGTTTAATATCATTGAGAAGTCACCATAAAATAGCAAAAGACTTAATCCAAGTCTATACATCATGCATAGATCAATGTAGCAGGCAACAAGCCTGCATTTTGGCAGCAGATAATGTGGGTGTCTGCGCTTTTAATATACAAAACACGAACCACAATGGAAAGAAATAGAGTTGGAACAGGGAGTGGTTGAAAGGATTTGATTGCATAAAGTCCTCCAAATGGTTCTTTCAAAGAAGAATAACAGACATTTCATTTGTTTTTTTCCCCAAATGTAGGTACATGTTCTTTGCTTTTTGTGGTCAAACAGCACCATCTAAAATAGCAGATGTTATACAATGGGAACAGTGAACAGTTCGTCTGATTTCTTTATAATCAAAAGTTTGTATTTGTTCTTTAGATATTTTTTATATAATATTTTTTATTGATTTTCTGTATTTACAATTCATAAGTGCTTAGTAAACAGCGTGTTGTCTGGGTCCAATTTGCTTAATAGTACACATTAAAATCCTAATCTCTACCCCGTTTTTCCAGCCATTGATAAAATACATCCTATATTTGGAAATATTCTGAATCTTCTTTTTCTTTAATTTTCAATGTCAGCGGGGTCCCCTCTGGCACTGTCTGCCTCTTCTAGGAGGAGCCATGAGGCACCGGAGCACCACAGCCATAGCGTGGCTTGATTGGCTGGGTTGGACCATGTGGTGTGGAAGCTGATGGTGGCAGTGGGAGACACATAAATATGAAGGCCATCTTTCACGAGAGGGTGAGCGAGCCTTTTGCCTTCCCTTACAGAAGGTGGGGTGTGAGGTTAAAAAGAGGCGAAGCGAGAGGAAAAAAA